>LR990661.1:19758645-20142864 GCA_905147715.2 Xestia xanthographa | reverse complement strand
CCTCTTTGGTTTAATCTTCTGTATCGCGTTCGACTCATGCTTTTTCGAAGCATGCTATGATGTGCGTGGATTGAAAATTGAACTGAGGTGATTGGTTGATTTTCCTAGGTTCCCGTACAAATCTAGTGGCTCCAAACACAAAATAATAAAACGAAAAAGTTTCAAGCAACTGCCTCGATGGTCTAGCGGTCTTGGGTTCAATTCCTAGGTCAGGCAAAGTATTATTGAGTTTTTCCATTAAGAATTTCTCAGTAAAAAAAAAATATCGCTAGACATTACACACAGCGATATTTAGTGCCACATTAAGCAACGAGGCTTGTGTCGTGGACACCAGATAGTTGATATACTACATAGATACTTTTTGTTTGTAAATACATACTTATTATACAAGCCACGTAGTAGCCACGGAGGATCTGACGCAGAATGTCCCATTCGCAAAAAGTCCCGTTGACGCAGAATGTTCCATTCGCACAAAGTCCCATTCGCATAATGTCCCATTCGCACAATAGGAGTCTGGATTTGTGCCCAGTTGATAGTAATCTCCTCGCCCCCTATTATATAGAACAAAACATAACTGGCCAAATGTGGGTGTACCTACTATTTGTTACACCTCTCCTTAGGCACTTCAGGGATCATAGGCGTGATGTTATTATGAAAAAATTTCAACCTAGAACTGCGTTTTCAAGTTTTCTTCACAGCAACTTATTCGTCGAAGTAAAAATTAAAATTTACAGTACGCCCATCAAAAATTGCCGTAACAAAATATTTTTCTGTGTCCAAATTGCTCTTTTTGAGTGAAGAAGAGGCCATTACTTCCCTCCTTTGTTATAACGAGGTTACTTCAAGTTCGTAAGTGACACCCGCGACTCGCCATTGTGCGAAGCAAGTCAAGGTGACGCGAATAAATAACAGCATGAACAAGTTATATTACCAAGTTTAGTGTTAAGGGTGTATTTTATATGAATAAGTTATTTTAATGCCTAAGTTACGGTGAATTAAGAGAGGGATGTGGAAGTTGCTGATAAGATCAGAGGCCCCATTATAACACGAGCGACACGATTAATGATGTAACCAAGATTTCGTAACAATATTTTGATTTAAAAGAGTGTCCATGGAGTTTCTTGCCTGTTCTTCTCCATATTATAGCGATCTACGCTAGGGAATGGGCAAGTACAGTACTTTCTGAAGTTATTATGCCTTGGGACTGTGACTGTAGTTTTGCTTTTTGTATTTTTGACATTCAAAAGTGCCGTAATGGTCTAATTGAAATAAATGCTTTGAGTTTGATTTTGAGCGCGCTGTGTAAACGTTACGTAAATGCGTCGATTTTTGTATCGAAAATACAATTATTTTATAGCAGTTTAGTAAAATTGTTTGCATCAAGCATAATCAGTACACAGATATGAATAAATTCAAATTATGAAAATATTAAATTTGTGAAACGAGTATTTTTTAATAAAAAAATTGACGTTTATACGTTTTTACACTGCAACGCGCTCGTGCTCTGCAGTTTTTAGTTATTTTTTAATTATTATTTTACGGTCTTTGTGCGGGTCGTGGGGCTTTTGGGACCGGGACCGCGATCCCGGATTCCCACATAGTTGTTTTTTTTCTCCTATTCCTCTGCTTTGTCATATTGACGGCAATCTAAATTGTGTCGTCCCAAAACTTGACTCGGAGAACACTAGTGTCTATAACGTGTTACAGGAATATTGCTACCATAACTGGCGAAATGTGGGTGTACTATTAAGTACACCTCTCTAACCCTTCTGGGATCACAGGCGTGATGTTGGTCAATATTGCTAAGTTTTATCTAGTATCCAGGCACTACAAAAACAGCTAAAGTCTTTGTTATAGGCTGCCACATCCATATTTTGTAATCTCATTAAGAATTGATCAAGACTCTCAAAGCAAAGTGTTCACGACATTTTTTAGTATTGTTTATTCCTCTCTAGATATTTTTATGTCAATATCATTAGCGTTATCTACTATTCCTAAAAACATTCATTCTAAGACAGCATCTTATCCGTTTCAAACGCAATACCGTCAATGGATCCAGGATTTCTTTAAGCTCAACATTTTCTTCAGCTACCTATATATTTATTTTCCGCTGCTTCTAAAACTTGGCAAAGGTAAAATCTATGCTGCAAGACGATCTATTCATCTTGCTCCGTGCAATTTACATACAAAACAAACTTTTTTATTCGTCTTCTTTACTGGATCCATCTTTGGGAACATTAAAGAACTTTCCTATCTCAGAATAACGACTCTTTCGTGAATTTATTGGGGTTACTTTGGCAAAACTTGATACACTTACAACAATAGGCGGTTAGGTAATGTTGCCCAGTTCTTTTTTTATTATAAATAATTTATAATGCATCGCCATAGCAGAAGTCAAACGAGCTATCTCCAAAATGAATAACAACAAAGCAAGTGGTCCGGACCAGATACCCGCTGAGGTGTGGAAAGTGCTAAAAGCCGAGATGTGGCTCACAGAACTGTTTAACAACAACAACAACAACAGCCCATAACGTCCACTGCTGGACATAAGCCTCTCCCATGATGGGAGGAATTTGTCGTAATCTCCACGCTTGGGCAGGCGGATTGGAGATCGCAGTGATGAAAGACTAACAGAAAACGCTGCTGCCCATTCTCTGGTCTACGGAGGCGCAAGGTGTTCTGCCTCAGACATTAGTCGCCTTATACGACACCCGTGAGTGTAATGGCTTGGTTCTATTCTACTCTGCCGGATACCACACGGCCCCAACGCCCGCACGGCCCTGTTTAACAATATCATGAAAAAGAGACCATGCCAGATGCTTGGAGAAGCAGTGTGCTGATTCCTTTTTACAAAAACAAAGGAGACGTGTGTGACTGTGGAAACTTTAGAGGCATAAAACTGACATCGCATACCCTCAAAATCTGGGAGAGAGTAAGGACTCTCTCCCAGATTTCCCGCCCGCCCGATTTTGCCCGCCTAGCAGACCTAATATCAATAACAGATAACCAGTTTGGATTTACAGCAGAAAAGGGAACCACCGATGCTATTCACGCAATAAGACTTGTGATGGAAAAGGCTCGAAGTAACAAACATAACATATGGATGGTCCTCATAGGTTTGGAAAAGGCCTTTTGGTCGGATTGCGCCGAATGATCAGAAAAGCCGACCCCGAGTAACGGGACAAGGCGAGAACAAAGAAAGAAGAAGAATTTATAATGCAATAAGTATATCGCGATATTCAGCATTAGGTTGGTATTTGCAGGTATAGGACTTGTGTGAGATTGTTCAGTAACAATATCGCTTCATCATTTTGCGATCTACAACTTCTCAATAGTAGATCTTGTGGGTTTTTGCGTTTGAGCCTTCGTGCAGGCATTTGCACTTTGTTCATTAGATCCTTTGGACTTCCAAAGGATCTAATGAACAAAGTGACCACCCTAACTTACATTAGGGTGGTGTGTGATTCTTGTTTTGTATTTAGTCATCCTTTTTGTTTATTTCCTTATGTGGTGTAGGCTATCATTTGTTATGTACCAAGGTGCGTTAGCGCACAGTTCTTGATAAAATCAATATAGGTCTGTAAAACAAACTCGACTGCCTTGTTAGTCTTGTGGTCGCAACTGCGACTGCTGAGCATGAGGTTCTGGGTTCGATTCCCGGGTTGAACAAATTAATGTTATTGGGTCTTTAAATCAGGAATTTCTTAGCAGCAGCCACTGAGTTTGGATGTGTGCTTTGTTGATGGCAAGGCTCGCACAGTGTTTTTTTGACCCAAAAAAAGTGACATTCGCTTTTTATTGAAGATTTATACTAAATACATCATTCCAAATGCAAGAGTAGAACACCCAGGTGTCAATTTCCCATACTTTTTTATTTTTTTTTAATTTTAGTTTTCGTGATCTTCTCTTTTATGCTAGATAGAGGTTCTACTTCGTGCTAGAAAAAATATAAAAAAATAAATATTGATTTCAACAAAAAAAAATATTTTGAAGGTTTTGTCAACATTTTTGAATAAATATAAACTGGATAATGTGCACCAAAAAATGCTTTATAAAACATAAATACAAAAAACAAAAAATTATGTATAGATTTTTTTTACGAATCATTTTTAGTATTTTTAGTGAGAAGGTCACGAAAACTAAAATATTTAAAAAATAATAAAGTATGGGAAATTGACACCTGGGTGTTCTACTCTTGCATTTGGAATGATGTATTTAGTATAAATCTTCAATAAAAAGCGAATGTCACTTTTTTGGGTCAAAAAAACACTGTGGCTCGCCCTCTTTTACACTGCTGAATTTTTTTTGTAAAATAGGTACACTGCCTATCCCTTCGGGGATTACAGGCGTGATGTTGTGTTTATTCTTTGGGAATATTTCTTAGAAATAAGTAATGGATAGGTCTTGTTTTTGTAGCAACGACTAATTAGGAAAATAAAACCATGATCTTTACTGAAGGTCAGGTTTATTATTAGGTGGGTGGGAATATCGAGTTTCCCTGTGATTTCATTCTGCTCAAAGATCAGGGGTCATGTAGGTAATTATAAAAGGAGATGACGCCATTCATCCTGAATAGCTCTATCTCTATCCTGCACTGAAGCTGTGATGACCCCAGTGGCTCATAATACGCCCTCAGGGGCCAATAATGGCCAATTAAAAAAAGCGTAAAATTTTCGAAGGAAACGATGATACAGCTACAAAAATTAAGTATAAGTGCTCATTTCTGGACACGGTGCGTCGCGCGGCGCATCGACTGGCGCGTCGGGCGGCGCGCTGCCGCGTTGTGCAGCGCGTCACGCGGCGCGTTGCGCGTTTTTCCGTTTACGGAAACGGAAACGTTTACGGAGAGGTGGCGTGTGCAGCGGCGGTGTCATCTATACTAATATTATAAAGAGGTAACATTTGTTTGTAAGTTTGTAAGGGGTAATCTCCGGAAGTAATGAACCGATTTCAAAAATTCTTTCACTGGTAGAAAGCTACATTATTCGTGAGTGCTACAGGCTATATTTTATTTCCGTACTCCCACGGGAATGGGAACTACGCGGGTGAAACCGCGGGACGTCAGCTAGTCTGTCATATGTTTGTATTTGCGCTCGCACTGCCGCGGTGACCGCGGCGGTGGACGCGGCAGTGCACGCGGCGGGCAACGCTGCATTTCAGCAAACGCGCGTAAAATCGCTTCTCCGTAAACGCTCTCATACATTGTCATATGTTTGAATTTTAAGCGGGCCGCGCCGCACGACGCGCCGCCCGACGCGCCGCGTCTCCGTTAATGAGCCCTTAGAGTATTTAATATATTATCTGTGGCATTAGTATTACTGCGGCGCAGCTATCAACGCCCAACTCCATACAAAATATTATTTTGTTTCAGACTGTCTTGTTGGAAATAACAAATATTTAGAATATCTTTAATGAAAAAAAAACTTATAAAAAAGATGCAGTTTAGGTTTTTAGAGTTGGGAAGTTTTTTTATAATGAATTGGGCTACGGAACTCTCAAAAGGTGCTGTGGTCCAACTCTAGAGTTGGCCAACTGCCCCTAGTAAAGACATGGGTCTTTACTAGGGGCAGTTGGCCAACTAGTTGTACAGAGCAGTTAGACCACTGCCCCGGAATGTTATTTTCAATACACTTCCTCAGAAACTGGTCCATAACGCACTACGGTTAGGTACAACATGCTATGTATTTCGCACGCGTGTGTTAGCATTTGAAAATATAACTATGTAGATATGTAACTAGATGTATTTAAATATTTAATGTTCGTAACTTATTAGGTATAAAATATAAACAATGAGATTCACTTCATAATAACATTATATTTACCTTGTAGTATATAACAATTTACCGTAGAAATGTATATTACACAACGTTACGTAGCAATATATCAACCATAACTAATAAACAACACACATAATAATAACATAATAATCACATCATAATAACCACAATCATCTTCATTATCTTGTAATAATGAAGATGATTGTGATTCACCTTTAGTATCACAATCATCATTTTATCACAATCGTCGTTTTATCACAATCGTCGTTTTATCACAATCATCATTTTATCTCATCATCATCATTTTATCACAATCGTCGTTTTATCACAATCGTCGTTTTATCACAATCGTCGTTTTATCACAATCATCATTTTATCACATCATCATCATCATTTTATCACAATCGTCGTTTTATCACAATCATCATTTTATCTTTTCATCATAATTTTATCACAATCGTCGTTTTATCACAATCGTCGTTTTTATCACATCATCATCATTTTATCACATCATCATCATTTTATCACATCATCATCATTTTATCACATCATCATCATTTTATCACATCATCATCATTTTATCACATCATCATCATTTTATCACATCATCACCATTTTATCACATCATCACCATTATTTTATCACATCATCATCATTTTATCACATAATCATGACATCATCATCATTTTATCACATCATCATCATTTTATCACATCATCATCATTTTATCACATCATCATCATTTTATCACATCATCATCATTTTATCACATCATCATCATTTTATCACATCATCATCATTTTATCACATCATCATCATATTATCACATCATCATCATATTATCACAATCGTTATCATTTTATCACAATCATTATCATTCTATCACAATCATCAACATTTTATCATTTTATCACAATCGTTATCATTTTATCACAATCGTTATCATTTTATCACAATCATCATCTTTTTATCACAATCATCAACATTTTGATCACAATATTAATCTAACCTAACCTAACCTAACACAGTCACCATCGTCGTTATTCACAATCACTAACACAATCACCATCGTCGCTATCACAATCACTATCACAATCACCATCGTCGTTATCACAATCACCACCATCGTTGTCACAATCACAACCATCGTTGTCACAATCAATCAACAATATAATCAGAATAGTATTATCAACCATAATCAAAGTAACATCATACCTTAGATGTTAACGCCTTAAAATTCGTAGAGCAACTGAGCCCGCTCCAAAGAGGCTCCGCTCTTTTATACCCGTTAACAAACAAGTATGATTCACAAGTGACCGTTGAGTCAAATCAGTGTTTGACTTGTACACAAATAAGTTTGTTATTTAATTAATTCATTTTAACAATTGATTATACAATATAAAACAGATAATATTTGCATTTATAGGTATTTCAAGTATTTATGCATTAAATATTAGACACATAATAATTTAATTTATCTAACACGTGCGTTTTTTTCAACTTTCCCGCACGTATGCGGGAATCAAAATTGCCACAGATAACTAAATTAATATAATACCTATACTTAGTCCAAATTGGTTCAATGCCTCTATGCTGAGGTGAATGTTTTTTTTTTAATTTCGGCAAAGCACTACGCGTCTTTACGGCATAAATATTTTTTGAATATTAAGATTGTGTTTATAAATAAAATATCATAGATAACATGATTTTTTAAAACTAATAGTTATTTTTATACACAAATTAACATTTATTTGTGTTCTGAATTCAAAAAATATAAAATAAATCTATTTTTTATTTTAGGCTGTTTAGCGGCTTCATACCTTTGCCTCTCCTTCAACCTGGCGAAAGGAGCGCGAAAAAAAAGAAAAGAAAAATCATAGTCTCTTAGTTCGTGACAAAAATAATTTTCGTTATATTTTATTTTATTTCTTCAAAGGTGTATTGAAAAACGTCGTTTGATACACGTGGACATTTGTTATTGCAGTTCTCGATGGTTATAATTCCGCCTCGAATACAATAACAAACTTTCTCCACTTGTATCTAAATTTACTATTGTAGTAGAATATGTGAGTATTATGATTGTGTGTGAAATGAAAAGTTCAAGAAATTTCTGTTTTGCAAAAGATTTCCAACCCACTTTTTAGTTTCAAATGCAGTCGATTTCATTCAAAGAAATAAAGTTCAATCGGCACTTTAATGTTACCTAAGTGTCATCTAGTACTTATTTATTGCTCCGTAAAGAACCAACTCTCTTCAGTACTAGTTTGCATTGCAATTAAACTGACTGTTAAACAAAAAAAACCGGCCAAGTGCGTGTCGGGCCACGCGCAGTGTAGGGTTCCGTAGTAGTGTAGTTTTAGATTTTGTGAGCAACTATTCCATCTTGGTCATTTTAAAGGATTTATTCTAAGGATTTTGTATTTGGTACAAAATTATCCAACACCCAAGTTCAACGACTGTGACTGCTAAGCTTATAAAGTTATCTGAACCGTTATAGTTTTCCTTTAAATTTCATGAAATGCACTATCATTATGATTTTTTACAGATTTTTCAATCCAGCTGGTTAGCTTTTCGAGGGGGGGGGGACACCCTACTAGAACAAAAATTTGCACTTTAAAGTTTAATATTTCGTAAATGGAGCATTAAATCGAAAACTAAAATCAGCAACCCCTAAATCATTTTAAAAGACCTATTCAACGATACCCCACACAATGAGGCAGATGTCAAAAAAAAATGCACCCCCACTTCACATGTAGGGGAGCTATCCAAAAAAAATATTTTCAAAATGTTTATTTATTTATTTATTTTTTTATTTAACACTTCAAGCACAAAGTACAGAGGCGGATTTAATGCCATAGGCATTTTCTACCAGTCAACCTTTGGGTGATGCAGAGACAAGCAGTGGTAGGTGTACATCTGAAAATAATTAATTAATACTAAGGTAAAATAGAAGGATATATAAAATACTATAAATATATATAAATACTCTAAATATATATAAATACTATAAATATATATCAAACTATTTATTACTGTAAATAGATATTTACACGGATAACGGAATAAAAAGACAAACAATAGAGAAAACATTACCGCTGTGATGAAACTGCCAGCTTCTTGCGAATGTACTCTCGAACTTTAATTTTGAAAGCTAAACGATTGGTTGCCATCCTGATTTCCTGGGGAAGCGCATTCCACAGTGAAATAGATTGCACAAAGAATGAACGGTGAATGAAGTCCGTGCGGTGAGAGGGACAGTGAAGAACACGGTTTTGCGATGATCGCAGACTCCTATTATGGTTGGCACAAATGTACTGAAAGTGGGGAGCAAGGTAACTAGGGGAAGTGGGAGAAACAAGAAAAGAAAACAAGGTGGTTAGCGCCCTTTGCTCCCTACGCTGACGTATGGCCAACCATTTAAGAAGAGACCGGTACTCGGACACATGATCATATTTACGCAGATTGAAAACGAATCGAATGCAGTTATTTAGAAGACGGTCAAGTTTGTCGAGGAGATCTGCATTCAGGTCAAAGTAGCACACATCACCATAATCGATGATAGGAAAAATTAAGGACTGTACAAGGATTGTTTTCGTATTTGAGGGTGAAAAGTTTTTCAAACGATACAGAGAAAATAAAACTCACACAAATGTTAGTCCTGGAAAATGTTTCTATTTTCACCTGGGAAATTAACCTAATTAGGTTTTGTACACAATCCATACCGTCTGAGTTTTTAGGTACACACTATACAGGGCTAATTGAATTAGTAAGTGAAACTTACAAACAATGAAGAAATTAACGGATATCAATATCTAATCATGAGTCGAAATCGTACTGTATGGATCGGAATCCTGGGCTGTAAAGAAGATGGATGAAAAAAGATTGCATGTAGTGGAGATGAGAATGTTGAGGTGGATGTGTGGTGTGACAAGAATGGATAAGGTAAGGAACGAGTATTATGAAGAAGTTCAAAAGTTGTGCCAGTTACAGATACATTGAAAGGGAATCGACTGAGAAGGGACGAATCGCATGTGACTAAAATAGTGACAAAAATAATCCTAGTTCTAATCCTCGTTTTAATCGAAACCAATTCAGCTATTAAAACATGAAAAGGTAACAAACAGATACATATCTGTAATCTTTTCATGCATGTCTATACTAATAATATTATAAGGAGAAAAGATTTGTGTTTTTGTATATAACGAATTAACTTAAAAACTACTGGTCCGATTTTAAAAATTCTTCCAGCAATGGATAGCTACATTATCAGCAAGTAACATAAGCTATATTTTATCCCCGTATTCCTACGGGAATGGCAACTACGCGGGTGAAACTGCGGGACGTCAGCTAGTAATATTATAAAGAGGAAAGATTTATATTTTTGTATATAACGAATAAACTTAAAAACTACTAGACCGATTTTAAAAATTCTTTCAGCAATGGATAGCTACATTGTCTGCAAGTAACATAAGATATATTTTATTTCCGTACTTTTACGGGAACGGGAACTACGCGGGTGAAACTGCGTGACGTCGGCTAGTATACATTGGCATGGATATCGTTTCAGTTTTCATCAAAATCGAACACGAAAATCCTATTCGCTATTTCAAATTCTTTCTGAGTTGGCCGTCCACACATGCAAATTCAAATTCACTCTGTATTTTGTACCTATTTCAAAATTCGAATTACTCATACATACACCCTGTACGATGAACGTTAGCTTGCCCATCATTTTAATTGACTCGGTATGAAAGCTCACATAGCCACCGCATTCAATTCGTCTAATGCACCATTCGTTTCACTCCGCATTGATAGCTTTCCACTACACTGTGTTTGTATCCATTTCCAAAATATACCAGTTTATTGGAAAGTCTGTACTGTTGGTATTGAACATTTTGATTTTTTAACTACGTATAAGTACTGAAAATGCTAAACGAATTTATCTAGCGAGGATTATGCTGGAGTGTTTTTTAGCAAAGAAAAATGTTCTATGTTTTTACAACTACTTACATGATTGATTTTAAACCGACATAAAGGGGAATTAATTTGACTGAATGCTTTTTATAAAACTGTTTACGGTTTTATGAAGGTTAATATAATACAAGTAAAAATTAGGTATACCTACCATAAAGGGTGTAAATATACCCATAACGAATGTGAAAGGCACTTGTTCCCTCCGTCATTCCGATATTTTTTTTGTTCTAGACCATACCTGGAAACCTACCAGTTACGGAGTTATTCGAGGTCATAGTTCCAACTTTTTCAAAGAGAGTCAGCAAAAACGAAGGGGTCCGTAAGGACCGATGCCTGCCGGGGTTGCGGGACTGTTCGAAAGAGATACCGTGGCCCCGGAACGCAAAGGGCGATGAAAGAACGTGGATGGGTTTTAGTCAGTAAAAGTCTGACACTCCCTCCTGCTCCGCCCAGAGCGGGCGGAGTCATTTGATGATTTCCCATCCGAAAAAAATAAAAAAAGAGTTCCAACTTTTTCACAAGTTTTTATTCTAGTTTTTGAGGTCATAAGTTTACTTTAAATACCTCCGTAACCCGTTTACTGTTAAAAATGCGTCCATCTGCATCAGTACAATGTTTTGAGTGCGTTACGTTGAGTTTTACCGTCAAACGTGATTTTTCACCCCAAAAAAAGTTGTTTCCCAGCAATCATTTTTGCATAGAGTTACTGTATAGTTTGATGTACAGAATGCTTGATTGACGGCTTCATGAAGGGTCCGTTTACACCCTGATAAAGTTTCTAGAATAAATTCTCTATTATAGTCAATAGAGTCATCATCTTCCTGCCCTTATCCCATGTTACTTGGGGTCGGCGCAACACGTTTTTCTCTTCCATTCTCTGTCAACCGTCACGCCAGGGCCTTCTTTATCTAGTGTGCAGGGTGTGCGTTGCACACGGGTGCAGCGGTCCAAGAGGGCGCCGAGCACCACTCGCTACGCGGTACTTTCAATGAACAACGTAAAAACTTACATTTTGTATAGCATCTGGAGCTCTTCTTATTTTTGTAGAATAACAGCAAAGCAAGGCATGTTAACATGGGTACGTTTTGGCTTGTTAGGGTATACTCCAGAACACCCTGTCTAATTCTAAACACAGACAACAGCACATCATGGTTTCCAAAACCAACAGATTTCGTCTTCAAATTTAATCTCCAAACAATAGAGTATATTATCCATTGGGGAAATTTGTCAGTTTCTGGTAACTTGATGTGCTGTTACTTGTACTTTGGACCCATTCCATTTTGACCGCGCGCTTACTATAAGCTTGGGTAATGTTTGCACACGGGCGCTACATGGGCTAGAGAGGGCTCTGCGTCACGCTATCATTATTTACTTCTTTTTCCTTCATATCATTCCTCACACAATCCATCCATCTTTACTTTGGTCTTCCACTCCCTCTAAGCGAAGAGAATTAAAATCCGTTGCGGAGTTTAGAAGAACAATGCAGTTGCACATACAAACAATATGACGTACATACCTACGTTCAGAAATGTACAAAGTACGGATTTTCGGAAATTTTGCGATAAAGCATCAGTATTTTATGGCTCGTAAAACTTAACAGTATTTTTCACACTTCAACGCTCATTAAGGGTCACTTAATTATTTCGATAAAGCGAGAATTTTTTGAATTCTTGCAGATTTATAGTGTTACAATAAAATTTGTGACGGCATTCAGTGTTTTAATTTCAAATAGCCGTGTGAGCAATTTGTGTAATCATCAGAAATCTCTAGATGGCGTTACTCTTTAGCAAAGGAGGACACCTTTTCTAACTTTTTCATAGCTCATGGTCGTGTGTACACACATCAAGTTTGCGATCACAAAATCGTAATCTTTTTTGTTACGGTAGATTATATTATATTATGATTTAATTTTATTTATTTTTATAAAAAAAATAGTTTTATTTTTTTAATTTCAAACAGGGTATTTCTATTTAAAGAAAACACACAACAAATATTTTTTCTTGATACAGTTAAATTTGAAAAATTATATCAGCTTATGCTAGTGATCACAAGCTTTTTTTGATGTGTGTATGCGTTTCTTGTACTTTTTACAAAACAGGAGGTAAAAAATTGCGTTCAGGTGGCCTAATATTGTTTTATTCTTATTGGAATAAGAAAAAGTGTGTGTGGGAAAGTGATGGCACTAGACACCCTGCATAGCGCTGTCGCTTTCCCTCACTGGAATGACAATAAAACAATTCATGGTAACCCAACAGTATTCAGTATCCTATAGATAATATTTAATGAGGAATATTTGTACAAATATAATTATAATCAAGTTCTCGAAAACCGCTCTAACGATTTCGATGAAAGTTGCAATATAGGGGTTATCTAGCTAAGACTCATCTCTGAGAAAATTCGTTTTCGCTTGTTTCCTGCGAGCACAACTCGGTTGCCCAAGAACTGTTTACGGTAGTACGAATGACTGTGTTCGTTATGATCAATATCTCTCATTACACTAAAATGCCTCATCAAATCGATGATTTTGAATGATGAATCCTCAAGTATTCCTTTCTTATGCTATTTCTGTTAATTGTAGCAAAACGAGTTGATTGTATGCATTGTTAGCGTTTTGTAGTTTCTGCATACCTCCCTCCCTATTGAAACGATGTATGATGTATGTATGTTCTCTGATGTCTTAAATTTGAGAAGTGGGCTTTACGAAGTGATAATGCAAGATTGTTTCATACAAAAAATGTTTCCCTTCAATATTTTTAAGCCGAAAATTCAAGAAAACATTCGCTTGTGTAAGCAAAACGGTGTCATAAGACCCTCAAACGGTCCGCACAGGTGTAGTAAGTACCTTCTCAGTTCATTTCGCTCCTCAACGGGAAATAAGGCTTCACACGGAACGTTGGCTATCAACATCGTACCTTCAGAAGGTTGTGTCTTCACACCGAGCGAAAACCGTCGCACGCACACATACACACGCATAAGTAACGCATCACAGTCTATCCCAAGTTCCCTCGTCCCCGTGTCTATGTGTGCGTGCGTTTTCGTTCTTTGTGTAAAGAATACCTTCTGTCTTGTATGTGCGCCTGGTATCAGCGAGTTCAGTTCACACCATATTACATCATACAACCATATTTCTCCAAGATCATTCGGATTCCATTTGGGACACACGTCCTTCACATTTATTTATAGGAAAGAAAAATGTAGAAAACTTTCTTCTTTTTTTTTTCGTATGGTAAAGTTGTCATCGGAGAGTGATTTATTGCAAGAATCCTTGCAAGGGGTCCGTTAACTGATGTTTGGGATTTTTATCCTATAAAGGCTATGTGTATTTCCTTCACTCGGTTTCTGAATGGAAAATTGAAATTGATAACTGGCCACTTTAGTAATTTAAAATTTATTACAGATATGAAACGAAATAGCCAATGACATACACAGTTTTGTAGACTTGAAATGAAGTCAAAGAATGACACACCGAATTCTATAGCTTCATCAGGGTAACCTGCCTCTGAATATAAATCAATCACCCGCCGAGCCTTTTCCCAACTCAATCGCGGTCACCTCACGATTCACTAGAAGTAGCGGATGTCAATATTTTACGTGGACAGACTGCTGTTTGAGTTCCACAACCCAATTACTGGGCTATACCGATAGAGTATAGTTCTATAAAGTTCTGAAGGTACCTAGAATATCATACATAACATAATATCACGCCTGTAATCCTCGAAGGGATAGGCAGACATAGTTCGTCAGTTATGTTTAAGTTTCATGTAACAGGGGGCAGATTGCCATCAACCTGGTACAAATCCAGACTCTGTGGCTGCCACTGAATAATTCCTGAAAGCAAAACACAGTAACACTTTGCCTTACCTGGGCACCGATCCCAAGACCTCGTACTTGCAAATACTAAACCAACGAGGCCTAGAATAGGGAAGATGCATGATTTTTTTTTATCACTCTAAACAAAGCGTAACCTATTAACATCAGAAATAGCCAAGTGAAATTATTTTTTAAATATCTATTAAAAATACTAAGTTATAAGCATTTGAAACTGCTGATTAGACAGAGAGATCCGATACAACGAATGACGTCATTCTCTGCATCGACGTACAAAATCTATACTAAATTCTGTTTATCTAGAAAGAGATAGAAACAAAAGTTTAAATGGTTATAACTTTTGTGTTATTTGGCCGATTTATGTCTTGTTTCCGCTTTTTGTCATTATTTTTATAGTACTTTAACATTCCGTATCGAAATAAACAAAAAAAAATTTATGCATCTTCCCTATAGGTACTGTAGCCTTTTTGCCTGCCTCGTTGCTATGGTAGTTCTAAGCGCATCTTCTAAGTATAGGGTCCCGCTGTGCTGTTTTGAATCTTAGGCAAAGTATTCCTAATTGTCATGGACTTTGCAAGTTGGTGGTATGATACCCTCGTGCCTCGGAAAGTGTTGAGCCGTTGATCCTGCTCCTGATCTCTCTCTCCAGTCGTGTGGGATTGCAGTCCAATCGGACAAAGAGTCTGGACTTGTACGTATCTTGGCTGTTGTTTTTTATTCTTCATTTATTTAGAGGCCCTTGGTCTTACATACCCGATCATGTCAGCCCCATCGTGACACATACAGGAGATAGATTATATTAGATTTAGAAATTTATTGTAGCGGATACTACTATTTGTGTACCAATAACATGTACACGGAACGAAGGAGCCTGGAACTCACGACACAGGGAATCCTAGTGTGAGTTTCAGGAATCAATGAACTGAATGCACTTTTCGAAACAATAAATGATTCTAATTCTTATTCTTACATACACGTGATAACAAGAATACTTAACAATAACACTGCTGTATTACTTGTGTTAGGTTTCCGGATTTTACTAGTCAATTTCCTATGTTAACAGAAAGAATTTTGTTTAAAATGTAAAATATTAAATGCTTTATATTTTATTATGTAAACTGGTAACATTGATTCCGTAAGAATGGCAATATTTCTATCATTTGATTTGTAATATGTTTGGCGCGAGAATGAAGCGGTTCTCTGATTGGATCACGAGACTGACGTGGCGTGAAGTCGTGAGCCAATCAGGGCGCTGGATTTTCCCTCGAATGGTGGGATTCTTGGTCAGGAGCTGTTGCCCGAGCGGGCAGGTGGGGCATTCTGGTGCTGAACGTCGAAGACAATTGACAATTATTAAGATAGTGTGTTGCCGATTTGTTATTGCTGTGCAAGTGTGTAATGTAACAAAATTGTTAATAAACTTATTTACAGTCGTTGGAGTTTTCCTTCAAGTGCTGCCGCCCTTTTTGGGTATAGTCCTACACTTGAAATAATTGTAAACAAACTTGTAAATTATAATGGCTTCCGTACTACATGGATTCATTAAGAGACTTTGAAAAGCACCCAGATCTATCATGTTGGTGTTTAATTCAGTTCGGTGTTGGTGTTTGTTTAATCGACTTATACTTGGCTCGTCACTATTCCGACTCGTTCACTCGTCACGATTCACAACCGTTTAATTTTGTTTTTGTTTTCATAGTGTACTGATTCGTCATCGAAGCTAAAGTATCGTCAAATGAACAAATTATACAAATCATTTTTATTATAAGGTAGGTAGGTAAGGAAAATTTGACACAAATGTTGTAAACGGGATCAGCCTTGCTCTTTAGACATAAAACTTAAAAAAGATACTTCGTAAACTTAATTGGGTTTTCGAATTTTAAACCTCTACTACTACTACTACTACAACAGCCCATAACGTCCACTGCTGGACATAAGCCTCTCCCATGATGGGAGGAATTTGCCGTAATCTCCACGCTTGGCAGGCGGATTGGAGATCGCAGTGATGAAAGACTAACAGAAAACGCTGCTGCCCATTCTCTGGTCTACGGAGGCGCAAGGTGTTCTGCCTCAGACATTAGTCGCCTTATACGACACCCGTGAGTGTAATGGGTTGGTTCTATTCTACTCTGCCGGATACCACACGGCTTTAAACCTCTGCTTAAACGAAAAACTGGCTCAATATTATGTTACTGTGGCCTTTGAAAGACCTACACAAAGCTTGCTTCGTTCAGTGTTGAGTTTCATTATCAAATTAAAAGTTTTTATTTTTGTTTTTACAACGCTCCGTTCCGCTCCCAACATTTTGCTGTGTAGCTGTAAAACCGAATGCGTGACCGTTGCCGTCATAGAGGGCTTAAGTCGAGAAAATAAATTTATAAAACAACAAGTAGGACGTAATTTATTTAATTAGTTTAATTTTGCTGTCCTCGCAGCTCAGCATGGAATAAAATAATTAATGTGATGAGTGGGATAAAAATAAATGGAATTAGGAAGGATGTATATTTTGTTGCTAAGGAAATAGAGGCAGACAGTACACGATATATACACTTACCTTTTTATGGTGATGTTTTTTAGAAAGGTCAGATGGGATGCGTAGTGTGTGTTCGTGTATGACTAAACGTGGACGTACCTAGGAGTATGTAGCGATCATAACAAGTGGTGTTCTGTAGTTCATACCTATCTGATGTTTAAGTGAATAGCATAAAGGAATTGAACCATACCATTAGGCTACTTTCCATCAACAATAAATTGCAAATCTATTTAGTCCGTCAGTTAGAGTATTGGAAAATAATGGACACGTATTTTTGTTTTTGTAAATCAATGAATGTTGCCAAAGATAAAACGCATCAAAACTCGGGAGAGGGGGCCTCGATCGTGTCGTCACAACAACAACAACAGCCCATAACGTCCACTGCTGGACATAAGCCTCTCCCATGATGGGAGGAATTTGCGTGACGTCACAACGCACTAAAAATTATAGCACAGCGTGATTTATTGAGAATTTTAAAAGCGTCGTATCTTCGTCAATTTTGGTTTACGTAACAAAAAAAAATATTTGTCAAATATTTTTTGATAATCTAACTGACGGACTAATTAGATTTTTTTCAGGACACATTGACACAAGCCTATTTTATTGACGGCATCATCTGCCTAATCTTTTCCCAACTAAGTATGTTATGGTCGGCTTCCAGTCTAACGGATGGATCTAATACTAGTATTTTACATGATGCTGTGGCGGTCATAGCTACTCCAGCAATTAATAACTTTAATTAGCATAAAATCGAAAATGTAAACACTCCACAATACAAGTAGTACATCTTATTTCCCCGTTACACAGAGCTGTCAAATTCGAACAAATGTCAGATCATAGACAACAACAGAAAACACAATCATTGTCTTTGGGTATAAATAAACTAACAGTTATTAACAGGAATATACACATTTATTTAGTTGCTATATATAAATCACACATAATATCTATTTACAAATTTAACAATACTAATAAATATTTACACTGAACAAAATATAAGCATACATTGTAATGTACTGGTGTGTACCTTTCCGAACGCAACTTCGGGCGCGTTCGGCAAAGCTCGGCCTCCGTCGGAGCACATGACTAGCTAAAAATCAATTAGGCATGGTCATTGAGTTCAGTACTCGTTTTGGCCTCCCGACCTGTACACGCTACATCTTGCAACCAAATCTAGACTTGTGTCGTAGACCTAGATCTCGCTTATCGACTAGATATCCTCTCCGCAGCCTCGTGTCTGTACTAAGTAAATTTTCCTCTGTCGTTCTAGATTAATTGTAACATTAAAACTACTAGAAGTGTCGAGAGATTTTATAATATAGAAATTATATTCCGGACCGCCGTTTTATTCGTCGATTCCTCCATACACTTCAATGCGACTGCCTGCCTGACCTCCACAATCCAGTTAGTACTGGGTAATACGAATGGTAAGACTGCAGGTTGTCAGAATTTTGGGCCACTGACTACCTGTAACATAGGTAGTCAAAGATCTACAAATGAAAGTCGGGAACAACAGCTTAGCATGCTTTCCGAGGCACAGAGGAAACTAGGTATGTAATGGGTGATCACCCATCCACGGACCAACCTAGGCAAGCGAAGCTTAACCTGAAAATCGACACTAGCGGCTGTTATTATTTGAACACGAACTCATCCGAATATTTTTTATCGACACACAACATAACTTTCCAAACGTGAAAAGACGATCGAACGTTAATAATAACACGAAATATTCGATCTCAGAAACTTTGTATCATTTGGTTTCAGTTTTCTATTAAGTACAAAATCCCGAGTGTTGTACACCAAACTATCCTTGTTATCCCGAAAGTTTTAACAACACTTTGATAAAATCTTTGCAATAGATTCTTCAGACATACTCCTCCACAGTCACTGTATATACGTACCTAACATTTTCTTAATTTTGTTGAGAAGTCTGACAATAATTTTTGTTCGGTAGAAGAAAATCTATAAGGATCTTTAGGAGGAGCTCAATGGCTAAATAATAACAGCCACTCGGGTCGATCGTTAGGTTAAACCGTGCTTGCCTAAGTTGGTCTGAGAATGGGTGACCACTTATTAAATACCGAGTTTCCTCCGTGTTTCGGAAAGCACGTTAAGCCGTTGGTCCCGGCTGTCATTTGTAGATCTTTGACGGTCGTTACAGGTAGTCAGAGGCTCAAAAAGTCTGACAACCAGTCTTACCAAGGGGTATCGTATTACCCGGTACCAACTGGGTTGTGGAGGTCAGATAGGCAGTCACTCCATGTAAAACACTGATATTCAACTGCATCCAGTAAAACTAGAAGCCGACCCTAACATAGTTGGGAAAAGGCTAGGCACTAGGCAGATGAGAAGAAAATCTATAAAATTCGTATCAATTTCTTCTAGACCACCTGTGATTATAAATAAGGAAATCGAAAATGTATTTATTTGTCATTTCATTTCATTTCATTTATTCAATAACAATAATAATTGTGTCTGAATGCGTTACATAATTAATAGGTGAAACAAACAGAAAAAAAAGACAACTCAACTAAAAATAAATAGAAAAATATACCATCAATAAACCAAACTACATGAATAAAAATCACAATTATAAAAAATTTCAACATAAAAAAGTAAAAACTTAAAAAATATTCAAAAATGTCACCAAAAACTTAATCGATGGTCAAAAATTAAAATCATAATTAATACATAAAATCCAAGAAAACATGTCATAATAAATAATAAATTACCACAATGTTCAATAACAATTAATTTAAAATAGAAAATCACAGCAGTGCAGTGTCTCGCACAGGACAAAACAAAATGATTAAAAAACAATATAAAAATAAGACATACAGTATAAAATATTATGAATTGGTCCTGTACAAGGCCAAAAGGCCTCTATCTCAGCATAGTGCACTAATATTAAAAAATGTCACAGCAATATAAATATACATATCAATTCTGATAGGGCCACGACCAGATACGAATAAAAAAAAACATGGCAAGAGAGCTAAATAATAGTAGGAATGGGCTCCTACTCATCTTGGCCTAGCCGCTACATTAAGTTGAAAATCAGGCTTCTAATTAACCACATAAAAATCGATATTTTGCTCAAGCTACCAAGATTTTCACAATACCTGATTCTAGCAATTTAACTACAGGTTGACCAAGTGTGGTACGGAGTCTCCATATACCAAGAGGCCAGCTTAAACTAGTTCTGTTACCTCGTAATTTTATCAACTTTGTAGCCATCAAATTAAGCCAGATTTTAGATCGTGCACTAACTGTGCCTCGACATCCAATTAGCAATATAAACGTCAACTTAAGTTCATGTTACAGTAATACAGAGTGTGCGACACAATTTAGTCTCATTCATCTGCCTGGACGTGTAGCACCAGTCATATTTACACGAGTGGAGTAAAACACGGGCCAAGGAAAGTAAGTGCACTTTAGGTTCCGTATAACTTACTTCATTTATACTATTGTTATATATGAACAAGAGATTATATTGTAGCGGAATATTCCACCTCACAGACTTAATACAGCACGTAGGTTATTTCGACAATATTGTGTTCAAACTAACTTTTTATATGTACCTACTATGCATTGTTTATTTTCATTATTTTCAGATTTTGTATTTAAGGGACCTTTTTTTCGAAATACATTCATTCCATTATTCAACTTCACCACGAGTCAATGAGACTCGTGGTGAGGTTGAATAATGAAAGGGTTTTTTTTTTTTTCGGATGGGAAATCATCAAATAACTCCTCCCGCTCTGGGCGGAGCAGGAGGGAGTGTCAGACTTTTACTGACTAAAACCCATCCATGTTCCTTCATCGCCCTTTGTGTTCCCGGGCCACGGTATCTCTTTCGAACAGCCCCGCAACCCTTTTGCTGACTCTCTTTGAGGCGCGCGTGGAACACGAACGCGCCGTCGACACGGCCTGTCGTCATGAGACGGACGGACGGCGAGCTAGCCCATAGCCCACCGTCCACAGGCCCGCGCGTACGGTGGCCGGGGGCCACGTGGTGGTGGCCCCCGACGCCCGGGCGTCTCCCGCGGCGGCCGGGACGTTGAGAGGTTCTCTCCCTCTCACGTTCCGCCACCTCCTTCTCTAGCATTACAGCTTCGCAGAAGGAGGTGACGGCGTCCCATTCCGTCTCGCTCCGGACCATGGCTTGCACCAGGGCCGGACGCGAGAGGTCGCCGCCGCCGATCGCCGCTTCGAGGACACGGCGGTGCTCCGCCCACGCGGGGCACACCTCCACCGTGTGTTCCACCGTGTCCTCCGGTCGATCCTCACAACGCCCGGGTGCTTCCAACCCGGGCGTTTCCTCCCGCCCGATTCGGTGCAGGAACCTCCCGAACACTCCGTGTCCGGTGAGGACCTGCGTCAGGCGGAAGGTGAGGACGCCGTGGCGTCTCTCAAGCCACTCCTCAAAGAGGGAACTTATCGCCACTATCGTGGCGTGCCCTATGAATCATACCCTGCTTAGCTAACAATTCTATAACTTACAAAATCCTGTGTCAATGTACCTGGGACAAACGGTCCATTTAGGTAGGTCTAACTTCGAGAAAACAGGTCAATCGTCGAATCCGACTCGGCTGGGCAGCGTTCGGGAAGGTGCGCGGTATCTTCTCGTCCAACTTACCACAGTGTCTCAAGACGAAAATCCATGACCAGTGTGTGTTGCCAGTGATTACATACGGGACACAACATGGTCGCTCACAATGGGCCTCAGAAGGATTAAAGTCACCCAAAGGGCAATGTAGAGGGCTATGCTCGGAGTTTCCTTGCGCGATCGAATCAGAAATGAAGACATCCGCAAGAGAACCAAGGTTACCGACGTAGCCCGAAGAATTGCCAAACTTAAGTGGCAGTGGGCAGGGCACATAGCTCGCAGAACGGATGGCCGATGGGGCCAAAAAGTTTTGGAGTGCGACCGCGAACCGGAAGACGTTGCGTTGGAAGGACTCCCACTAGGTGGACCGATGACCTGGAGAAGGTTGCGGGAATCCGCTGGATGCGAGTCAATGTGGCAACACTTTGGGGAGGCCTATGTCCAGCAGTGGACGTCTTTCGGCTGAAATGATGATGATGATGATAACTTACGGCTCGCATAGCACCTCCGCAATGGCCAAAGAGAAGTTGCGGGTATAGTGCAGAATTACAGACAAGAGTCTGATACTAAACACCCACTATGTGGCTCTCAACATTGATAGTTACAAATATACTGAAGCTCGTGGCTAAATATTAACAGCAGCTCTACATATCGAACCTCGGAAAGCACATTAAGCTGGTTGTCTAGACGAGTGAAAGTCTGGCAACCAGTCTTACCAGAGTATCGTATTACCCAGTACTAACTGGGTTGTGGAGGTCAGATAGGTAGTCGCTCCATGTGAAATATTGGTATTCAGTTGCATCCGGTTAGACTGGATGCCGACCCCAACGTAGTTGGGAAATGGTTACGCAGATGACGATGATTGAGATTAAAGTAATAGCTTTTCTGTAAATATTTCAACTGCCTCCGTATTACGGTCATAAGTAAAAGCCCGAAAACACACAGACAGCTAGACGCAAGGTAAATGTGTCGCTTTCCGTACACGTAACGGTGTCGACGAAAGGCTTATCTTAACCTTTACGGAGCCCTAAAAAGGCGGCCCAAGTAAAGAGGCTAAATTAACTAGTTACATAAAAGTGAAAAACGACATTCGCTAGGAACCCGAGCAGAACCGTGGGCTGAATTTCTCAGCAGTATTTTATAAGCGAGTTCTGCTCATCTCAGATCATTTGTCCGCGTAATTGCGAACGCTTTGCCTCACTGTGATGCGACGCCTTGTTTTAAAAGAAACCTCTTTTTATTTTATACACCTCTGATTCTTTACGCTTCTAGATTGGCTGTGAAGGGAAGTAATACAAAATGGTTGTAATTTATTCTAGTTTATTTTTGTGTAATATTTTTCTTTAGTAAGACAAATATAGCAACATTTTTGGTGAAAAGATACGTGTATGTTTTCGAGGCCGTATTTCATGATTTACATACGTTTATGAGGTCATTAAGGCCCTAAATGTTGTACTTAGGGTTATATTTTGCGCTGAAATAATTCTGGCCCTTTTACGAATTCCCTCAATGTGTAAATTCTTGTATAATTTGAATACTAGGCTCTATCTGTGAAGAGGAAAAACAATATTCCGTGAAAGTCATGTCCGAAATATAAAACCCATTAGGACCTGTCGTAAATAATTGTATCAAAAGTTCCATATTTTTTCATAAAATGATTTCAGAATACAGACGTATTAAGCTTACAAGGTAGCCTACTTCGGCTTATTCAATTACTTTTCGAAGAATTTTGAGAAAACTCATCTCGTCCGTCGTGTCGCTAAATATTGCTCCTAATCTCCTAATTTATGTTACGTTGATGGCAATTACTTTTACTTAGAATCTTTTGATTTTCGCAGGATAAACTAGTAAAATAGATGTAGAGCTCATGGTTTACTAATAACAGCCACTCGGGTTGGTGTTTAGGTTAAGCCGTGCTTGCCTAGTGTGGTCCGTGGCAATCAACGGTGGTTACCAATGTAACCACCAATTATATACCGAGATTCCTGTGTTTCGGAAAACACGTTAAGCCGTAATTGGTCAAGTCATTTGTAAATGTTTGACAGTCGTTACAGGTACCGAAACTGGACTGAAAGTCTGACAATCAGTTTTACCAAGGGGTTTCATATTACCCAGTACTAATTGGTTTGTGGAGGTCAGATAGGTAGTCACTCCACGTATAATACTGATATTCAGCTACATCCGGTTCGACTGAAAGCATACCTGCCAAGATCATCGCTCCATTTTGTTGTAATTTCATTGGTAGGACATAGAGCGAACTAAAATCTATGAATGAGACCTTTATAACAATACCTGTGTTTACAAATAAAGATCATTTGATTTTGATTTTGATTTAATTTTGTATTTGAGAAGAAAAGACGTGTTTCATCAGGTTTTACATTTTATTGAAGTGTCAGGTAACCTAGTAACATAGAATTAGAAGAATTTTGAATACACTTTATGGACAGTATAAAGCCAGTATTATTACAACACACCCCCTTATTTGTTGTAATTTTGTATTAGAAAAGAAAAGACGTGTTTCATCAGGTTTGTTATTTTATTGAAGTGTCAGGTAACCTAGTAACATAGAGTTAGAAGAATTTTGAATACACTTTATGGACAGTATAAAGCCAGTATTATTACAACACACCCCCTTATTTGTTGTAATTTTTTATTAGAAAAGAAAAGACGTGTTTCATCAGGTTTGTTATTTTATTGAAATGTCAGGTAACTTAGTAACATAGAATTAGAAGAATTTTGAATACACTTTATGGACAGTATAAAGCCAGTATTATTACAACACACCCCCTTATTTGTTGTAATTTTTTATTAGAAAAGAAAAGACGTGTTTCATCAGGTTTGTTATTTTATTGGAGTGTCAGGTAGCTTAGTAACATAGAATTAGAAGAATTTTGAATACACTTTATGGACAGTATAAAGCCAGTATTATTACAACACATTTAGCCTCAGGGAATCTTAACTCTACGCTTGTCGGTTTGAATTTCCGTCGATATCGTCTCAAGAACACGTCCACCCCAGCGGTCATTGGTCAGTGGTTTAGTGCCCACGACGGTAGTTGAGTTACGACCGTGGCGGTGACTGGTTCAACGTTCGGTGTTTCCGCTAAGATTTGATTTGATGCCACTACCGTTATATGCGATACTTGGTTTGCACAACAGATTTTACGGTAGAAATAGTAATTAGGAAAATATTACAGTTCGATAAAGTAGTCGGTTATACATGATTGTTTTTACCTTTTGACACACACGCACACGATTTCGAATCAGCTTTTGTTATGATCGACCATCACCACCGCCGCCGCCGCCGTACCTAGCAACTATTCATATTTTATGTCTATATATGTTTTTATGTCTTTTCTCCCACACTGAATCCTGTTTTTTATTCTCTTTTTGCACTATCATATGTATACACGCTTCACTCATACACTCAAAACACAAACACACACACACACATACACCCACACAGCACACTTACTCATATCTGATATAGATACTTTCAGGCATATTCATATTTATTTGTTTTACGTTATTAACTAGTAACATTGATTTTTAATTTTTAATTTAAACACTAAGCAATTGATTTCTCCATTCTTGAGGGATACGGCACTGTTTCTCTTTACTACAGGCTATTATGTAGCCTATCTAAGAGGACAGTACCCCAACCATTTATGTTGTATACCAGTGTTCATATTTTGTAAAGTGCAACTGTTTTTATTGTATTTACTGCAACACATTTTGTGCAATAAAGTTTTTATTATTATTATTATTAATACAAACTCATTTATTTTCGTTTGTGTTCCTTATTTTGACTTTTCTCCATTCCCTAGAGGAGACACATAGTAATAATATAAAAGAGGCAATCTGTCACAAGGCCACGGTAGTCTATCAATTCCCCTCTGGGAAGACCCATGTCTTCGACCTGTACGGTTTATTTAATCAAATGGCCAATATTAAATGGAAAGGTTTAGCTAGCTATTTTATTCTTATACCAGTTTCCAGTGGGAATAGTAAAACGGTGATGAGAGAATTTTCAAGGAGACCCCTTTGGTTTAATCTTCTGTATCGCGTTCGACTCATGCTTTTGCAAAGGTGCTATGCTGTGCGTGGATTGAAAATTGAACTGAGTAGATTGGTTGATTTTCCTAGGTTCCCTGTACAAATCTGGTGGCTTTAAAAAAAAGTCAAAGTAAAAAGTTTCAAGCAACTGCCTCGATGGTCTAGTGGCCTTGGGTTCAATTCCTAGGTCAGGCAAAGTATTATTAAGTTTTTCCATTAGGAATTTCTCAGTAGTAGCCATGAAGTCTGGATTTTTACCCAGTTAATAGCAATCTTGGGACGAGTTGATGAAACCATAACTGGCGAAATGGGTGTACTATTTGTCACACCTCTGCCTAATCCTTTAGGAATTACAGGCGTAATGTTACATTTATGTTTTTATGAAAAAATTTCAACCCAGAACTGCGTTTTCAAGTTTTCCTTGCAACAACTTATTCGTCAAAGCAAAAATTAAAATTTACAGCACGCCCATCAAAAATTGCCGTAACAAAATATTTTTCTGTGTCCAAATTGCTCTTTTTGAATGAAGAAGAGGCCATTACTTTCCTCCTTTGTTATAACGAGGTTACTTCAAGTTCGTAAGTGACACCCGCGACTCGCCATTGTGCGAAGCAAGTCAAGGTGACGCGAATAAATAACAGCATGAACAAGTTATATTACCAAGTTTAGTGTTAAGGGTGTATTTTATATGAATAAGTTATTTTAATGCCTAAGTTACGGTGAATTAAGAGAGGGATGTGGAAGTTGCTGATAAGATCAGAGGCCCTATTATAACACGAGCGACACAATGAATGATGTAACCAAGATTTCGTAACAATATTTTGATTTAAAAGAGTGTCCATGGAGTTTCTTGCCCGTTCTTCTCCATAGCGATCTACGCTAGGGACTGTGACTGTAGTTTTGCTTTTTGTATTTTTGACATTCAAAAGTGCCGTAATGGTCTAATTGAAATAAATGCTTTGAGTTTGAGCGCGCGGTGTAAACGTTACGTAAATACGTCGATTTTTGAATCGAAAATACAATTATTTTATAGCAGTTTAGTAAAATTGTTTGCAACAAGCATAATCAGTACACAGATATGAATAAATTCAAATTATGAAAATATTAAATTTGTGAAACGAGTATTTTTTAATAAAAAAATTGACGTTTATACGTTTTTACACTGCAACGCGCTCGTGCTCTGCAGTTTTTAGTTATTTTTTAATTATTATTTTACGGTCTTTGTGCGGGTCGTGGGGCTTTTGGGACCGGGACCGCGGTCCCGGATTCCCACATAGTTGTTTTTTTTCTCCTATTCCTCTGCTTTGTCATATTGACGGCAATCTAAATTGTGTCGTCCCAAAACTTGACTCGGAGAACACTAGTGACACTTGTGTAACAACGTGTTACAGAAATATTGCTAAAGTATTGCTACCATAACTGGCGAAATGTGGGTGTACTATTAAGTACACCTCTGTCTAACCCTTCTGGGATCACAGGCGTGATGTTGGTCAATATTGCTAACGTGCTAGTTCTATCTAGTATCCAGGCACTACAAAAACAGCTAAAGTCTTTGTTATAGGCTGCCACATCCATATTTTGTAATCTCATTAAGAATTGATCAAGACTCTCAAAGCAAAGTGTTCACGACATTTTTTAGTATTGTTTATTCCTCTCTAGATATTTTTATGTCAATATCATTAGCGTTATCTACTATTCCTAAAAACATTCATTCTAAGACAGCATCTTATCCGTTTCAAACGCAATACCGTCAATGGATCCAGGATTTCTTTAAGCTCAACATTTTCTTCAGCTACCTATATATTTATTTTCCGCTGCTTCTAAAACTTGGCAAAGGTAAAATCTATGCAGCAAGACGATCTATTCATCTTGCTCCGTGCAATTTACATACAAAACAAACTTTTTTATTCGTCTTCTTTACTGGATCCATCTTTGGGAACATTAAAGAACTTTCCTATCTCAGAATAACGACTCTTTCGTGAATTTATTGGGGTTACTTTAGCAAAACTTGATACACTTATAACAATAGGCGGTTAGGTAATGTTGCTCAGTTCGTTTTTTTTATTTTTTATTATAAATAATTTATAATGCATCACCATAGCAGAAGTCAAACGAGCTATCTCCAAAATGAAAAACAACAAAGCAAGTGGTCCGGACCAGATACACGCTGAGACATGGAAAGTGCTAAAAGCCGACGGCGAGATGTGGCTCACAGAACTGTTTAACAATATCATGAAAAAAGAGACCATGCCAGATACTTGGAGAAGCAGTGTGCTGGTTACTTTTTACAAAAACAAAGGAGACGTGTGTGACTGTAGAAACTTTAGAGGCATAAAACTGACATCGCATACCCTCAAAATCTGGGAGAGAGTCCTTAGCGCCCGCCTAGCAGACCTAATATCAATAACAGATAACCAGTTTGGATTTACAGCAGGAAAGGGAACCACCGATGCTATTCACGCAATAAGACTTGTGATGGAAAAGGCTCGAAGTAACAAACATAACATATGGATGGTCCTCATAGGTTTGGAAAAGGCCTTTTGGTCGGATTGCGCCGAATGATCAGGAAAGCCGACCCCGAATAACGAGACAAGGCGGGGACAAAGAGAGAAGGAGAATTTATAATGCAATCTATCTGGCGATATTTAGCATTAGGTTGGTATTTGCAGGTATAGGACTTGGGTGAGATTGTTCATTAACAATATCGCTTCATCATTTTGCGATCTACAACTTCTCAATAGTAGATCTTGTGGGTTTTTGCGTTTGAGCCTTCGTGCAGGCATTTGCACTTTGTTCATTAGATCCTTTGGACTTCATTTGCACTTTGTTCATTAGATCCTTTGGACTTCCAAAGGATCTAATGAACAAAGTGACCACCCTAACTTACATTAGGGTGGTGTGTGATTCTTGTTTTGTATTTAGTCATCCTTTTTGTTTATTTCCTTCTTGACTGTTTTAATGTTAAGGTCGTGGTGTAGTCTATCATTTGTTATGTACCAAGGTGCGTTTGCGCACAGTTCTTGATAAAATCAATATAGGTCTGTAAAACAAACTCGACTGCCTTGTTAGTCTTGTGGTCGCAACTGCGACTGCTGAGCATGAGGTTCTGGGTTCGATTCCCGGGTTGAACAAATTAATGTTATTGGGTCTTTAAATCAGGAATTTCTTAGCAGCAGCCACTGAGTTTGGATGTGTGCTTTGTTGATGGCAAGGCTCGCACAGTGTTTTTTTGACCCAAAAAAAGTGACATTCGCTTTTTATTGAAGATTTATACTAAATACATCATTCCAAATGCAAGAGTAGAACACCCAGGTGTCAATTTCCCATACTTTTTTTTTTTAATTTTAGTTTTCGTGAACTTCTCTTTTATGCTAGATAGAGGTTCTACTTCGTGCTAGAAAAAATATAAAAAAATAAATATTGATTTCAACAAAAAAAAATATTTTGAAGGTTTTGTCAACATTTTTGAATAAATATAAACTGGATAATGTGCACCAAAAAATGCTTTATAAAACTTAAATACAAAAAACAAAAAATTATGTATAGATTTTTTTTTACGAATCATTTTTAGTATTTTTAGTGAGAAGGTCACGAAAACTAAAATATTTAAAAAATAATAAAGTATGGGAAATTGACACCTGGGTGTTCTACTCTTGCATTTGGAATGATGTATTTAGTATAAATCTATACTTAATATTATAAAGAGGAAAACTTTGTTTGTTTGTTTGTTTGTTTGTAATGAATAGGCTCAAAAACTACTGGGCCGATTTAAAAAATTCTTTCACCATTCGAAAGCTACATTATCCACAAGTAACATAGGCTATATTTTATCCCCATACTCCCACGGGAACGGGAACTACGCGGGTGAAACCGCGGGACGTCCGCTAGTCTTCAATAAAAAGCGAATGTCACTTTTTTGGGTCAAAAAAAACACTGTGGCTCGCCCTCTTTTACACTGCTGAATTTTTTTTCTAAAATAGGTACACTGCCTATCCCTTCGAGGATAACAGGCGTGATGTTATGTTTATGTACGCTGTGTTTATTCTTTGGGAATATTTCTTAGAAATAAGTAATGGATAGGTCTTGTTTTTGTAGCAACGACTAATTAGGAAAATAAAACCATGATCTAAACTGAAGGTCAGGTTTATTATTAGGTGGGTGGGAATATCAAGTTTCCCTGTGATTTCATTCTGCTCAAAGATCAGGAGGGGTCATGTAGGTAATTATAAAAAGAGATGACGCCTTTCATCCTGAATAGCTCCATCTCTATCCTGCACTGAAGCTGTGATGACTCTAGTGGTTCATAATACGCCCTCAGGGGCCAATAATGGCCAATTAAAAAAAGCGTAAAATTTTCGAAGGAAATGATGATACAGCTACAAAAATTAAGTATAAGTGCTCACTTCTGGACACACGGCGCGTCGCGCGGCGCATCGACAGGCGCGTCGGGCGGCGCGCTGCCGCGTTGTGCAGCGCATCACGCGGCGCGTTGCGCGTTTTTCCGTTTACGGAAAGGCGGCGTGTGCAGCGGCGGTGTCATCTGTCATATGTTTGCATTTGCGCGCGCACTGCCGCGGTGACCGCGGCGGTGCACGTGGCTTAGCACGCGGCGGGCAACGCTGCATTTCAGCAAACGCGCGTAAAATCGCTTCTCCGTAAACGCTCTCATACATTGTCATATGTTTGAATTTTAAGCGGGCCGCGCCGCACGACGCGCCGCCCGACGCGCCGCCCGACGCGCCGCGTCTCCGTAAATGAGCCCTTAGAGTATTATATTATCTGTGGTATTAGTATTACTGCGGCGCAGCTATCAACGCCCAACTCCATACAAAATATTATTTTGTTTCAGACTGTCTTGTTCGAAATAACAAATATTTAGAATATCTTTTATGAAAAAAACTTATGAAAAAAAGATGCAGTTGAGGTTTTTAGAGTTGGCAAGTTATTTTTTAAATGAATTGGACTACGGAACTCTCAAAAGGTGCTGTGGTCCAACTATTTTTAGGGTTGGACAACTGCCCCTAGTAAAGACCCATGGTCCAACTAGTTGTACAGAGCAGTTAGACCACTGCCCCGGAATGTTATTTTCAATACACTTCCTCAGAAACTGGTCCATAACGCACTACGGTTAGGTACAACATGCTATGTATTTCACACGCGTGCGTTTTTTTCAACTTTCCCGCACGTGTGCGGGAATCAAAATTGCCACAGATAACTAAATTAATATAATACCTATACTTAGTCCAAATTGGTTCAATGCCTCTATGCTGAGGTGATTGTTTTATTTTTTAATTTCGGCAAAGCACTACGCGTCTTTACGGCATAAATATTTTTTGAATATTAAGATTGTGTTTATAAATAAAATATCATAGATAACATGATTTTTAAAAACTAATAGTTATTTTTATACACAAATTAACATTTATTTTTTGTTCTGAATTCAAAAAATATAAAATAAATCAATTTTTTATTTTAGGCTGTTTAGCGGCTTCATACCTTTGCCTCTCCTTCAACCTGGCGAAAGGAGCGCAAAAAAAAAAAGAAAATAAAAATCATAGTCTCTTAGTTCGTGACAAAAATAATTTTCGTTATATTCTATTTTATTTCTTCAAAAGTGTATTGAAAAACGTCGTTTGATACACGTGGACATTTGTTATTGCAGTTCTCGGTGGTTATAATTCCGCCTCGAATACAATAACAAACTTTCCCCACAAATCAAAATGTACTATTGTAGTAGAATATGTGAGTATTATGATTGTGTGTGAAATGAAAAGTTCAAGAAATTTCTGTTTTGCAAAAGATTTCCAACCCACTTTTTAGTTTCAAATGCAGTCGAAATTCATTCAAAGAAATAAAGTTCAATCGGCACTTTTAAATTTAATATTACCTAAGTGTCATCTAGTACTTATTTATTGCTCTGTAAAGAACCAACTCTCTTCAGTACTAGTTTGCATTGCAATTAAACTGACTGTTAAACAAAAAAAACCGGCCAAGTGCGTGTCGGGGCACGCGCAGTGTAGGGTTCCGTAGTAGCGTAGTTTTAGATTTTGTGAGCAACTTATCCATCTTGGTCATTTTAAAGGATTTATTCTAAGGATTTTGTATTTAGTACAAAATTATCCAACACCCAAGTTCAACGACTGTGACTGCTAAACTAATAAAGTTATCTGAACCGCTGTAGTTTTCCTTTAAATTTCATGAAATGCACTATCATTATGAATTTTTACAGATTTTTCAATCCAGCTGGTTAGCTTTTAGAGGGGGGGGGGGGGGGACGCCCTACTAGAACAAAAATTTGCAATTTAAAGTTTAATATTTCGTAAATGGAGCATTAAATCGAAAACTAAAATTAGCAACCCCTAAATCATTTTAAAAGACCTATTCAACGATACCCCATACAATGGGGCAGATGTCAAAAAAAAAATGCACCCCCACTTCACATGTAGGGGAGCTACCCAAAAAAAATATTTTCAAAAATTTTATTTTACCAGTTTGTTGGCATAATTGATATACATACCCCTACAAAATTACAGCTTTCTAGTACTAACGGTATCTTAGCAAAGCCTCGGACAGACAGACAGACAGACAGATGGACATGACAAAACTATAAGGATATCAAGACTACGGAACCCTAAAAAGGGGTAAGTTTTTACGAGCACCTTTTATTGTAAAAGACACCTTATTACAAAGCTCCCTCAGGCTATTTCCATGCTTTATATTTGTTTAAACGTTTACTAAATAGTTCGTGTTGGAATAAAGGTAAGAATGCATCTCGTTAGCAGGAAACGCTAACTATCTTCATGCACCCTTAAAACCTTTTTGAAAAATTCAGAATTTTTTCGCACACGAAAAAGCAAGGAGCAAAATACTTAGAAATTTCTGAAATATGTTTCCTGTAAAACATTTTCTTGTACAGGCATGATATTAAACCGAGCGCAGTTCTCCTGATGTTAGGCGACGTTTTTGGTTTTTGTCTAATAGTGGGCGGTAGGACCGAAACGTGGTCGCTCACAATGGGCCTCATCAGAAGGCTTAAAGTCACCCAAAGGGCAATGGAGAGGGCTATGCTCGGAGTTTCTTTGCGTGATCGAATCAGAAATGAAGACATCCGCAAGAGAACCAAGGTTACCGACGTAGACCGAAGAATTGCCAAACTTAAGTGGCTTACTTAGTGGCAGTGGGCAGGGCACATTGCTTGCAGAACGGATGGCCGATGGGGCCGAAAAGTTCTGGAGTGGCGACCGCGAACCGGAAGACGATGCGTTGGAAGGCCTCCCACTAGGTGGACCGATGACCTGGTGTAGGTTGCGGGAATCCGCTGGATGCGAGTCGCACGGGACCGGTCAATGTGGCGACACTTGGGGGAGACCTATGACCAGCAGTGAACGTCTTTCGGCTGAAATGATGATGATGATGATGAGAGGGCGGTGGAACAGTTGCTTATATAAGGCGACTACAGGAGCTAAATTAACAACTCTTTTGTGGTGGTTCAAACTTCGTTTGAAATGCTGTTAGACTAAAGTTCTAATCAGCTTGCACTACAAAGTGGTTGTTGCGTCAGTCACTGCGGGCCTAATAGTACGAAATGAGTGTTTTTTTTTGCGATTAACAAAAAATCTATTGATTGGACTAAAAAAATAAAACACTATCATGCTAATATGTTGCTTGCCAAATAGCCTTGTAGAATTATTTGCCAAAAAATCAGAATGATCGCATATGTATTTTAGTATGATTTTTACTTTTTTTTTTTTTTTTTTTTTTCTAGCCTGTACTGTCCCACTGCTGGGCAAAGGCCTCCCCCAATTCCTTCCATTTGCTCTTTTCTAGTGCCTCCTCGGACGAACCATCGCGGTACGCGTCCAAATCGTCTCGCCACCTTTTTCTGGGTCGGCCTCGGCGGCGCCGTCCGTCTTCCGGCAACCATCTTGTGGAGACTTTTGCCCAGCGGTCATCGTGCATGCGACTGACGTGACCCGCCCAATCCCATTTTAGCCTAGCAGCCTTCATGCCAACGTCCACTATGCCCGTTTTGGAACGCAGCGTGGTGTTTCGCACCCTGTCTTGTCTTTTCACACCCAGATTTTTACTTAAAATATTTTTTTAGAGATAAGTTCGTGATTTTTTTTTATCGAGTAAAATTAGCTGTATTATGTTTTTAAAACATTATCATATTATCATTATATATACTGAAGAATATCATATATTTTTCTGGTTTTGTTTATTGCAGGGAATCATATGCTTTTTTGCATTATAAAACTCGCGTTTAGCTCCTGTAGTCCCCTTAAATAATTCTCAAGACTTTTGTTCTGGCAACATAATGTGAAGGTGAAAATTATTAACATGATAATGAAAACATGATGTAGAAAACTTTTTGAATATTCTGGAAATAAATCGTAACCCAACTTTGACTTTGAACTAAACGAGTTCACCCATAATTGTTTATCAAAATATTTTTTTCTTCTAAGAAGCTTGTAAATTTACTTTGGCAAACTAGGATAAATAGGTACCTATGTACTTTGGTTAAGGTCGCTTGTTGGTTGTCTTTGAAAAAGGTCAAGTCAAAGTTCACCTAAGTTTAAGAACAAAAAACCGGCCAAGTGCGAGTCGGACTCGCGCACGAAGGGTTCCGTACCATTATTTAAAAACATTAGACAAAACTGCAAAAAAATCACGTTTGTTGTACGGGAGCCCCCCTTAAATATTGATTTAATTCTGTTTTTAGTATTTGTTGTTATTGCGGCAACAGAAATACATCATCTGTGAAAATTTCAACTGTCTAGCTGTCACGGTTCATGAGATACAGCCTGGTGACAGACAGACGGACAGACGGACAGACAGCGAAGTCTTATTAATAGGGTTCCGTTTTTACCCTTTGGTACGGAACCCTAAAAAACACCTGCTAAGTCTAGCAAATAGAAAGACAGAAAGAATAAAATGTTTATGTGTCGCTGGGACATGTCGAATAGGTACAAAATGATAAACAAATCATAAACACATACAACGCATTACAAATATTTATAAATACAACAGGTCGGAACAAAAAACAGCTAGCACGTCGTGATTGTGACAAGCATGCAAATCATGTTTACCTATTTGTGGTGAATGCTCCAACCAGCCCGCGAAATTCAAATTTTCTTATGTTTTTTTGCAATTTGCAGGCCAGTGCTAAGTTGTATGTTGATTATAATATTATTCGAGGCTGTAAGACGTATGTAGTTACAGAATTATAATCATCAATACAACCTTCCAAGTTCATATAATTCGATTTAATGACTATTTCATGAAACATTCATTCAATCGAGTTATAATATCGGCGAATAATATTTTAACCCTTATGTCCCCAGCCGTGCCCGATCGGGCACGGTGCATTGTTATTTTAATTGTGTCTGTAATTGCGGGTATCGAAGAGTCAACATACGTAGGTCGTAGGTCGCACTGGCTTGCAAATTGCAAAAAACGTAAGAAAATTTGAATTTCGCGGGCTACCCTGGAGCATCAGCCTTAAGCAGTTCATACCAAGTACTAATTTTCTCTGCATTCAAAGAGTTTCAGCTTGTACTTTTCACAGCTGCTTCTGTGAATTTCAACACCTACTTTAGGGTTTTGGTCCTAATAACTATTTGTGTTTAGCCCTAATTTTATCTAATTAATGGGTCGAATTCATTCAATTATTTAGATACCTCATCGCAAACCAGACTATTCAAATTCAAATGAATAGTTTTTGCTTTAATTTCGTTAAATACTCCGAATGATTTTATGCCAAAATTTATTGGTTTTATCAAAGGCAAAATAGTGTTATTTACATAAAGTTTGTTTACTCAACAAACTAAAAAGCTATTATAGCTTTTTTCTAGACCCTAAATAAAGTAATAAACAAACTTAATACCTTTATTTTTTGCCCCGTTAAAAATTCGGTATTTTTTATTTGAAAAACAAACTTAAAATGAATTTGTTTTTAAAACCCTGTTATAATAAAATTGCACAAAATGATTTTTTTGACTAAATAACCTAAGGATCTGAGGTTGATTCTCAGGTCGAGCAAGAAAATTCTTAAGAAAATCTTTGACAAGTGGTCAAAGATTTTCTTAAGAATTTTTAAAAATAACATCCAAGAATCTGGATTTGAGTTCAGGTGATGCCAATAGGCTCGCCCAATACATGGGACTTTTTTTTTTTTTCGGATGTGAAATCATCAAAAATGACTCCTCGGAGTGTCAGACTTTAACTGACTAAAACCCATCCATGTTCCTTCATCGCCCTTTGTGTTCCAGGGCTACGTTTCTCTTTCGAACAGTCCCGCAACCTCGGCAGGATGGGACTTAAACATGAAAATGTGGGTGTTACCTATTAACTCACTTTGCGAATGTACCCAACTCTTCGAGAATGTTTTATAATTAATTCTAATACATAGAACCAGAAACCAAGCACTAATTAAAATGACTTTCTTTTACAAAATATGTTATTTTAATTTAATGTCGTAAATGGCTAAATGCGATCCGTGATAACTATGTAGCATATACAGAGAAGGTTAACTCCAGTCAGCCTACACAACATCTGCATAGACTTTACTTAGTATTGTTGGAGTCGGCTTCCAATCTAACCAGATGCAGCTGAGTACCAACCAGTATTTTACATGAGTGAGACCGGTGAGACTTAGGGTCATAGTTTTAAACTTATGACTACACAGACAACCTCACTAAAAAAAAAGACAAAAGCAACGCGACGTGGTATCTTCTTACTATATTATAGGTATAAGTTTGTATGTAGGGGGTAATCTCCGGAACTAATGATCCAATTCTAAAAATACTTTCACTGGCAGAAAGCTACATTATTCGTAGATATAAATTATATTTAAATCATGCACATTAACAACGGACAAAGTCACTAGCGAAGTGCTACTCAATATTTTTTTATTTTATTTTAGAAGTCCTCTCAAAAAGTCAAAATGTGCCTCAGAATTCAATAATTTCGTGATAATATTTAAGGTTTTTCATGATGGCTTATGGCGCTTTCACTAATTAGTCAAACAACAGACGTCATTAGACAAATGGACCTGAAATAAAACAATTTAGGTTAGGTTGGGCCTTTTGCATGTCATTCGTATCTATATCCAGCCACTAGCCACGAGCCACGCTGTGGTACTGACCGCACCTATTTGCCCAACAAATGAGTCGCGTTAACCGAAACTAAAATGTAGCGAACATTTTAGTACAAATTGAAGCTTGAAATTAAATACAGTATCATACTTTTATAATTGTTGGATAGAAACTAAAATTAATTTTACATTCGAATAAAGGAATAGTAAGTGAATAAACAAAAAGTTCTGGAGTGGCGACTGCGAACCGGAAGACGTTGCGTTGGAAGGCCTCCCACTAGGTGGACCGATAACCTGGTGAAGGTTGCGGGAATCCACTGGATGCGAGTCGCACGGGACCGTTCAATGTGGTGACACTTGGGGGAGGCCTATGTCCAGCAGTGGACGTCTTTCGGCTGAAATGATGATGATGAAGTGAATAAACGGTAAAAAATATGAAAAATATGTTTCTAAATAAGGAGCTGAATGCACCTTGTCAGTTTTCCGGACACCCCGTACATTTACAGAGAAAAAATTGTGCATGGGTCCTAAACAATTAGAATTTATGGGCATGATAATGAGCTTATCGTGTTATTTTATCCCAGGGCAAACACGAGTGAGAAGAGCCTCATAGACGACAAGGAGCAAGTACTGATATAATAATATAATAGCTGTTGTATATCTGTAGTGGCACTACAGAAAGTACTACAGCGCCATTTATGACAGAAATGAAGAACTAACAAAAATTCTACATCGCGCTATTAAAGTTATCCGCGATGACAATAGCTGTCGAGCAGTAGCCCACCAGACACAATCCCTGTTGTAGGGAAATGCAGGCCGCGGGGTTGATTTAATGAGACAACTTGAAGATGCACTAATAAAACTGTATATTAACTCTTAGCTATGACTATTTACACAGATTTTACACTTACACAATAATTACGAATACTTTTACAATAATCACAGGAAACACTTTAAAGAGTACTTATAACAATTTTATACTAATAACTTGACTTGCACTGAATTACGATGACTTTCACAGAGTAAGTTTGAAGATAAACTGAGGAATGCTGACCGAAGACTGCCTCGAAAACGCTCGGAGGCGCCTAAGTTATTTACGCGCACATAAGCGCAAGTAGTGGCTGGCCTAACATTTATGACCGCCCATTCTCCTATCGGTAGCGCGGAAGCCGGTAATACCTCGTCCCTCGACTCCCTGCTCCTCACCCGTGACCTAATTAAACATGGACTCGCTCAACGTACCCGGATGTAGAATACAATGGAGCTTAAACGAAATAACGAAATAATAATCATCAACGACCAATCAGCTGGTTTGTTTACGCTAAGCGTTAAAACTCTACCATACTAACTCGTACAATTTCACCTAATAGCGTACACAGTAAATAGCTCTTAACTCTCTTTTATCTCTCTTTCTTACATAATAGAATGCAAAGTCCTAACTAAATACTTAGTTAGACGTCAAAATCTACTTATTTCTTATTCTAATGGCTTTAATCAGTCATGTAAATAGGTTCAGATAGCTGTGCTTCTCAACACTTGTCTTGTCGGAGGATCCTCCCTTTTCTATAGGGGATGAACAACTTTTCATCCTGTTCTTTACACCCCTATATATATGTACATCATCATAATTTTATCAGTCAATAAACGTTTACGTTGACCTGCCTTAAGCGTCGACTAGTCCTGTGCTTCTCTATGCTGTCGTACAGATGTTAGCACATTAAGCTACTTACCCAAAACTGTCAAATTTTCCTAATCAAATTCAAACTCTTTATCAACCTTAAACCTAATGCTTTAGCGATAGTTGAAAATATGTTAAAGTTTGACAGATTGTAGTAGCTTGATATACTGCCCGCTTAGCATGAACGCCGTAGAAACGAAAGAGAATCGACAAATCTTTGGTTCATCTGTCATTGAATCGACAAAATGACAGATGAACAAAAGATTTGTCGATTCTCTTCGTTTCTACGGTGGTCATGCTACACGGGCTGGTCTGTAATAACCCGGATTAAAGAATTCATGAAAATAAAATCGTTTTAAAATATTATCCACGAGCTAGCGCAGTAATAAAACACTTTGATAGCGACATTTTCCATAAAGTCAAATTAAAATAAAATGTTTTCGATTACGAATATTATTTTGTGGTGCCATTCAGCGAACTTCTGAAAATTATTTCGAAATAAATAATTACCAAATCGGAAATAAGACCATAAAGGTCAAAATATTTAACACGTGTACGGTTTTAATATTAATTACGGTACTAATTGGCTATTACGGCCTCTTTGTATTTAGGTTATTGGTATTCTATTTGAAATATCTATAATAATAATGTACACCACGGGTCCAGGCTTATGCCTATGAGATTTTCATAAAAAAACACACCTAGTTATTTAAAAGGAGCTGGCATAGATTGTGCCATCAGAAAGAATTAAGGACTAAATACACTAATCCAGCTCAATTCTATTTTTGTCCATAGAAAACACTAGTTTTGTATAGAAATGCGTACGCATCAGTTCAGTCGCAGAAAACTGAACGTATGTCATTGTCCTGGAACATAGATGTTAGTTACTTACTTAGTCACAAAACCACACCTGAAACGTGCGTACAATTTGACCTCTGCCTAGCTTCTGGGATGAGAGTCGTGAAGGTTACTAGTTTAGTGGTCACAGGCACAACTAGGGCAGCAGTCACGAAGTCTGGACTTACTGACTTGCCCTGTTGACGACTTTACAGGGTGTAAACTACCTCATCACGAAGCCGTCAACCAAGCATTCAAACTAAGTAACTTTACGCAAAAATTATTGCTGGCTACGACTTTTTTTTTGGGGTAAAAAATCATGTTTTGTGGAAAAACTCAATGTATCGCACTCAAAACATTGTGCTGATGGATGGATTAAATAACACGGGGGTCGTGGTATTGTTTAAAGTAAAAATCTCACATTAAAAACTTGTACTTATTTAAAAAAAAAAAAAAACTTTTCAAAAAGTTGGAACTTTGACCCCTAATATCTATATCTATAGGTATTGTGTAGAACAAAATCATGATCACAATGATGGGGAAAACAAGTGCCTTTCGGCTTTACACCGTTTCGACTAAAACACTAGCGAAATGTGTGAAAACCCTTCGGGGATTTAAATAAAGCATTTCGTTATGTTTCAACCCAATTGCAATGTTCTAAATTTTAATTTTATTGTTCTGTTTTAGACTCACGGCTTGTCTGCTCATAATAAATAATTTTCGTCCCACCCAGTATTCCCGCGATCATGATGCTTGCAACAGCGTCGAAATATCGGGAAAATATAGACAAAGAAAATCACGGATAATTAAGTAAGTAAGCAAGTGTAATTTTATTGTTGTTGTTATTATTTCAAAATATCAAAAAACTTTAATAGCTTTAAATTGTATCTTTTTTGGCTTTGTAATATTGTGTTATCATCATCATCAGCCTATTAATGTTCCCACTGCTGGGACACAGGCCTCCGCTCTATGAGAGGGAATGGTCTATAATCCACCACGCGGGCCCAGTGCGTTATAGATAACCTTAATTGGTGCATGTTGTGTTAGCCTGTAAGTAATTGTAGCATTTATAAAGAAAGAAAGAAAAAATATTTATTCGATGACGTGCATACAATAGGTAAGTATTAGGAAAAACAAAAAATAGACGAAAGTACCTACTATGATCTAAGTATAATTTCAAATGTTCTGTGAAAACAATTGTTGGCTAACCTAAATAAATCAATAAAACCCGGAAATCAAACACCTAATAAAAAATCAACTGTCATAATAACCCAGATTAACAATTACTTATAATATAAATTGATGTAATTACTTGGATCTAATTGCAAACGTGTTTATGCTTCTAATATACTAATTGCTCGGTTCTTATTAGAAGCCTGTTCGTATCCCTTTGATCTCCTTACTGGTAATTACATTAATATGCGTCTGCTGTGAATCCACTGAAGATTACACGCTTGTGCAGGTTTGTGCCACGGAGTAGTAACAACGTGGAGTGTTCTCAGTCTTATTAATAGTACTCGCGCCGGAGACTGCGTGCAACATCTACGGTGTCCACTGAAGGAGGCTTAGCCAGGGCAGTACGTACTTACCTATACCAAAGACCAATGAAAGACATAAAGACTCAAGCAGACACAAACCTATCCCCTAAGATTCTATGTCCACTGTTCTACTAAACAAATGTGTTGTAAATGGAATCATTTTCTTTTAAGTTTACCTAATTTCTAATTCAAGTCTACCTAATTTCAAATTTGTTTAAGTCTCCCTTTGCTTGTGCCTAGCTCCACGCTCTTGTGCCAGCATCTTCCAGTTTTATTCCTGCGATGGCAACAATGTCGTCTGCCCATCTCGCTGCCGGACAGCAAACACTTCTTTTTCCGTTTCATATGCTAGCTACTCTGTGGCATCTGACAGTAAACTTTAATTTCCTAGTTTCAGAAAGTCTCGCAATGTTATATTTAGCAAACTATATTGCATGAAAGCGCTGTTTTCATTACATAAAAATAAATAAATATGAACATTGAGCAAGCAAGATTTTAATGAGTGTATGCGTGTACAGTGTATACGTGTACTTCGTGTATGTTCTTCCTATAAAAGATGTGATTTTGTAAATATACAGGGTGTAAAAGACCTCATCACGAAGCCGTCAACCAAGCATTTTGTACATCAAACTAAGTAATTTTACGCAAAAATTATTACTGAGAAACGACTTTTTGTTTTGAGGTGAAAAATCACGTTTTGTGGTAGAACTCAATGTAACGCACTCAAAACATTATGCTGATGGATGGATTGAATAGTACGGGGGTCGTCAAGTGGAGGTGTTTGTAGTAAAAATCTTACATTAAAAACTTGTATTATAAAAAAACTTGTATTAAAAAAAAAAAGTTGGAACTATGACCCCCAATATCTCCGTAACTAGAAGGTTCCCAGGTATGGTGTAGAACAAAAAAAATGATCGCAATGACGAGGAAAATAAGTGCCTTCAGCTTCGTTAAGAGGTGTTTTACACCTCCTCCTTTTGGTGTAAAACACCTCTCCAAAACTAAACTCCATAGACCTCCATACTGATGATAGAAGACTGTATAAAATAGAAATTAAACGTCAGGACGTTTAATTTCTATTTTATACAGTACTCTATCATCAGTATGGAGGTCTATGGAGTTTCTTGCCCGTTCTTCTCCATAAAGAGTGTCCATGGAGTTTCTTGCCCGTTCTTCTCCATAAAAATTTACGCTTAGGAATGGGCAACTACAGTTCTTTCACAGTTATGCCTTCTGATTGAGGGCTCTTTAGTAAATTGATCCCGCTCATTTCGATCTCGCGGGATCAGTTTACTAAATTAATATTTTTATGTCATTTTCTTTAGTAGATTGGTCCCGCTCTTAAAATTAAAAAAAAAATGCGACTGTTGCTTCATTTTATTGTTGTCTTTGTTTCGGCGGTTCAAAAGTGCCTGTAAATGGCCTACTTGAAATAAATGCTTTGATTTTGAGTATTCTATAATATAACAGTGAAGGATAACATCGTGAGGAAACCGCCGGTCCTAAAACCAAAACATTCGAAGACATGTGACATCCACCAATCCGCACTGGGCCCGCGTGGTGGATTATAGCCCATTCCCTCTCATAGAGAGGAGGCCTGTGTCCCAGCAGTGGGAACATTAATAGGCTTATGATGATGATGATGATGATGAATACTATCCCCACTTCTGGAACATGGGTTCCTACCTGCGGTTTCATCACGTCTTCGAATTTTCAGTTTTTTCTCAGGATAGTTTTCTTCTCCGTTTCATCACCACTGCTTTCAGCAAAAATAATTCACACAAACTGCCTTCTTGGATTTGAAAACACGACTTGTATGTCGCGGCTACAGCCCCAAATTATATGAAACTTGAAATTAATAAATGTAGCAATACTTGGCTAATTATAATGTATTTCAAAGCTAAAGCTATCGTTAGTCGGGCGCACACGTAGAGTACGTGAGCGAACCGACTCGTGTGGTAAAGGAGAAACGAACAAAAAGGGTGCACTTATTGATTTGAATGTGCAAAGGCCACATATGACGATGATGGAAAGCCAACCTTAGCATAGTTGGGATAAGGCTATAGTTGGTGCCAGTTAAGATGAGAATAGCGGTCATTAACCCACCTACATTTATTAAACTTCTTAACTTTGAAAACCAAAAATAAGCCTGTTCAAGTCTGGAATCGTCATCTATAAAGATATAAGACATCATAAGACCACGGTCTTCAATATTTTTTGTAATGAAAAACAAAACATGGTTTATTTGCTTTTGTTCGTACGTAGAGATATTAGGGAAAGGGCAATGACCGCTATTCTCATCTTAACTGGCACCAACTACAGACAGATGATGGTAGGTGTATTGTTTATTTTTTTTTCTGATAAAGAAATATTTTTAAACAACAGGACAACTGCTAACAGACGAATCCCCACAAATTCTGACTGGTAACGTACCTAATGATAAAGTACCTCTCTTACAATCTAAAAATCTGCCTACGTGAAAACAGAGATGTCGATGCAAGTGTAACAGAAGCATGATTGTGCAACTGACGAGGTCAGTTCCATGAATGGGAGACATATTGCGTCGCAACTACATCCTAGAAAGCTAGTTGCCGATTATTTAGTTGGTTCCAGTTTTGATTCCTGATCCTGATGAGGCGATCCCCAGGTGGAATGTAAAATGAAATTAGCTCGCGACGGTTCTGTCAGTTATATTGGGATTGTTCAAACTGGCGTCGGTAGTCGTGCGATTTCATGAACAATAGTACACCCAGCAAGAGCAGCGGTGGCCCAGTGGTGGCGGCCCCGACTTACGAACAGTAGGTCGTGGGTTCGAACCCAGACAGGCGCATTACTTTGTGTAATTTATTTCATCAAAATCAAAATCAAAATCAATCAAAATCAAAATCAAAGCATTTATTTCAAGTAAGCCAGTTACAGGCACTTTTGAATTGTCGAAACAAAGATGAAAATTAAATGTAGCTACAGTCCCAGTCACAAGACATAAAAACTGTGAAAGTACTGTAGTTGCCCATTCCCTAGCGTAGATCTCTATGGAGAAGAATGGGCAAGAAACTCCATGGACACTCTTTTAAATTAGAATATTGTTACAAAATCTTGGTTACATCATTCACGTTGAGATGGTATATTATGTGAGAACAATGTAGCAAGATGTGCACGGTAAAAGTGTCATCACCACTGCTCTCAAAACGGTGAAGGAAAAAATCATGAGGAATGCGGCATGTCCTAGAACCAAAAAATCGAAAACATGTGACATCTACCAATTCGCACTGGGCCCGCGTGGTGGATTATAGCCCATTCCCCACTCATTGAGAGGAGGTCGTGTTCCAGCAGTGGGAAAATTATAGGCTGATGATGATGAGTACACCCACATTTCTCCAGTTATGTTTAAGACCCATGTAATAGGGAGCGAGCCTATTGCCATCAACTGGGCACAAAACCAGACCCAATAACAGATTGCCCGACCTGGGAATCGAAAGTAGGACCTCATGCTCAGCAGTCGCTATACCAACGAGGCAGTCTCTTCTTATTCAGATCGTGTTTTCCATGAAATAATTATTTCATAAACAAAATATGTAGTGAAATCTAAACCACACTAATGTTTACCTATCCGAACAGGAAAACAATTTGAACGAGAAAATAATTTCATTCAAGATGGCGGCAGAGACGAAAATCGAATCATAAAACCAAAACTCTGTTAATTCGATCCAATCTTATCTGAGGATAGACAATCTTACGGCGCTACGTTAATTTAGATCGTAAACAAAGCATATCAATTGAATTTTCTATTGTGGCAATACTCTTTGAAATAAAAGTACATAGAGAATCGTATTTTAAAATAGAGTTCCTTTGACTACATTTTTCTATTTTTCCTACTACTACTTTTTATTCTATTTTTAACTGAATAGGAAATGATCAAGTTGCTTTGAGGAAAGATCAAATGTTATAGGAACTAGGAAAGGTAAAACGGCTTCGAAGTATTGACTTGCCTGCCATCATGAAGTCTTAAATAATAATACCAGCCTATTACTGTCCCACTGGTGGGCAAAGTCCTCTTCTCAAACAGAGAAGGAAAGAAGTCTTAGTTAAGAAAAAACCAATGAATGAAATCCCATGAAGAAGCACGGAGAACCAATGGCCCGAAAACAACAATGCATGTCTTATTTTGAAATCGTTGTGTCACCAGGCCTTTGGAACGTATACGATTTCTGTATACGGTCAAATGGCTTGCGAGCCATTCGTTTTGACCCGTTCAGACTAAATACCCGACACCGCGAACCAGTAAGTGTATTTTTTGACGGGTTACCTTACTTAAAACCGGTCATTACAGCCAGTACCGTTTAAAGCTCCGTTCAGATGCAAGAACATGTCTTTGTGACGATTGCAAAGCATAATCGGAATCGCAGAAACATTGGACACGTGTTTAGTGTTTTTAACAAAAAAAAAACCCTGGTGAGACCTTAAACTAGAACACCGTTTTCTGTATCGTAATACAGAAAACAACATTTAAATCAACCATTACAAATTTATTTCTGAGTATCTACTTAAGCCAAAACTTAATAAGGTAATTACGAAGCCTTACAAATTAATTCACACTGACCCACATTTATTTTCCCAGTTCTTGGAAGCCAATTGGTAGCAGCTTTACTTCAGCTTTCTTTCTGTAGTTCTTATATGCTCCTTTCGCCTCGTTCACGTTCGTTAATCTGGTCACCAGGCACGCCGCAGGCAGGCCGTTGCACGTTTGTACTACGCAGGTGTACATTTTACTGAGGTTCTTCAGAAAGGTCAGGTGACCTTTCTGAAGAACCTCAGTAAAATTTATCGTAGAATGAATGCACCATATCCAAACGAATGTCTTGTAGACAAAGGAGTTCCGAATAGCCAGATTAGTTGCTGAACTGTAGGCACGTTGCAGATATCTGCATACACGTTCGTACTTACAATTTATTATTCTTTGAACGTGCTGTACCGTATTTTCTAACTGATACACTGGCATCGAATCTTTAAAAGAGAGCATTTGCTCGGGCAGGGGAGCGAAAATTCTCTTTGCCTTTGTCAGCATCCCTCTGGTCAGCTGCGATTGAACGTAAGCCGATTGCCTTGACCATAGCGATGAAACGTTGCTTGTCTTCAAACACAAACAAAAATCTCACAAACGTTCTTACTATCATAGCATTTCTAGTTTGAATCCTAATGAAAACTGTACTCGTGCTACACACATATTTTTTGAGGTATCTACACATTTCGTTTAAAAGACTGACCTGTAGTAAATTCTGGCAGTTTGATCCAGCACCGATTTAGAACAGCATCTAAAACTTTATCTCGATCCGTGTGTGGAGATGCAACGGACACATGGAAATGTTTGTGTATTTACACACTTTTCAGAGTTTAACTCGTTTGTGTGTTGTTTGTAGGAGCAAACGTTACCAACTAGATTTAAACATCCCATTTAGGAAAATAAATAACAACTCTCAGTACTAAACGCGGAAACTGAATAGCTTAAATAATTACGTAAACTAATATCGTCTCCCAGTGAGGATTCAACTAAACTTTTGTTTCGAGTTTCCCCGCTTCACCTGTTTGAAAATTCAGCTTATTCGCTCCTTACTCGGATGGCATAGTTCCTTCCCCTTTCGGTACAAACTCCTCGTAAGGGCGTATGCCCATTGCCGCCGACACCGAGAAATGAGATTGTTTTGTTCGACACGATGACGCAACGTGACGATCTACTGATTCTAGTGTCTACCATTGCCATCTTGGTACTCGTAACATGAGACCAAAATCTATGCGCGTAGCATCGGTTACATCAGGTTTAGTTGACAGGCTCAGATTATTTTAGTTTTGTCGGCATTTCGACCAGTCTCGAACTCAGGTCGAATTCTAGCGATAGAGCCAATATTCTCATAATTTAACCAAACGACCGAGATCACTGTGCTTGGATGACAAATGTGCAATTCACACCTAGCCACAGACAGTGATTTATAGCCATTCAATCAACTCAGCAAGTGTGGCGTGAGAGGCCACTGCTGTACAAAGGCAGTGCCATACTATTTTCTGCTCTCAACCATCTCCATTCGGTCTGTTCCGGTCATCTCTTCAAGGTTATCGGTTGATCTAGCTGAGCGGTCGATATGCGGTTTCCACTACTGTACTCGTTTGCAACATCGGCCGATGTTGATGCCGATCGGTTATCGGAATCCGCATCTTCTAGTTCCCGACGTTGTCGGCGGCAATGGACACACTCCCTTACTATCCCTCCCTAAAATTCGTTTATTACAGTACTGGAAGTTTGCAACATATATTTATCACTCCTAGAGGACCATTCACAATTCTCAGTTGCATACTGAAGCAGCTTCGTGTAAAGTTTAAGTTTTTACTTTGTAACTTCAAGTTTGTCCAACAACAAGTTTGCTTTTGGTAGCAGTTGGGCAACAAGCAACAAGGCAACAAGTTGCAATAAAAGTCTGTTATGTGGTTATTCTTCCCCTTACTCTTTGAATACCTACCGTTGTGTGATTAGTGTGTTAATTAAAATAATATTTGAGTTCGTAATTAGTTTGTTTGGTTCGTGTTTCATTTTGGATTTTAGTTAGTTTTGCTTTCATTTGAGAGGGATCCACTGTTGCCAGGTACTTTTAAATATATGGAAATTTTCGATTTCGAATCAAATCAATTTGTTAGTTTTCAGCAGTTGTCGATGATTGGTTTTAGTTCAGACTCGGTTAAAATGGTTTCTTTCAGCCTTTATAATCAAAAAGTATGTGATATTTGTTTTTATAATTCATCATCATTCTCTTGCCCTTATCCCAATTCATTCGTGGTCGGCGCAGCATGTCTTCTTCTTCCATACTTCTATATTTTTCGTCATCTCATCAGACACTTCTTTTCTTGCCATATCATTCTTTATACAGTCCATCCATAGTTTCTTTGGTCTTCCTCTACTCATATACCCATCCACATTCATACTCAAAACTTTCCTCACGACATTTTCCTCATCTCTCCGCATCACATGCCCATACCACGACAACCGATTACCACACAACTTTTTGTAATTTGTTTTTATAATTGATTTTTTTAAATTAGAATTCGGTTTATGCATTACTACATAATTATGCAATACTACAACTACGAATAGATCGAATATTCTAATAAAAATATGTACAAATATCAAAATTGGAAAAGAACTACAGGGCGTCCAAAATGCATGCACATGACTGTCAAAAAGAAAAGTGCCCAGAAGGCTGGCAGCATTGCCACGTTGGATGGCAATTTGATATTGTTTCGTTTTAACTGGTTTTGTCAATCACTAACGCTTATTCTCACTAACAGTAAGGGAAACCTCAATTGATGCGTAAATATTATAGTATTGTTAGGATTTTCTCGTTAGTCTAGTGATCGCAAGCACGACTGCTAAGCTTGAGGTCCTTTTTTTTTTTTCGGATGTGAAATCATCAAACGACTCCTCCCGCTCTGGGTGGAGCAGGAGGGAGTGTCAGACTTTTACTGACTAAAACCCATCCATGTTCCTTCATCGCCCTTTGTGTTCCGGGGCCACGGTATCTCTTTCGAACAGTCCCGCAACCCCGGCAAGCACGAGGTCCTGGGTTCGATTCCCGGGTCGGGCAAAGTGTCATGTGGGTTTTCTATCAGGAATTTCTCAGTAACAATCACGGAGTCTGGATTCGCGCCCCGTTGATGGCAATAGGTTCACCCCCTATTACATGGGACTTGAACATAACTGACAAAATGTAAGTGTACTATTAGCTACACCTCTGCCTAACCGTTCGAGAATTGCAGGCGTGATGTTGCGTTATGAATGGAATTTCAACGATCGACGTTGAGCAGAGCATTGAAAACCCAATAGAGCGCTTTTATAAAGGCATTTGTGCCTCGCTTAATGTTAGTGAAAACGTGCATAAATCTCGCTTAATGATCCACCTATTAGATGTATGTAACAGCTTTTAAGTAGGATATCGAATTAACCCGAACACGCTCTTCATTGCCTAAGTACCAAACGTAGTTAATAATTTATTAGTGTGTGGTACATGGTTGGTAATGGCACGGAACATTTTGGTTAATTAATTGTTCAGTACACATGCGAGCAGAATTTCTGGGACTACGAAATGTGGGACTTCACGAAGCCGTCAACTAAGCATTCTGTGCATCAAACTAAGTAACTCTACGCAAAATTATTGTTGGAAAACTACTTTTTTTTGGGGTAAAAAATCACGTTTTACGGTAACTCAATGGACGCAAAATATTGTGCTGATCGATGGATTGAATAGTACAGGGGTCGTGGAGGTGTTTAAAGTAAACTTTCCAACAAAAATATATACCTAAAAAAACTTGTAAAAATTTGTAACTTTGATATCTCCGTAACTATAAGGTTCCCAGGAATGGTCTAGAACATAAAAATAATTGCAATGACGGTGAAAACAAGTGCCTTTCGGCTTCATTAAGGGTCTATTCGCACCCTAGATTTTATTCAATACTAGCTGACCCACGCAACTTCGTCTGCGTCACATAAGCTACCTACTACCTACCTACTACCTACCTACTACCTACCTACTACCTACCTACTACCTACCTACTACCTACCTACTACCTACCTACTACCTACCTACTACCTACCTACTACCTACCTACTACCTACCTACTACCTACCTACTACCTACCTACTACCTACCTACTACCTACCTACTACCTACCTACTACCTACCTACTACCTACCTACTACCTACCTACTACCTACCTACTACCTACCTACTACCTACCTACTACCTACCTACTACCTACCTACTACCTACCTACTACCTACCTACTACCTACCTACTACCTACCTACTACCTACCTACTACCTACCTACTACCTACCTACTACCTACCTACTACCTACCTACTACCTACCTACTACCTACCTACTACCTACCTACTACCTACCTACTACCTACCTACTACCTACCTACTACCTACCTACTACCTACCTACTACCTACCTACTACCTACCTACTACCTACCTACTACCTACCTACTACCTACCTACTACCTACCTACTACCTACCTACTACCTACCTACTACCTACCTACTACCTACCTACTACCTACCTACTACCTACCTACTACCTACCTACTACCTACCTACTACCTACCTACTACCTACCTACTACCTACCTACTACCTACCTACTACCTACCTACTACCTACCTACTACCTACCTACTACCTACCTACTACCTACCTACTACCTACCTACTACCTACCTACTACCTACCTACTACCTACCTACTACCTACCTACTACCTACCTACTACCTACCTACTACCTACCTACTACCTACCTACTACCTACCTACTACCTACCTACTACCTACCTACTACCTACCTACTACCTACCTACTACCTACCTACTACCTACCTACTACCTACCTACTACCTACCTACTACCTACCTACTACCTACCTACTACCTACCTACTACCTACCTACTACCTACCTACTACCTACCTACTACCTACCTACTACCTACCTACTACCTACCTACTACCTACCTACTACCTACCTACTACCTACCTACTACCTACCTACTACCTACCTACTACCTACCTACTACCTACCTACTACCTACCTACTACCTACCTACTACCTACCTACTACCTACCTACTACCTACCTACTACCTACCTACTACCTACCTACTACCTACCTACTACCTACCTACTACCTACCTACTACCTACCTACTACCTACCTACTACCTACCTACTACCTACCTACTACCTACCTACTACCTACCTACTACCTACCTACTACCTACCTACTACCTACCTACTACCTACCTACTACCTACCTACTACCTACCTACTACCTACCTACTACCTACCTACTACCTACCTACTACCTACCTACTACCTACCTACTACCTACCTACTACCTACCTACTACCTACCTACTACCTACCTACTACCTACCTACTACCTACCTACTACCTACCTACTACCTACCTACTACCTACCTACTACCTACCTACTACCTACCTACTACCTACCTACTACCTACCTACTACCTACCTACTACCTACCTACTACCTACCTACTACCTACCTACTACCTACCTACTACCTACCTACTACCTACCTACTACCTACCTACTACCTACCTACTACCTACCTACTACCTACCTACTACCTACCTACTACCTACCTACTACCTACCTACTACCTACCTACTACCTACCTACTACCTACCTACTACCTACCTACTACCTACCTACTACCTACCTACTACCTACCTACTACCTACCTACTACCTACCTACTACCTACCTACTACCTACCTACTACCTACCTACTACCTACCTACTACCTACCTACTACCTACCTACTACCTACCTACTACCTACCTACCTACTACCTACCTACTACCTACCTTCTACCTACCTACTACCTACCTACTACCTACCTACTACCTACCTACTACCTACCTACTACCTACCTACTACCTACCTACTACCTACCTACTACCTACCTACTACCTACCTACTACCTACCTACTACCTACTTACTACCTACCTTTCTTTTTTTTTCTTTTTCTCGCCGTAAAAACCATCCTTGAACTCCAACGAACATTTAAAAAAAAAAATTGGTCACATTGGTCCAGGCGTTGTTGAGTTATGCGCTTACCAACACATTTTGTGATTCATTTTTATATTATAGAAGATTATACTGTATAGGGTGGAATTTAAAGGGTGCATGTTATATTACTTTCGTATTAAGAATTTTGCAGTACACCCGGCGAGAATTCAAGCCATACATATCCAGTATAACCTGACCTCGCTATGTATGAGCTTCCCGTACAATGAGATATCAGCTTAATTTGGTTTTGCTTAGCTGGACTGGTCGTTGTGCGTACCTATAAAAGTAATAATATTTGACGAAAAAATTGTTGTTGTTAATATTGTATTTTCATGGAAAAATAAAACAGACACAGTTTGGGTATGCAAGATTTGTGTCTGTTAATAGCGTGTGCGTTGGGTGCGTTTATAGGCTTGTATGCATCATACATAATGGGGTATGTGAGTAGTTATAAGAAAATCCAGTTTTTATGCATTGATAGAGCCAGACATAATATAATGATGAAACGTTTAAATCAGTTAAATTTTATGCATCGAACATCCACTGAAAGTCATCTAGGATACGTGTTATTGTATGTTTATAGTGTCAGGGAGTACCTACCAGAATTTGGAAATATTTATTATAAAGGGTGCGAATTTCAGGAAATATGAAGAGGAGCAATCACACATTATGTTCCATATTCTTGAGAATTTGGGCCTTAATGTGATAAGAAAAGCAATTTTCAGCTTAATCCCAAGCCTTTTTATCTTCGAGATAGTGATTAATATGATAGTAGGCTTTCAGGCACAGCTTCCGTTTTATAAACGATTTGAATTTATTTAGGCTTAGTGTTTGAATTTGGCTCGGAAGTTTATTGTAAAAACGTATACATTGGCATCTGAACGTACCCCCTATTTTTTTGAGCCTCGTTGCAGGAACAACAAATTTGTGTTTGTTCCTCGTATTTATGTTGTGGATATCACTGTATTTTTTAAACAAATTAATATTTTTGTGTGCGTACAAAAGGTTTTCATAAATAAATTGAGAAGGCACAGTAAGAACATTAATCTCTTTAAATTTTTGTCTGAGGGAGTATCTGGGACTTAATTTATAAATTGAACGAATTGCCCTTTTTTGCAAAACAAATATTGTCTGAATATCGGCGGCATTGCCCCACAGGAGAATACCGTACGACATCACGCTATGGAAATAACTAAAGTAAACTGAACGGGCTGTCTCTAAATCAGTTAACTCACGAATTCTTCTAACGGCGTATGCTGCAGAGCTAAGTTTTTTTGATAATTTGTCTATATGCGGGCCACACTGAAGCTTGGCATCCAAAGTTATGCCTAGAAACACTGTGCTATCTTCCGGTTTCAACTCTTCATCCTTAATTAGTACAGTAGTTTCCACTTGTCTTACATGGGGTATCGTAAACTTAATACATTTAGTTTTTTTCTCATTTAGGAGTAGGTTTTTAACATTAAACCAATTAACGACTTTTACCAGGGCGCTATTAACATCATCCGTAACTAACTGCTGACGTTTGAGTTTAAATAAAAGAGAAGTGTCGTCTGCAAACAATACTATGTCATGATTATCCTTTATGAGGTGAGGCAAGTCATTTATGTAAATAAGAAACAAAAATGGACCAAGAATTGAGCCCTGTGGTACCCCCATTCTTACTACGGATCCGGGAGATCTCTTCCCGTTAACATCAACTCTCTGAATCCTATTACTCAAATATGAAATAAGAAGATCCAGAGAGGCGTTACGGATTCCGTAGTGGTGTAGTTTACTGATTAATGTTTCATGAAGAACGCAATCGAAAGCTTTAGATAAATCGCAAAAAATGCCCAAAGCATCGCATTTGTCCTCCCAGGCATTATAAATGTGTCCTAAAAGTTCAACCGGCATCAGTAGTTGAACGACCCCTTGTGAAACCAAACTGTTTTTTGTGCAATAACTTATGTTTATTGAAAAAACTTTGCATTTGCGCCAAAATTAATTTTTCAAAAATTTTACTAAAGGTGGGTAGTACTGAAATGGGTCTATAATTAGTGGGGTCTGATGTACTACCTGATTTAAACAATGGTATTATTCATTAAATCAGGAAACTCACCATGGTCAATACAATCGTTAAATATTACAGCTAACGAAGGAGCTACAATGTTTATAATGGATTTAGCAACGTCCACAGAATGACCCCATAGATCGGCGGTCTTTTTAACATTTAAGGTGTGAAAAGTTTTAATTATATATATAGTAATAATTTTATTCATATGTAGTTTATTTGTTATTATTTTACACACATTTATTTTATTTGAGTATCTATTCATACACACACATATCTTATTAGAACACGCACACCACAAAACCTTTTTTATGTCCGTGACATCACCATCTCAGGTCCAGTTGAAAACCAGCGTCGGGCACTAGCTGCTCGGCAGTTTGCTGAACTGGGCCTATTTGGCACAGCCGTGAGACACACAATATAATTTCGTTTCTTTTTTCTGTTTAGTTTTTTATTGTGTAGTTTTAGGTTTATTTTTTAATTATTTTATTCTTATTTTGATTTTGTTGTGTACAGTTGCGGCTTAAGCCAAATAAATAAGTTTTCTATCTTTCTTTCTTTCACTAAATCCCCTATGGTCCTTACCGAAAAATATATGAAAAGTGTCCATAGACTGTATTTCTACAACGAGTTAGGTACCTGCTCTTCTACCCCAACTCAAAATTCCACCCTAAATAACTATGTAAGTATAACATTACGTATATTACATGGGCGAAATAATCTTTAGCCATCTTTACACAAAACTACTGCCCACCTGTATAATCAGCACATCCTCATTACCCGTAGTACAATAAACGTCCTCCCTTTTGTGTCCCCTTAATTGTGTCCGTAAGTGTATTATCATATCGTACGACGTACCACTGTAGGGAATACTGGCGTACCAGTCTACATACTCGCCTCACCACTTACTCTGAGTATATTACTCGGTAAATATGATAGTTATTTTATCGTTATTGGAAAATTCATAATGTACAGTCAACAAAATGAATAAGTACCTAACCATGTTCGTCAGATATATGTAGTTGCAGTTTTTTTAGAAACTACACTGGCCTGCAAAACTAAGTATCACTCTTTTAAAATTGCAATAACTTTTTTAAGTACATAAGATATACTTTCGAAACAAAAAGGACTCGATAAAGAGTTTAATTTTGTACAGAAAAACTAATAAGGTTGATGAAAATTGCGACAAAACGTTTTTTTTTAATTTTAAATCACTAACTTCTATAGTTTAGAAAAAATAAAAGTGTACTTTTAAAATTTCCGTCAGTCACAATGAAAATTTCCATTTCCGTTGTGCCTGACGTAACAACTGCTTTGTAGTGCAAGCTGATTAGAACTTTATTATAACAGTATTTCAAACGAAGTTTGAATCACCACAAATAGAGTTGCTAATTTTAGGGTTAGAAGGGCCTTAAGACCGCGAAACCGACGAGGTCAAATACATAATACTGCTACATATATTTATTACTATGTACATTATGATCGTTATTGGAAAACTCATCAATGTTTAATGTGCTTAGACAAACGTTTACTAATATTATAATTAAAATAAGCCACTGTTTGTTCTGATATTGCTGTTCTAATCGTGTGTGCGATATCATGTTTGCTATATACTGAGCTGATTGTTTATATTTCAATGTGTGTTGGTGTGTGTGTGTGTATTGTATTTTAATTTTATTGTTATACACTGGCCTGCAAAAATAATATCACTCTTTTAAAATTGCAATATCTTTTGAAGTGCTATGAAACGTTTTTTATTTTAAATCTCTAACTTCTATAGTTTAGGTAAGACGTAGCAGGATTTAACACAACATCTCATGAACCTATGATCCACAATAAACTATTAGAATTTGATTATTTTTTGTGGATTTATGTCTGGCAAAGTGTTATTGAATTTTTCATGAGGAATTTCTTAGTAGAAGACAGTCTTGTTTTTGTGCCGATTTGATGGTAATAGGTTTGCCCCACTATTACATGAGACTTAAACAAAACTTGCGGAATTTGGTAGTACCATAAGTATACCTCTGCCTAACCCTTCTGAGATTACAGGCGTGATGTTATATTATGTGCTAATAAAGAGAAAGTAAAACGCATACAAATAAAAGAACAAAACTTCTCCAATTACAACTTATCATACCCATAGATATTCTCTATTCGTATAATTTCAAGGGACCGGAATAAAACTTGGAACTCGTATAAAACAATACTGTTGCAAAGGATTGTATAGGAACGACGTGAAAATAGACAAACGACGATTTGAAACGATTCGGAATACTTCCTCCCTTTGTCGCAATCTAAAGTTGGGTGACACGCGGCAAGTTATGGAGTCTGTCTGGTTTATGGGCTAAATTAAAAGCGGTAGCGATGGCCATCTCGTTCGTCTAGTGGCATGAGGTCCTTGTTTCGATTCCCGGGTTAAATCAAAGTGTTATTGGGTTTTTCATCAGGAATTCCCGGAGGAGCTCAGGAGCCCCCTATTACGCGAAATATGGGTGTACCCATATGTTGGTGTATTACCCTTATGTCCCCAGCCGTGCCCGATCGGGCACAGTGCATTGTTATTTTAGTTGTGTCTGTAATTGCGGGTATCTAAGTGCTACAGAGAAGTGTTGGACGTCCCGCGGTGAGACGTGCTGACGAAATTGTTGCAATTGCGGGAATATCCTGGATGAGGTTGGCACAGGAGCGTGGAGCTTGACAAAAGCAAAGACAGGCCTATGCCCAGCAGTGGGTGAAGTCGGGCTGTGGATGATGATGATGATGATGATGATTAGGACCCTTCGGAGATTACAGACGTGATTTTATTTTAATATTACATGCGGTTAATGTGAAAATATTATCAGACGGTCTTGAAAGGTTGTTTTCAATTCAATATTCAGTTGGCGAGAATCGATGGCGTGTGACTATGTCCAGCAGTGGATTGCTGTAGGCTGATGAGAAGTCTTGAACACGAAAAGTCTAAGGAGTAGTACACACGCCTAGTAGGTTGTAGAGGCTAGATAGGCAGTCGTTCCATGTAAAGTACTGGTATTCTGCTGCATCTTTTTTGATGTGAAACATCTTTAAGCGCGGGTAAAACCAATAATGGCGTGACGATGCATGCCGTGGCGACACGTCGCAAACTGTCAAGTTGTCAACCCGGTCCGAACAATCCCGAACATTCCCGACCTGTTGAAGCAGCATAAGATCTACATTATTCACTATGGTTTACAACAAGCAAGCTGGTCTCGGGGCACTGGGCTGGGTTACAACCTCGTGACATCGAGTTCGATCCAGCATAAGGATTTTCTTTTTGTGAAGTCATTTTGTTTTTTGTGTTTGTTTTTTATATTGACTTTTTGCACATTACAGCTCTCGTGAATACGCGTCTTTTGAGCTTTTTCATATCTTCACAACTCTCTGAGATATAAGGGGATCGCACTTTTTCGTGAAATCGGAGCCTACACTACTGGAGCGAATTAAAAGACATTATTTTCTAATGTCAAAACTACACCAGTGTTCCCTCGCAACCTCACAACATTCTTGGCGGGAAACCACCCCAACATTCTTGGAAAAAAGCTAGGCAGATGGTGGTGCGCGATCTAACTTGCTGAGCAGTTTAGAAATGAGGATATGTCTATGGCTGTAGCTAATCAAAATAAACAATTCTTTTGAATTGAACAGTCTATTATCGTTTCCAAAAAATATGATCATGGGTAATAATAGCGGAAAAAGTGCTTGATTCAATAATATTTTATTTAATAGATGTTTTCATGGATTCATTTTATTGTATATTTTGGTAGGTATTTAATTACTTGTACTAATAGTTGAAACCACAAATCAAATCAATAAATCTAATATGACTTCATATATTTTTACTTCTTTATTTAGTCTCACTCATAGTCAATATCACAGTAATCTACATTCACTACAAGCACTACCCATACTTCCAAACTAACATAAGAAATGTCGCAGAGTAATAAACACGAAACAGAGCACACAACAATATTACTAAAACAAACTTTTTATGTGAAGACTCCGTACTAAAATAACATGTAACGCTGACTCCCAAATACATTATACTTTCCCTGAACACGATTCACGAGATTACCCGATGTTTTCGTTATTCTATTTTCCGTGATAACACAATCAGTGAGCACAGTCATCGTGACAAGTGCTTCGAACGAACTCGCTCATCCCTTGGGACTGAAGTGTTACGGATGAAATATGAATCCTCCTTGGACGTGCTTCCCGAATCACCGAATATTGGGTCTCAGCAGACTGGCTACATATATCATGGACGTTATTTATGTGCAGTATTCGAGCTTTCGAAACATTACCGTCGCTTGAGGTAGGTTTTTGCGATGGATTGCGGCGTAAATTGAATGCAGTCAATCCTTTTGATCTTATTCTTGATCGTATAAGTTAAGACTTTTGTTCTTGATGGTACTAAGTTACCTACTTTATTCTACTTCTAGTGAATAGTAGAAGTATAACAAACTCCCAGATAAAAGCTAATACACAGAATGTCTTAGGTAATGGACAGACAATAGAGACTTTCTACGTGTAAATGTAATACACAGCTACTTAGACTTCGACTAAATATAAACTGAATCATGTACTTACCTAGGTAAGTACATGATTCAGTTTATATTTAGTCTATATTTAGTGAAAATAAATTCCCTATTTTTAGAACGAGTCCTTAAAAGCTCCTTAGTCAATACAACCTAAAAAGATATGAATTTTCTAAAGATATCACAAGAAGCTCACCTAAATGAGTTTATAAATAAACTCTCATCTCTCATAACTTAGAAAATAGTACCTACTTATGTGCTTGTACAGGTTGGGTATGAATGACGGAGGGAGGAGCTCGTGGCTAAATAATAACAGCCGCTCGGGTCGATCGTTAGGTTAAGCCGTGCTTGCCTAGGTTGGTCTGTGGATGGGTGACCACCCATTACATACCGAGTTACCTCCGTACCTCGGAAAGCACGTTAAGCCGTTGGTCCCGGCTGTCATTTGTAGATCTTTGACAGTCGTTAGGTAGTCAGAGGCCCAAAAAGTCTTACAACCAGTCGCTCCATTTAAAATACTGGTATTCAGCTGCATCCGGTAAAACTGGAAGCCGACCCCAACATAGTTGGGAAAAGGCTAGGCAGATGGTGTGTGAATGACGGAGGGAGCAATTGTAGCTCAGTAGTTAAGGCCCCGACACTCGATTGAGACATCGTGGGTTCATTTATTTTGTGTAATTTATTTTATAACAATTACTCTCAAAACGGTAAAGGAAAACCTTAAAAGGAAACCAGTATGTCCTAGAATCAAAAATTCGAAGACATGTGAGATCTACCACACACTGGACCCCCGTGGTAGATTATATCCCATCCCATCTCATAGAGAAGGCCTGTGTTGGGACACAGGCCTTCTCTATGAGATGCAGTGGGCACATAAAAGATGCGCATAAATGACGGTTGAAGGTATCTGACCTCCACAACCCAGTTAGTACTGGCAGCTAGAGAAAATGATGTACATATTCATACGCTTTTGTAGAAAACAGCTTTTTTATTTCGGCTGTACACTCTCGCCGAGTGAGGTCACTCGTCATTTTCAATTGTGGACACCGAGGGAATGGACGAAACAGAAATTACTGCTGCTATTGCACTATGTGCCATCAGTCATTATCATTACATAAGTAGTATATATTATGAAAAAAAAAATACAAAAAAAGTGGCGTAAACGAAGATGGTGGATGGTCACAATTCATCGTAATAGAACATGGTACGTAGATTTTAATTAAATTTTACTTCTTACTTGATATATCGGCATCGCAACTGGGAGAAACGAGAATGTAAAGCGACGCGCTCGCAGATCGCGCGAGGCGGCGCGAGACCCTTTGACTCTCGCGCAAAAACCGACTCGGGACGGAGAGCTAGCGAGGAACACCGAGACAGGCCGAGGCGGGCGAGCGCTACCATCTACAATCTCCCACTCGCCCTGCCTCGGACTGTCTCGGCGAGAGTGTACAGGCATTACCGTTTTCTTTACTCCCTGTTCACTTTCGTCGATTCATACGATATTTGCCGGATTTATAAATGAACTCTCATCCTCTACTTATAGAAAAAAAAAACTAGAAAAACAGTACTCAAGTGCTACTTCGATAGCAAAATAAAGAATTTCTTACGAAATCTCTATAATATTGGATCGTTCCGAACGGTTTACCGGCTTGATTGTGAAGCCCTCTCAGCGGTGAGCACGCAATCGCAGCGATTTGTTGTTCCGCGGGAACGGTTCGTCTGAAGATGCTCTAAAAATAAACGGACCGATAATAGAATCATTGTAGATATTAAACTGACTTATACTTGAGAGTTGAGAGTATGGTTTCTGTAAAAAGGTTAGATATCTACTTCACTTTGGAAATAATTGCTCTGAGCTCAACTTTGTGAAATATCAGTAAGCTTGCTCAATAAGGGTCAATATAAAAGTTCAGAGGTCCTAACACGAGTGCGCGGTGTCGTCACGTAAATCTCGGGTCACAGTGTTTGTTATCGAACACCTCCGAAACGGCTTGACCGATTTTTATGTTTTTTTTTAGGTTGTAGGCTATTTTTTTTGTCTGATTCTTACATAAATATCAAAATTGCCACGCGAACGAAGTCAATAGCTAGTAACATTTAATAATTTATTCATTTATACGATAATGATTGTGCTTGTTCAAATTATTTAACTAAAATGCTAGAGTATAGTTGTATTTTCGATAAAAAAATAGACGTATTTACGTTACTTTTAGACCGCACGTCAGTGCTAGGGCCTTTGACACCCACCTTTTCGACTCATAACTATTGAAACCAATGTCACGTTAACTTCACAATATAATTGCCCATACTGTGACGATAGGTGTGGACATACACACATCAAAAAAAGTTTGCGATCACTTTGAAAAATCGAAATCTTTTTTGTTACCGTAGATTATATTATGATTTCTTCTTCTTTTTAGATGTTCAATTTAAAAATTATATCAGCTTATGCTAGGATCACATATATTTTTTTTTATGTGTATATTTGCTCTGTACCTCTATAACAAAGGCAAAGCGTGGAATTCCAGCGATTAACCCCTGTAACAATGAAACCTACCATCTAATTAATATACAAGTTCTCAGAGAAACCAAATATCATTTTCAATTTCAACCATCTTTTATGTATCAACATAAATGAAAATAGAGCTCACAAATTCTGCGCTAACGATGCTCTTATATTCATGAAGCACCAATGAGGAGCTTTAGGAGCTCGTCTTGGAGTCTCCCTCCTCCATCATTTCATTATACGTTGTAGACTAATAGTTTTCTACCTTTAAAACGTCGACATCTTGAAAGGCCAAAATATCTAGACGCTCAAATTAGCTTCGTACGGTGATAAAAAAATGTATTAGACTCCGTGGAACGAGTTTTCACAAAGAAAATGTTTATTTTCTTAGTTTTTTCACGCTTTTTAATAGACATTCCAAGAGACTATGGAAATTAACGGCAGTAGGTATGCATTTCTGAGAGAGGCAATTACTTATGCTAAGTTATTTAAAGAAAAAATATGCGAGTAGAAAGGGGAGTGCCATTTTTCCCGCCAAGAAAGAAGATTACCGCAATTTTAAATGGTAATGAGGCCTGTACACAATGGCTTAAGTTGGTGCATATTGTGACGTCAGATTGATGGTGATCTATACAATATTGTTTACTACGTAATGCTGACAACGATTAAGAGAACATTAGGTATTTTAGCTGACATAAATTACTAGATAGGTTTTGCTTTTAACATAACATAGCATAACGCCTGTTACTATTGAGAGGTTAGGCAGAGGTAAACCAGACAGAATATATTTTTACTAAAATTTATATTTATATCACCAGCTATAAAAAATAAAACAATAAATATCCCGCTTAAATCCACCCAGAATAATAATTTATCACTTAACGCAACTTTTTTATGCCCGAAATTTTAAAATATGGCGACAACTTTCACAGCCAGATTACACTTTTATTAAAAAAAAAACTCGCGAATATGACGGTTCACAATATTAAAAAGTTCAGGAGTACGGTTTACAACTGAATAAAAGGTAGCCTCGACTTTTGCATAACTTTCGGTCTGATTCATTTAAAAGTTTTTAGGGCGCATTTACATGATCCTTCCAACCGTCTCATAAGTCAAACGGCACGAGAAAATGTGTAATGTCACACAACGTGAAAGAATGTTAAACGTCGTATAAATCTTGATCGTATTCATATCATCTGCCTAGGTTTTTCCCAACTATGTTGGAGTCGGCTTCCAGTCTAACCAGATACAGCTGAATACCAGTATTTTACATGGAGCGACTGCACTATCTGACCTCCACAACCCAGTTAGTACTGGGTAATACGATACCCCTTGGTAAGACTGGTTGTCAAACTTTTTGGGTCACTGACTACCTGTAACGACTGTCAAAGATCACAAATGACAGCCGGGACCAACTGCTTAACGTGCTTTCCGAGGCACGGAGGAAACTCGTTATGTAATGGGTGGTCACCCATCCACAGTCCAGCCTAGGCAAGCACGGCTTAACCTAAAGATTGACCCCGAGCGGCTGTTATTATTTAGCCGCGAGCTCCTCCGCTTATTCTGTCTGTCATAGATACTTTTTCCGGTTTATCCCGATACTTCGCTGTCATGTGATAACTCCTTTCAACACGTGCGCAAAAGGTTGTCAAATCACGGGTTTTTTTTACCTAGTTTGGAAGTCAAGCGCTTATTTAGTTTCTAGCAGCCTTTTTTGACCTTAAGTAGAATTGTATGATACATTTTTCCAAGCTTTCACGGTTCATAAGCATACTTAAAATGTCTCTTACGGGATATCTTCCGAGATTATTGTTTATTTTTGAGCTCCCGATATTTCGACGCTGTTCCAAGCGCCATGATCGCGGGTTAACCCGCGATTATGGCGCAAATACTGGTATGAGACATATTCTAAAAAATAAAAATGAAGATTAAAACAATTTTCAAACAGCCCACATTTTCGCTTTATTCGCTTAAACAAGTTAGTGTTGCCAACGGAATTCACAAAGACTATAAGTATCTACTAATTACGTAGGCATTACAAGCAGTGAGTAGCTAATTTTAGTAATTTATAAAGAGCCACGCCTGAAGAAACCGTATCTGTATTTTAATTACTTTCAGGCTTTAGCCATGTGAAAATCTATAGATATAAATAAAATTGAGGTGTCTGTAATTTCAAAATAACTGTTTTTTTAATGCATATCTATCTAAATATATAAAAGAAGAAACTGACTGACTGACTGACTGACTGACTCATCTATCAACGCACACCCCAAACCGCTGGGTCTACAGATTCCAAATTTGGCAAATAGGTTCCTTATGTGGTCTAGGGGCGCACTAAGAAAGGATTTTTCAAAATTCATCCCCTATGGGGGTTAAACGGGGCTCCAAAATTTGTATGGGGAAACAAGATTAGTTAGACTATTTTATTCGAAACTTCACAGGAGTGCTCCTATTGATAAATGAGTAGAAACGGGTTTCAGGGTTTTTCAGAGTTCAACCCCTAAGAGGGGGAAATGGGGTGGCAAAGTATAAAAAACAATGAACAGCCGAAACCGCTGAGTCTATAAATTCCAAATTTGGCACATTGGTTCCTTATGTGGTGTGGTGTATTTTTCAAAATTCACCCCGTAAGGGGGTTAAACGGGGCTCCAAAGTTTAAATGGGGAAACAAAATTAGTGAGACTATTTTATTCGAAACCTCACAGGAGTGCTCCTATTGATAAGTGAGTGGAAACGGGTTTCAGCTTTTTTCAGAATTCAACCCCTAAGAGGGGGAAATAGGGTGGCAAAGTATAAAAATCAATACGCAGTCCAAACTGCTGGGTCTACAGATTCCAAATTTGGCAAGTAGGTTCCTTATGTGGTCTAGGGGTGCACTAAGAATGGATTTTTCAAAACTCACCTACCCACCTAAGGGGGTGAATCGGGGCTCTAAATTTGAATGGGGAAACAAGATTAGTTTGACTATTTTATTCGGAACTTCACTGGGGTACTCCTATTAAGAAATGAGTAGAAATGAGTTTCAGGTTTTTTCAGAATTCAACCCCTAAGAGGGGGAAATGGGTAACAGTCTGAAAATCAACAGGTATTGTTTGTATAGTGTATCGGGTTGGGTGTATTTCAAAAACAACGATTTTAAGATTAAATGTGGCGGACCTGAAATACCATCATCCCCTGTAACGTTGGGGTGCGATGGGGTTGAAATGTCTAAAAATCAATATGGGTGTCGATACCGAGATTAAATCAGGGGTGCTGATTACGAATATGGCATTTATTTTGAGATCCAGAAGATGGTGGATTCGACTTCTACATACAGGTTACTGTTGATTTATTGTGATGATTGTGATAACGATGATGATGATTGTGATAATGATGATGATGATTGTGATGATAATGATTGTGATTACGAAGATAATGATTGTGATTACGATGATGATGATTGTGATAACGATGATGATGATTGTGATAATGATGATGATGATTGTGATGATGATGATAGTGATGGTGATTGTGTTGTGATAGTGATTGTGATGATGATGATTGCGATTAAGATGATAATGATTGTGATTACAATGATTCTGATTGTAGTAACGATGATGGAGATTGTGATGGTGGAGGTGATTGTGATGGTGATAGCGATGGTGATGGTGATTGTGATTATGATTGTGACAGTGATGGTGATTGTGATAATGATGACGATGATTGTGATAATGATCATGATGATTGTGATGATGATGATTGTGATTACGATGATATTGATTGTGATTACGATGATGATGATTGTGATCTTATGATGATGATTGTGATGATTGTGATTTAGGGTTTAAAAGTAAAAATGGGGGTTCCGCAAGGCTCAATATTGGGTCCTTTCCTCTTTCTCGTGTATATAAATGATCTACCCTATTTATTGAAAAACCAACCTCAAAATATGGTGTTGTTTGCTGATGACACTTATAGTATTATGCTATACTTACGCTTCATATTCATCATTCATAATACTATTTATCATGCATTTTATTTGTTTATATATCTACACTCAGCAAATTGATTTAAAATACGATTCTTTAACTTGGAAATAGCTGAAATAAAATATTTTTTTTAATTTTTTTTTTTTTAATATTTTTCATGTTGTGATATTTACGTCAAGCGTCAAATTGTCAAACTGTCAGTTAGTTTTTTAATTCTCTTTCTGCTCAGTCTATGGTCTAGCTCTATGATTTCTCTTTTTGGTTTGTATAATTTAAATTATTTTTATCAATATGCTTAGCCAATGTATTTTATAAATTATTACGATTGTTTATTAACTTAATATTAAATGATTATATTTATAAAATTCTTAACGCACTCATGGATATGTCCTGGCCGACTACACTTGTCAGATGAGATGATAGGACACTAAGAAAACTAAGATTTGTAAAAGGAAGACTACTTTGGGAGAAACGAGCTGACGGACGGCTGAAAAGTGGACTCTGAAATCTGATTTGAGGAGTATCAGAGAGCAGCTTGGTTTTGGCGGTGAGATTCTTAAACTGTCCTACGTCTGGCCCTGAGTTCTGCACTGTCTTGCTGCTGAGCTGACTTAGTGAACTCTGAGATCTGCGCTACCGCCGTTTCTACTGCTTCAGAGCTCAACTTCAAGGTTACTCCGGTATCGACCTGCTACCCTGACGCCTGATCCCGTTCTTACAGTGTGGTAAACTCATTATTGTCCATCTAAGTGCATAAACTTTAAAACTGAGTGCGTGCTAGGTAGTTTTTTATAACTAGCTGTATTTTTTATCTTTCCCCTCTATTAAAATTTAATTGAACAAGTCTGCTTATCCATTTATTTTAAATAGGAGCAAGTAGATCTGTTACAAATTGGCGCCCCCCGTAAAATCAACTCGAACCCACTCATTTATTTTCAAAATTCTAAAAAAACTAGCACTAGTATTTCTTTTTGGACTTCTTATTTGGCTTACTCTTTTGAATACTAACTTATTTTTCTTCTTCAGCTCTCCTCTTAAAGACTCTTCTATTCAACTCAACTCTTCTACAACTAAACATCATTTAGGTATTCTTCACCCCTATACACATACCGTTATCGAAAGATAATTGGTACCCTTTCGGCCTCTTGGGAGTTTTAACCCACTTGTGAGCACTACCAAGGTTGGAGACTGGCATTGATTTAAATAGTAAAGATACGGTCGTCCGAACGTTCGCCAAACGCGGTCGCCATACAGAAACACTAACGCCATCTATTAGAACTACCATGAACTACGATGTCAATCGGCGTGGTCTGCCCCTAGACGTAACCTTGTAAGAGCGGGTATTTTTAACCGACTTGAAAAAAAGGAGGAGGTTCTCAATTCGTCGGGATATTTTCCCCGATTACTCACTCGAAGACGGCTGGACCGATTTGATTTTATACTGAGATTTTATACTTCAAAGTTGGTCCCATTGTCATTTGGTCACGATCTGATGATGAAATCTTGGAGATCGAGGGAACTCTTCAAATATTATAGGCACATCTATAGCGATTTAGGTATTGTTGATGAGCAGTTGACAATAAGCTATTGTAACTTAGATAGATAGACAAACCAACCCACTAAAAACTGAAAAATAATAATTCTTACAAAAAACACAACCGACTTCCCAACGTGAAAACTACTCAAGAACACTTTCCAACAACGTGAAAAATAACTTTAATTTCGGAAGTCGGTGTCAAAAAACTAAAATACTGATCCAGAGACACCGACTTCCGAAATTAAAGTTATTAAATCTTTTCATTTCATCGGCTAAAACGCGCGCCGCTGCAAAGTTATGTCTAACTTTTACTCGGCTTCGCGTCGTCTTTGCCAAACGTTGAGACAAATACGAAAGAAAATTGTTTTAAATAATGTTAGAAGTTGATATAATAATTTTTTTTAACTTACCGGTGATAAGAAATGTTATCATTTATTTTATTGTGCTTTTTGTCATAGTTCACGCATCCCTTCACGACACAACTTGGCATTTTTGCTTGTAAAATTTACGACCGCTCCCGAAGACAGCCGAACGCGTTCTAGTTTAGTTCGCTATAGGGAAGACCATTTTGGGACCACGTTCGAGGCGTCATTGTAACATGCGGTCCACCCCGTCCTTACGCAGTAATATATATGTCAATGGAGACTGGCATACTCTACGACGTACTATTGGAGAATATCCTGTGGACGTTTTTACAAACCTATACATCTACGTAAACTCCTATTACAAAAAATATTTCACTATCCTCCTAAACACTTATTATATATATTTATACATATTTCATCTGAAAATCATTCCAAAACAAGTTTAGTTACGTGGGCTCTCAAAATATTTTTCAACTTGTTATTTGTCATTGGTTGCTAGGTAACAGGCCATGGAGTATTATGGACATGGAGTAATCAATGATATTATAAGTAAAACTTATAATATCATTGGGAGTAATAATCTTTTTGCGCGGTGACAAAAATAGGTACTAAAGTATAACAAACTTTACGGTGGCAATCATGTGTACTACACTTTATGCTTTAGTTCCGAATTTTACCACCAACACAAATAAGTTTTTCTTGGTTTACGATTTTTAATTTTCTTTTCTTGTATTATCATTAAATCGATCCTCTTTAGACTCTAATGTCTTGCTCTTAAATTTTTAAACACTTTTGGACCGTGTCCAACACTCGGACTCTCTTGACGTTTTACTCGGAGCTTACCGGCTACTGTATTGCGGGAGCTGCCCTTACGTTTACTCGGAGCTTACCGACTACTGTATAACGGGAGCTGCCCTGACGTCTACTCGGAGTTTACTGTCTGCGGTGTTGTGGTTCTGACCTGACCCCTCTTTCCCTCCTTCTCTCTTAAACTCCATAGGTACTTGAATCCCTTCATCCACTACAAGTAGGCTACTTTAGAATCCTATTTCAGAACTCAGATCCTATATACTCCAAGTTTATGTTCTTTTACACTGTTTTGCTATCCCTATACTCGTACTTTTGCTATTTTCTTATTATACTTACGACTCATCTCTTTCTTCTTTCCTTCTTCTATAATAGAGTTATTTTCGGCGTACTAAAACTCTATTTATTTATTTTTTAATTCATTCATCGGTTCTTAAACCATTAAAAGGTCAATTTTAATCCTCCCTTAGATCTATTTTTAATTTCTTTTCTACAAGTTAGTATGTTTAATTTGGTTCTTACTATCGACTCTAACAGTTGATTAAGGGCGGATTACTACTCCATTAAAAAAATAAGCCCTTGTTAACTATCGACTCTAAAAGTCAACTAAATATCAACTAAAGTTGATTAGGAGCGGATGACAACTCCGTAAAAATAAGCCTTTGTTAAAATCTTTCTATTTTCATCTCATTAGTGGTTTTAGACGCGAGCGGATTACAACTCCTAAAATAAGCCTTAAAGTTATTGATTTATCAGGTTGAGTAGTGATCATTGAATGTGAATCCTACCTGACCTAACTTCGTAAGATGTCGGTGTGTTTGAATGAGTTATGTAAGTTTTGTGAATGCTGTAATACTTTAACTTAAGCAAAATTTTTGTTCTAGGCCAAAAATTTTCTCGGGGTCGTTGGGGAAATATAGTATTATGCTATACTTACGCTTCATATTCATCATTCATAATACTATTTATCATGCATTTTATTTGTTTATATATCTACACTCAGCAAATTGATTTAAAATACGATTCTTTAACTTGGAAATAGCTGAAATAAAATATTATTATATTTTTCATGTTGTGATATTTACGTCAAGCGTCAAATTGTCAAACTGTCAGTTAGTTTTTAGGGTTCCGTACCCAAAGGGTAAAAACGGAACCCTATTACTAAGACTTCGCTGTCTGTCCGTCTGTCCGTCTGTCCATCTGTCCGTCTGTCCGTCTGTCCGTCTGTCCGTCTGTCTGTCACCAGGCTGTATCTCATGAACCGTGTCAGCTAGACAGTTGAAATTTTCACAGATGATGTATTTCTGTTGCCGCTATAACAACAAATACTAAAAACAGAATAAAATTAATATTTAAGGGGGTCTCCCATACAAAAAACGTGATTTTTTTGCCCTTTTTTTGATAATAATGGTACGGAACCCTTCGTGTGCGAGTCCGACTCGCACTTAGCCGGTTTTTTTAATTCTCTTTCTGCTCAGTCTATGGTCTCTCTATGATTTCTCTTTTTGGTTTGTATAATTTAAATTATTTTTATCAATATGCTTAGCCAATGTATTTTATAAATTATTACGATTGTTTATTAACTTAATATTAAATGATTATATTTATAAAATTCTTAACGCACTCATGGATATGTCCTGGCCGACTACACTTGTCAGATGAGATGATAGGACACTAAGAAAACTAAGATTTGAAAAAGGAAGACTACTTTGGGAGAAACGAGCTGACGGACGGCTGAAAAGTGGACTCTGAAATCTGATTTGAGGAGTATCAGAGAGCAGCTTGGTTTTGGCGGTGAGATTCTTAAACTGTCCAGGGGATCCAACGAAAGTTTCTCCTGGGACTTCTACTCCCAATGTTCGGAGGCTAACTACGTGCCTGTCCGTCTACTGGTCTCGCAGGGCTGTCCTACGTCTGGCCCTGAGTTCTGCACTGTCTTGCTGCTGAGCTGACCTAGTGAACTCTGAGATCTGCGCTACCGCCGTTTCTACTGCTTCAGAGCTCAACTTCAAGGTTACTCCGGTATCGACCTGCTACCCTGACGCCTGATCCCGTTCTTACAGTGTGGTAAACTCATTATTGTCCATCTAAGTGCATAAACTTTAAAACTGAGTGCGTGCTAGGTAGTTTTTTATAACTAGCTGTATTTTTTATCTTTCCCCTCTATTAAAATTTAATTGAACAAGTCTGCTTATCCATTTATTTTAAATAGGAGCAAGTAGATCTGTTACACACTTCCCTAATTTTTAAGATAAATAGACGGGCCCAAAATCTAGATGACCTGAATAATGCCCTACTTCAGGTCCATAATTGGTTCACAGCAAACAATTTGGTATTAAATGGAAAAAAAACTAAATGCATAAGATTTGCTTTACCCAATGTTAAAAGTAGTGATTGTGAAATAATATTGAATAAAGAGAAACTTGAATTCGTAGATAAAACGGTTTTCCTGGGGATTACGCTTGATTCAAGGCTACAATGGGGTTCACATTTAACATCCCTTGCGGGGCGGCTAAGTTCAGCAGCATACGCTATTAGAAAAATCCGTCAATTTACTGATGTAGATACCGCTAGACTGGTGTATTTTAGTTACTTTCATAGTATAATGTCTTATGGCATTTTGCTATGGGGACGGGCTGCAGATATTGAGTCTATATTTATTCTGCAAAAAAGAGCCATCAGAGCCATATATAATCTTCGTAGGCGCGATTCTCTAAGGGAACTGTTTAAAGATATTGGCATCATGACGGTACATTGTCAGTATATCTACGAAAACATAACGTACGTCAGAAAAAATCTGCATCTTTTTGGTAAAAGAGGTGACAGACATAATTACAGTACTAGAAATAGGGACCAACCAGTTCAGCCAGGCTTCAGACTCGCTAAAGTAGACTCATCTTTCATGGGGTACTGTTTGAGATGCTATAATAAAATTCCACAAAGTATTCTTGAACTGAATGAGACGAAATTTAAAACATGCATCAAACGCACACTATGTAAGCAAGCTTATTACAAGTTGGGCGAATATATCGCTGATAAAAATGCGTGGCTCAATGCTGGTCCTGCTCCACATGGACAGGGGCGCATAAATTAGATAGCATTACATATAATTGTTGGAGCTGCTGAAGATTGTACAACTATCTTTGCATTGTATAGATTCAATCTCTAGTATTATATAATCGCATAGCCCATATTGTGTGAGTACTATGTAAAGCTATCATTCACTGGACTACGTCTTTTCTTGACTTGAATGTGCCCAGGCAGTTGAGAGTATGTCATGCTCACTCTAATGTCTCGCTGATGGTGGCGCGTGTGTCCGATCATTTGGTTCCCTACAAAATGGTTGAGTTAAATGGTGCTGATCCATGCGTCATGTTCGTGAACGGGCGCTGTCAGTTGTGACTGGTCATCTCTTAGTTGCCGTGGCTTATTTTAATGTTATTTTTTAATTGTATTTTTTGTTTTTACTATGGACACTTTTAACGTGCACATCTTGCTACATTGTTCTCACATAATATACCATCTCAACACGAATGATGTAACCAAGATTTTGTAACAATTTTATGATTTAAAAGAGTGTCCATGGAGTTTCTTGCCCGTTCTTCTCCATAGAGATCTACGCTAGGGAACGGGCAACTACAGTACTTTCACAGTTTTTATGTCTTGTGACTGGGACTGTAGCTACATTTAATTTTCATCTTTGTTTCGACAGTTCAAAAGTGCCTGCAACTGGCCTACTTGAAATAAATGATTTGATTTTGATTTTTTGATTGATTTTGATAATGATGATGATGATTGTGATGATGATGATTTTGATTACGATGATAATGATTGTGATTACAATGATAATGAGTGTGATAACGATGATAGTGATTGTGATTGGGATTGTCACAAAGATGGTGATTGTGACGGTGATTGTGATTGTGATAGCAATGGTTATGATAACGAGGATGACGATTGTGATGATGATGATAGTGATTAAGATGATAGTGATTAAGATGATAATGATTGTGATGACGATGATAATGATTGTGATAACGATTATGGTAATTGTGATAGTGATTTTGATGGTGATTGTGATGGTGATTGTGATAGTGATTGTGATAGCGACGGTGATTATGATGGTGATAGCGATGGTGATGGTGATTTTGATTGTGACAGTGATGGTGATTGTGATAATGATGAAGATGATTGTGATTACGATGAAAATGATTGTGATAACGAGAATAGTGATTATGATAATGATTGTGATGGTGATTGTGATGGTGATGGTAATGAAGATGGTGATTGTCATGGTGATTGTGGTTGTGATAGTGATGGCGATTGTGATCATGGTGATGGTGATTAAGATGATAATGATTATGATGAAAATGATTGTGATTGTGTTTGTGATGGTGATGGTGATTGTGATTGTGATGGCGATTGTGATGGTGATTGTGATGGAGATTGTGATAGTAATTGTGATGGTGATTGTGATGGTGATTGTGATTGTGATTGTGATTTTGATGGTGATTGTGATAATGATTGTGATTACGATGATAATGATTGTGAAAACGATGAGGGTGATTGTAATTGTGATTTTGATGGTAATTGTGATGGTGATGGTAATGGTGATGGTGGTTGTGATGGTGATTGTGATAATGTTGGTGGTTGCGATAGTGATGGTGATTGTGATAATGATGGTGGTTGTGATAGTGATGGTGGTTGTGATGGTGATGGTGATTGTGATAGTAATAATAAATTGTGATGATTATGAAATTTGACACATAGATAGTTTATAACCTGGATTTACATGTAGGACACTATTTATCCCTTTAGTATAATTCAGTGACAGTTACCGAGCTTCACGCGGGCGAAGCCGCGGGCAATTATGAATAAAAAAGTTAGGTAATACAATAGAGACCCGATAAAAAGGGGTGCGCCGAAGTTCTCCTAAATTTTCAACTCCGATAATTGGAAATCCGAAAATGTTCTTCCTAACATTTTTCATCCTAACAATCACAATTCCTAACTACTCTGTCTCTAATGTTCATAATTCCGAAGCATTCAACTTCATAATGTCAGTAGCAATAAACGTCTATTATACTTTTATTTGTATTCCTATATTTTCTCAACATAACCATCTTTTACACTATTATTCAAAGACATATCTTTTTTGTTTAGATTTCTTTTTATTCATAATAATCAGTATTATATACATACATTAATTTTGATTAACTTTATTTTCACATAACATGTTTATCATATAAGAATAATAGTACCATACAAAATAATAGGGGTAAAATATAATGACCACCGAAATTAACTTTGTGACCACTGGCGAACTAGTTTTGCCTAGGCCGACTTGGGGCACCCCGACACGGATAGATTAGGTTAGAAGGGTATGGCGGGGTCTATTCGCTCGCTTCGCTCGCTCATTCGACCCCGCCATACCCTTCGTGGTTATTTTTTTATAACCCATTCAGAAGTAGGAGCCTCGGCTAGCATCGGCGAGCGCTACCTCCAAATTGGTCGCGAAATTTTTCCAATTTCATAGTGTCCCCAAGACGACACTTTGACCTGAATTTCACTCATTTAAGACAAAAATCAGTGACACGATCTTTAATCATTCTAAACAGTTGGTTTTTTAGACATAATTATCTCAGGTATAGTTATAGTATTATGTACGTTATGTAAAGCATACCCCCAAATAATAACCATACCCTCAAATTAAATCTATAAATATCATCTTCTACCCACATATATTTTTTATTACACTTGGAACATGTTTATTTCTGAGTATGAGTGAAAATATTATGGTAATTATGTTTAGGGCTAAAAGCGTTATGATAAAAAACAGTAGGAGTTTAAATATATTCACGTTAATGACATTATTAATTATAATTTTCGGAAACATGAGTGTCATGAACATCGCCGGTAGCACTACAAATAGTATGAATGAGAACTTTAGGATGAAAAATTTTAGGAAGAGTGATCATTCGGATTACAAACCATTAGGAAGAACAATTTCGTGTAAAGAACTTTAGGTGAGCCAATATGGACCCGATAAAAAGTTATCCTGTATGCTCCGCTGCTACGATGGTACGGAACCTTTCATTCACGAGTTCGACACGTTTTGTAATATTTTTTGAGCAGTGTTACTTAGTTTCATATACAGAATGCGTGACGGCTTTGTGAAAAGTCCGTTCACACCTTGTAGACTGACAGAAATCCCCAAATAACTTCATCTGACTCACACTAGCCAGAAACTCAAATTAAAATAAAACAAAGCTGCTCCGGTCAGCTTTATTCCATAAACAAACAACACAAACTGCTTGCACTGCACATTTAGACGTTTTTCAGCATGTCGGGAGAAAAGTTGCAGTCATGTTGGTGAATAATGTGCTGTCCAAATTTGTTTATTATCATTTTGTGGAAAACCCTGGTGTGGTTTATTTTGATTAGTTTTAGTGTGTGTGCGGACATAGTGGTTGTTGTAGTAGTTTATACAGGATGTAAAAGACCTCATGACGAAGCCGTCAACCAAGCAGCTCATGGTATACAAATCGGTGCACTATGAAAAAAAGACTTAGAAAATTTTTACCCAAAAACAACGCCTAATCAAGCCTTCGGGATCCGGTGGGATGTGGAAGTACTAGGGTGGGGAAACACCGGGGGACGACCTTAAGATCAATGACCTTGGCGTCAAAGTCACTGACCACGAGCGTACCCCGTGTCTGCGTCTTTGTTAATTTGACCTTGGGGTCAAGGTCACTGACCTTGGCGTCAAGGTCACTGACCTCGAGCGTGCTCTGCGACCTTTTAATTTGACCTTGACCTTGGGGTCAAGGTCACTGATCTCGAGCGTACCCCATGTCTGCGTCTTTTTTAATTTAAGGTCATTAACCTTAAGGTCGTGTCCCGGTTTTTCCCCACCCTAGTACTCCCACATCCCACCGGATCCCGAAGGCTCGATTAGGCGTTGTTTTTGTGTGAAAATTTTCTGTCTTTTTCATTGCTTTTTCCTCAGAATTCTAAGTCCCAGACGCCTTCACAATGAGAGTTAAATTTTGCCTCCTAGCTCAGCAGTCATTGACCTCACAAAAAAAAAAACCCAGGAAAGAGTTGTTTTTTTTTATGTCCTCCATACGATAAAACCATAAAAAGTAAGTATTATTATGTTTGAAAAATTCATCAAAATTTTTCTTTCCTCAGTGCCCCGTTATGTACCTACACTCCAACCTTTTTTTGGGGTGAAAAATCATGTTTTGTGGTAGAACTCAATGTTACTCACTCAAAACATTGTGCTGATGGATGCATTGAATAGTACAGGGGTCGTGGAGGTGTTTAAAGTAAAAATCTCACATGAAAAACTTGTATTTTTAAAATAAATAGGTACTTGTCAAAAACTTGGCCCCCAATATCTTCATAACGAGAAGGTCCCCGAAGGAAGGTATGGTGTCAAACAAAAAATGATCGCAATGACGAGGAGAAGAAGTGCCTTTCGGCTTCGCTATGAGGTGTTTTACACCCTTTAATATCACGGGTGTGTGTTTTGTCCATGGGAGGTTCTTGGTCGATCGCGAATTGAAACAAAATGTATCTGGCAAAAATGATGATTAATATAAAAGTGCAAAATCATCCTGCACAACCATTTGCACCTTTCAGAAATTAAACGAAGCAAATGTTATAGCTGTGCAGGTGGCTACAAACTGCTCTAACACAATTACACGCACGTACTGCACGTATTATTAATATCATAACGGAGGTTATAATATTCCGTTTCCGTTATAATATTCGGAATCGGAATATATATTTGGGCAAATCCTGCCGAGATTTATCCAGAGGGCACAAATCATTATTGAAAAAGGTGTTCAACTATGAACATTGTCGTGTTTAATTAATATTAGGTATTATTATTTTTACTGGGTAATCTTACATAATTATTTTATATACTTATAGTGTGTTTTTCTGTTTTATGTGTTTTATTGTATGTTTTCTATATTGTTATGTATTATATATTATGTATTATAACATCGTATTGGACGAGTCTGTAATGATGCTGTAATTGGTGGTCAATAAATAAATAAAAAATAATAGTAAATAATTCGAGATTCATCGACACGCCTTCCTGCCCTTGAACCATCTAGTGAGCTGCTCTTGTTCCGCATGGTATTCATGAAACATGTCCGAATAAAATGCTCTACATTGTGGTGATAATCCGCATCAAAATCCATTCCGTAGTAAACTGCTGTGTAACTGCTGTAACTGCTTTGTGTCTGCCTCCTGCTTTGTGTCAGACACAAAATACATAAATGTTTGGTCGGCGCTGATCATCGGTTGTGTGCTACGACACCTATGTTTCTATTCGCGTCTTTTCAGAACACAGTCCTTACAAAGTCATAGCTTTCATAATTTACACTATCTATCCAGATTTTAAAGCCTGTCTTTAAAAAAAATACATGCGGAAATACTTTACGATGGTATGATCTATGTCTATTTTACTAAGCTACTTTTTACTTTAATACACTCACACATTTTGGTTGCAATAAAACAGCCTCCAGTGACGGGGCTTAAGCCGTCGTCCGGCGTACCCTGGGCATTCAGCCGCGTTACCAACTTGCTGACTGGCTAATCTCTCTGCCACGGCATTAGCTGATATTCTCGGGTAGTTTGCGCCGACACAAGAGACACCAAGAATACAATGTTAGAAAATACTCAAATCTGTGTGGTTCTTTCTTCAAAAGACCATCTCAGACACTAATCTGCATGGTCCTTATGTGAATTGAGCAAGATTATATCTGGACTTTAAAAGAGACTATGGCCTCTGAGTTTGTTTCGGCTGTTTCTTCTCAGAGTAGTCAGGTACGAAACACCGGCCCCATCTAGTTTAAAAATAAAACCGGCCAAGAGCGTGTCGGGCCACGCTCAGTGTAGGGTTCCGTAGTTTCCCGTCCGTCACAATAAGTGTTCCCACTTATGGGTTTAAAGGTGGGTATCCATTATGTAAAAATGCTTGCATATACGAATATACTACAAACTTAGTCCAGAAATTATTTTGTACAACTTTCTGTCTTTTTTGTACAAAAACTGTTGTTTCCATCAAGTTCAAAATGATTTTTCTAGAAAGTCCTTATAAAGTTCTACTTTTCAGATTTTTTTCATATTTTCTAAACTTATGGTTCAAAAGTTAGAGGGGGGGGGACACATTGTTTTTTACTTTTGGAGCGATTATTTCCGAAATTAATGACATTATCAAAAAGTGATTTTAGAAAACCCCTATTCATTTTTAAATACCTTTCCAACAGTATATCACACGTTAGGGTTGAAAGTAAAAAAAAAATCACTTCCCACTTAACATATAGGGGGGCTACCCTAATAAAACATTTTTTTCCAATTTTTATTTTACCACTTTGTCGGCGTGATTGATATACATATTGGTACCAAATTTCAGCTTCTAGTGCTAACGGTCACAGAGATTAAGCGAGGACGGACAGACGGACGGACAGGCATGGCGAAACTATAAGGGTTCCTAGTTGACTACGGAACCCTAAAAAAGACGTGTAAAAGTGTTTGTAAAAACCTACTTGCAAAATAAACATCATTTATTATTTACATTTTATCATTTATTAAGCTGGTTCTTTTACTGAGCAGCGGAACAACGAATTGATGTGATATTTTGTATAGACGAATATAGACCGAAGAGTAAAATTGCGATATATAACGGAAAGAAACCCCCATAGGTGCGAAGCTGCTGGTCAGAGCTATTAATACCTTTTTTAAAAACAACATTATCTATTTATAATTATGTCTGTGTGATAGTGGTGTCGATTCTGTTGTACACAAACTAAACATAATTTAGGTTATTGCTATATTTTACTAAAAGGCGGAGCGAGAAAAGGACGGCTATAGCTATGAACTAAGTTAGAGATGTCAAACTAGTTTATGCCTTGCGCTTCACCGTGTTTTTAGTCGACATGTTTTTACGTGCACCCTTCATTTGTATAGAAATATTAGTTCCAACTAAATTTGACAGCTCTAAATTACGTCCGTCTCTTTCTCGTTTTATTAAAGAGAAAAAGATAGCAATAGCCTAAATTAAGTTTAGTTTGTGCACAACATAATCGACACCATTGTATTGTAAACTTCACATCGTATTAATTCCAAAAGGTTTATGTGTAGGTCTAATATATTAACATTTAACTGTGATAATTTTAACACAATCTTTGTTTGTTATCAAATCATAAGACCATGCAAAGCAAGGGCGAGTCGTCAGTCGTATTTTCCTCACATACAAGTATATTATAGGTAGGTACTCGAAGAGTATTATGCATTAAGAACAGCCATAATAAAGCACTTAATGCTTTACCACTTACCATTAACGACGGAACATTTCATTGCTACACATAACATGATGTGTTAATATTATGTGTTAGCTTGCATTAAATTATGTAGGTTACGATAGTTGGCTCATTTCTTATGCAAAAACATCTGTCTTGAAAAAAAAATGCTTTAAAATTGAGACCGAAAACTTGGTTTGACTATCACAAGTAAAATAAGCTCTCTCCATTCAAATATGTAGTTTAATAAAGATAAAAATAAGAGAGAAATTCACACTTCACTACATTTATAAATTGGCGAAAACTTAGCAAGAAAAATCACCCCTCCAACAGGATTATATGACTTTACAAAGGTACCGGATTGTCACACATCCTTAACTGGCAATTCACTTGTTCTCCTTGACACTGACGAAGATGAAGTTGAGAGATTAATCATCGGTCTAAAAAGTAACTGTGCCGCAGGTGATGATGGAATCTCATCTGATGTACTTAAAGTGTTAAAAACATATATAATAGCACCGCTTACGCATATCTTTAATATGTGCCTAGAGATGGGCATTTTTCCTGAATCACTTAAACGATCTATAGTAAGACCTATTTTTAAGGGTGGAGATAGAAGCCGTGTCACTAACTATCGACCGATTTTAATTCTAACCTCTCTATCAAAAATCTTTGAAAGGATAATCAATAAAAGACTTACAAATTATTTGGAAAAATTTAACTTACTTTCGAAACATCAATTTGGTTTCCGGACAGGCAAGTCCACAGAAGATGCATTAAATGAATTTACTGAACATATTGTCAAAACCTTGGATAATAAAAGGAAATGCCTTACTATATTTCTCGATCTAGCGAAAGCTTTTGACACGGTTTCTATTCCCACCCTAGTAAACAAGCTATATCAACTCGGTATCCGTGGAAATCAACTCAAATTATTGTCTGATTACTTATCTGGAAGAACACAAAAGGTCAAAATAGGTGATTATACAAGTATTAGCTTACCTGTTACCCATGGAGTGCCACAGGGTAGTATCCTAGGTCCAACGTTGTTCCTAGTTTATATTAATGATCTCACATTACTTAATATTGACAACTGCAAAATAATTTCATATGCAGATGATACTACCCTGACATTCCATGGTGACACTTGGAGTGAAACCTATCAAAAAGCACAATTCGGTTTCAACCTGGTCACAAAATGGCTTGCTCAAAATTTCCTCTCTCTTAATACCGAGAAAACCAAATACATCCCATTCTCTATTCGCAACCCTGGTGAACCGCTACAATCAAAATATCGTATAGCTTCCCACAGCTGCTATAATGAATCTAAAAACTGTTCTTGTCCCTCCTTATCTGCTGTTGAGAATATTAAATAAATATCTAGGAAACTTATTTGACAAAAATCTTAATTTTTAAAATCATCTATTTAATCTCTCAAACAGGATAAGGAAACTTATATATGTATTTAAACAAATAAAACATTCAGCCAACGCTAATATTATGAAAATGATTTATTATTCGGTGTGTCAGGCGGTTATAACGTATTGTATTTCCTGTTGGGGTGGTGCCGCTAAAACGCATAACTTAATTGTTGAAAGAACTCAAAGAGCCATTTTAAAGGTAAGTTACTTTAAGCCCAAGTATTATTCTACCACTGAGCTTTACAGGGATTGTGAGGTACTAACTGTACGTGAACTCTTTGTGCTGGCCTTAATTATGAGACAGCATGCTTGTGTAAGGCTAAGTACACCGGTGGAAAAGGAGATCACAAGGAGCAGACGTTTCGATGTGTTAAAATCTGTACCTTGTAGAACTAGTTTTGCTCAAAAATTCAATATGTTTCTAGGCCCTAGACTATTCAACATTGCAAATAAACAGTTGCAAATTTTTTGTATGACAAAAAGAGAGTGCAAACACAATGTGATCAATTGGCTTCTATCACTAACATATCATGAAACGGAGAAGCTGTTTACTGTACCCAAATAATTGAAAACAAACGAAAAGAATAAATAAATGTAGGTAAAGTATTTCTTCGTTTAACAGTGGTCTGGTTTTTGTACCTATACAATAATTATATCCTAAGTTTTCCTATGGCACACATACAAACATAAACGCGCGCGCTCTGACACACATACACACGCACAGGAACATGCACGCGCACACACACACATACACTCACACAATCAGATACACGCACGCACACACACACACTCACACAATCACTTACACGCACGCACACACACACTCAAACAATTAAAGATTATTCTGTTTCTACCCGACTGTCCCAGGAGGGAAATGTTCTCATTGTTTATTTTTTCTCTTTATTCATTAATTTGTTTACTTTTTATTTTTCGTTTTATTGTTTGTTTGTTAATTGGTAAAAACTAGGCACAATTGGCTTTGGCTATTATATCGAGGGTGGGCGCTGATACCTATAATTATAAGACATTAAGTTGTCTTAGCTTAGGTATTGGCTGAAACTTAAACATACTACTATAAATATACCTTAAGGCCTAATGGTATTGTATTGTGTAACAACATTTTTACTTTAAGGTGCAAATAAACAATTTTTATAAAACAAAGTCGCCCGCGTCTGTCTGTCCCTATGTATGCTTAGATCTTTAAAACTACGCAACGGATTTGATGCAGGTTTTTCTAATAGATAGAGTGATTCAAGAGGAAGGTTTTAGTATATTATTTGCGGGCGGGTGATGCCGCGGGCATCAGTTAGTTAAAAATAAAATAAATATCAGAAAACACTTTAGTTAGAGGTGTACAGTACATACGTCCACTTTCCACCAGTTGGGTTGTAGTTGTATTTCTATTAAATGCTCTCTATGCAAGCTTATTGCTATCAACCGTACGGGCAATTTATATTGCAACTTCTTCTTCTTGTCGTATCGATGTTTCTTCCATATTACACAGTTTAAGCCCAGTACGTGGGTAAGTTTATTGCAGCGGCAGAGGCACTATTAATTTCGTCAAGAATGCAGGTAAACGGTCACTTGGGACCAATGACGTATTATATATAGACACGTCATGAACCAACATCGCGGCGCTTAAAAACGGCGAAAATACTAGAACTACTTATAAGCGTGAAGAAAGAGAAAGAAAATATGACACCGAACGGTGGGATGCCTGTTGCGAGAGGGAGATAAATATACATCTTCACTCACGTCACAGGATTTATCTATCTATATATATAAAAGAAAGACGGGTTTGTTACATCACTTATAACTCGAGATCTGCTGGATCAATTTTCATGGTTTTTGTTTCGTTGGATTTGTCTCCGCCCAGAATAGCAGAATACATTTAAAAAAAAAGAAAAAAAAAAAAAAAAGGGTGAATAAACTTTTGTCTGTATTTTTTTTAAATAAATTACGTAGGTAGTAGGTAGGTAGTAGGTAGGTAGTAGGTAGGTAGTAGGTAGGTAGTAGGTAGGTAGTAGGTAGGTAGTAGGTAGGTAGTAGGTAGGTAGTAGGTAGGTAGTAGGTAGGTAGTAGGTAGGTAGTAGGTAGGTAGTAGGTAGGTAGTAGGTAGGTAGTAGGTAGGTAGTAGGTAGGTAGTAGGTAGGTAGTAGGTAGGTAGTAGGTAGGTAGTAGGTAGGTAGTAGGTAGGTAGTAGGTAGGTAGTAGGTAGGTAGTAGGTAGGTAGTAGGTAGGTAGTAGGTAGGTAGTAGGTAGGTAGTAGGTAGGTAGTAGGTAGGTAGTAGGTAGGTAGTAGGTAGGTAGTAGGTAGGTAGTAGGTAGGTAGTAGGTAGGTAGTAGGTAGGTAGTAGGTAGGTAGTAGGTAGGTAGTAGGTAGGTAGTAGGTAGGTAGTAGGTAGGTAGTAGGTAGGTAGTAGGTAGGTAGTAGGTAGGTAGTAGGTAGGTAGTAGGTAGGTAGTAGGTAGGTAGTAGGTAGGTAGTAGGTAGGTAGTAGGTAGGTAGTAGGTAGGTAGTAGGTAGGTAGTAGGTAGGTAGTAGGTAGGTAGTAGGTAGGTAGTAGGTAGGTAGTAGGTAGGTAGTAGGTAGGTAGTAGGTAGGTAGTAGGTAGGTAGTAGGTAGGTAGTAGGTAGGTAGTAGGTAGGTAGTAGGTAGGTAGTAGGTAGGTAGTAGGTAGGTAGTAGGTAGGTAGTAGGTAGGTAGTAGGTAGGTAGTAGGTAGGTAGTAGGTAGGTAGTAGGTAGGTAGTAGGTAGGTAGTAGGTAGGTAGTAGGTAGGTAGTAGGTAGGTAGTAGGTAGGTAGTAGGTAGGTAGTAGGTAGGTAGTAGGTAGGTAGTAGGTAGGTAGTAGGTAGGTAGTAGGTAGGTAGTAGGTAGGTAGTAGGTAGGTAGTAGGTAGGTAGTAGGTAGGTAGTAGGTAGGTAGTAGGTAGGTAGTAGGTAGGTAGTAGGTAGGTAGTAGGTAGGTAGTAGGTAGGTAGTAGGTAGGTAGTAGGTAGGTAGTAGGTAGGTAGTAGGTAGGTAGTAGGTAGGTAGTAGGTAGGTAGTAGGTAGGTAGTAGGTAGGTAGTAGGTAGGTAGTAGGTAGGTAGTAGGTAGGTAGTAGGTAGGTAGTAGGTAGGTAGTAGGTAGGTAGTAGGTAGGTAGTAGGTAGGTAGTAGGTAGGTAGTAGGTAGGTAGTAGGTAGGTAGTAGGTAGGTAGTAGGTAGGTAGTAGGTAGGTAGTAGGTAGGTAGTAGGTAGGTAGTAGGTAGGTAGTAGGTAGGTAGTAGGTAGGTAGTAGGTAGGTAGTAGGTAGGTAGTAGGTAGGTAGTAGGTAGGTAGTAGGTAGGTAGTAGGTAGGTAGTAGGTAGGTAGTAGGTAGGTAGTAGGTAGGTAGTAGGTAGGTAGTAGGTAGGTAGTAGGTAGGTAGTAGGTAGGTAGTAGGTAGGTAGTAGGTAGGTAGTAGGTAGGTAGTAGGTAGGTAGTAGGTAGGTAGTAGGTAGGTAGTAGGTAGGTAGTAGGTAGGTAGTAGGTAGGTAGTAGGTAGGTAGTAGGTAGGTAGTAGGTAGGTAGTAGGTAGGTAGTAGGTAGGTAGTAGGTAGGTAGTAGGTAGGTAGTAGGTAGGTAGTAGGTAGGTAGTAGGTAGGTAGTAGGTAGGTAGTAGGTAGGTAGTAGGTAGGTAGTAGGTAGGTAGTAGGTAGGTAGTAGGTAGGTAGTAGGTAGGTAGTAGGTAGGTAGTAGGTAGGTAGTAGGTAGGTAGTAGGTAGGTAGTAGGTAGGTAGTAGGTAGGTAGTAGGTAGGTAGTAGGTAGGTAGTAGGTAGGTAGTAGGTAGGTAGTAGGTAGGTAGTAGGTAGGTAGTAGGTAGGTAGTAGGTAGGTAGTAGGTAGGTAGTAGGTAGGTAGTAGGTAGGTAGTAGGTAGGTAGTAGGTAGGTAGTAGGTAGGTAGTAGGTAGGTAGTAGGTAGGTAGTAGGTAGGTAGGTAGGTAGCTCATGTGACGCAGACGAAGTTGCGCGGGTCAGCTAGTTAAATTATAAACAAACGTAGCGTGGCGCGACAGGTTGGTGCGTAACTAAGCGCGATGTGGCCAATTGGCTTCATTTCATGTTGTCATTTTAGAGTGCGGACAACGTTTCTATAGTTTATATATCATTGCTTGGGACACAGTAGGTAGTTATACTGCTACTGCTACTCATCATCTGCCTAGCCTTTTCCCGACTAAGTTGGGGTCGGCTTCCAGTCTAACCGGATGCAGCTGAATATCTGTATTTTACATGAAGCGACTGCCTATCTGACCTCCACAACCCAGTTAGTACTGGGTAATACGATACCCCTTGGTCAGATTGGTTGTCATACTTTTTGGGTCACTGACTACCTGTAATGACTGTCAAAGATCTACAAATGACAGCCGGGACCAACGGCTTAACGTGCTTTCCGAGGCACGGAGGAAACCCGGTATGTAATGGGTGGTCACCCATCCACAGAGCAACCTAGGCAAGCACGGCTTAACCTAAAGATCGACCCGAGCGGCTGTTATTATTTAGCCATGGGCTCCTCTACTACTACTACTACTGCTACTGCTACTGAGAGTCCGAAAGCCGAAGAAGTTTTTCGACTAGAGAATCGAGATCAGCATCTCATGCTTAGCGTTTGTTTCTTACACAGGACCAACGAAGCAGCCAAAAACAATTGACCGTCTTAATGATTGAAAGCTTTGTAACACAGAATGTAATATAGACCGCACACCACATAGTTGCGTAGTATAATAATAACAGTAACGTAATATTCAGCCATTGTTTCCCTAAAACTCGCAAAACATTGTTATAGCCACCATAAATAAAGATACATGGACAGATATTATCATAACAGACAAAAACAAAAGTCCGGAATTTCATGCTGTTTTGTTGTACACAAAATCTATGAACAATATTTAAAAAAAAAACCTTACGGTTGAATTCGCTTTGTGTTCGTACTGACAGCTGTCAGTGTCAGTTTCAAAACTTTTTGATATGTCATAGCAGACGTGTCAAAACTAGATTCAAACTCGATACCAGATTTTACTGAGTTGAACAGAAATCAAACTAAAACTACATAAAATGAAAACACATTTCATGACTGTAAAGTTGGTGACAGGGTTCATGGCAAACTAAATGGAATATTGTTATTTTGCATTGGGAAGTTGATTACATGAAAAGGATTGCAAGGTTTGAATAGGTAACTGCAAACGAGTAGTTTGAGTTACATTTTCGATTCATTTTTAGGGTTCCGTTACTAAATGGCAAAAATGGAACCCTTATAAATTCGTTCTGTCCGTCAGTCTGTCTGTCTATCCGTCCGTGTATCACAGACACTTTACTCCGAGATTATTGGCACCACACAGTTGTTTGGAGAGCAGGTATCTACTATGAACTGCTACACAAAACTGATGTGAAATAACGAATCTACAAAATAGGGTTGGCCCTGCATACATATGTTACTAAACTACAAAAGAAAAGATCTACAGCTCTTAAAATTCCTATCAAGGTTTTTCAAATAGTTTTTTTCTTAAGACAATGAATGGTTGATGAGATACTCGCTTCTAAATCCGAGAGCCGAACGAGACCGACTCGCACTTGTCAGATTTTCTCAATAATTTCGCAGTTCGCTGTAGCATATCATAACTTTACAAAGTTTTTTGATAAAAACTTTTTTGCAAAAAATAAAACCGAAATAATTTAGAAATACCATGCTATCTATTCTGAAAAAACTCACAACTTAAAAATCAACTTTTTTGCAAAAAAATAAAACCGACTTCAAAAAAAAGTGAAAAATAACTTTAGCTTCAGAAGTAGGTGACCTTTGTTTGATTCATTTTGTTTTTTGTCACCGACTTCTGAAGCTAAAGTGATTTTTCACTTTTTTGTGAAGTCGGTTTTATTTTTTGCAAAAACTTTTTTTATTTTTCCATTTTTAGTTGTTTCCAAACAAATATTTGTCATGAATTTATTTGACATCGGTAACAATCTATGTCATGGTAATAGGCGTATTCCCAATATATGGAACTTAACAAACCTTTTTTTTTCGGATGGGAAATCATCAAATTACCCCTCCCGCTCTGGGCGGAGTGGAACGGAGTGTCAGATTTTTACTGACTAAAACCCATCCATGTTCCTTCTTAGCACTTTGTGTTCCAGGGCCGCAGTATCTCTTTTGAACAGTCCCGCAGCCCCGGCAGGCATCGGACCTTGCGGACCCCTTCCTTTTGCTGACATCTCTTTGAGGCGCGCGCGGAACACGAACGCGCCAACTTAACATACATAACTGTCAAAATCTGGGTGAATACACCCAGATTTTGTACCACAAGTACCCACAAGTACACATCTACGTACCCCCTTAGAGCATACAGGCATGATGTTACGTCATGATGTTGTATAAACAATAAAAATCCAAGCGATATTAGCAATCACGGCAGATTTGCCGTTTTGTTTTGAAGAGTTCCATTGTATATCTCCGAAGGCCAACATCAGATGTTCACAATTAAATGGAACCACGCGGGAAGCACTAGCTTTCAAATAAAAAAAAGAATCATCAAAATCTGTTCACCCAGTCAAAAGTTCTGAGGTAACAAACACAAAAAAAAACAGTCGAATTGAGAACCTCCTCTTTTTTGAAGTCGGTTGAAAAATACTTTCTTTTGTTACTTTGTAAGTAGCATTGTCTCTCGTAAAATCATCCCATTCCTGCATAGCTGTTCACAACGCTTCGATTCAATTTCGATTCGGAAATTCTTATGGTTATCTCGCTCGCTTCCTAATGCCAAAAAAAGACAGACATACGACTTGTCGAATCGAAATCGAATCGAAGCGTTGTGAATAGCTATGCTGAACTCTTTTTAAACGAAGCAATAACTTAAAAAAACGTAATACTAAATTATACATACTTTTACAACAGCGCCACACTTTAACGAGCCTTTAGCCTTTAGCCTAACGAGCTTTACCGATTTTATTTCCAACTTTAGAGCCCGTATGTAACTTGTGTCAGCAACAAATACTGCAACAAAGGCCGTGGTCCAGTTCGTTATAATCAAAGAGAAAAGACGAACGCCTTTATTGTATGATTCAAAAGGAAAATCTAATAGACGAAGTACGTACAAGTTTGAAATATAGCTCCAGGGTTCCGGAATATGTAACGAGCCAAAAGGGATATATTTTTTCCCCGAATGCATTCTCCTTTGTTAGTGTTTTATGTATTCCGTATTGCTGTGGTTTTGTTTTGCCTGTTTTGCTTTGATAGCTGTGAATATGTAGTGTAAAAGTAAAGTGCTTCAAGGATCTTTTTCATGTGGCCGCCGTCGCCAGGTCCGGTGGGTGCCCTGCTGAGCAGGTCAGGGCAGGCGCCCTACGTCCGGACGTCACGGGTATGCATACCGTTACGGTATGCTGCCCCGTGACGGCGGCCAAAACAATAGTGGAGGGCCGTAGGCTACTGGTGGGCTGGGTTTCAGCGCAGGTAAAGCTGCTGGAGCCCAGACCTCTGAGGTGCTACCGCTGCCACGTGGGACACCACGTGTCAGTACAGTGCGCCTCGGAGGTTGACCGCAGCGGACTCTGCTTCCGCTGCAGTCAGCCCGGTCATGTGTCCGCAGCTTGCTGCGCCACGCCGCACTGCGGTGCATGTGCGGCAGCCGGCAAGCCGGCCGAACACCGGGCTGGGAGCAAGACCTGCGCTCCGCCCACCAAGGCCACCAGAGGCAAGGGAAGGCCCTCCGCCGCCACCACCACCACCGTCGCCACCGCCGCAGCCGCAACTGCCGCCGCCGCTGCCACTGTCGCCGCCACAGAGGGGCCCTCGCAGGGGGCTAGGGAGGAAGCGGTAATGGAGTGCCAATAACGGCCCCATTACGCTTCCTCCAAGCGAACATCAACCACTGCACCTGCGCTCAGGATCTGTTGCTCCAGAGCATGGCGCAGTGGTTGATTAACATCGCTGTGGTCGCTGAGCCGTATTTTGTCCTCCCCAGGGAAGACTGGGTAGCGGACCTTAGCGGCTCAGTGACCATAGTGTCGTCGGCCGCCGCCGGTACCCCGACCCTTGAAGGTGTCAGGAGGGGTCGGGGGTGCGCAGCAGCCCGGTTCGGGGAGATCGTAGTGGTGGGAGTATACTTCTCCCCGAGTCGAACTCTCGCCGAGTTCCACAACTCTCTCGCAGAGTTGAGTGTTGTCGTCGGAAACCATTCCCTCCCCGTGCTTGTCTTCGGGGACTTCAATGCCAAGAATTTGGCTTGGGGTTATCGTTGTACAGACGTTCGGGGAAGGATGGTGGAAGACTGGGCCCTGGAGAAGGGCCTGGTCGTCCTAAATCGGGGTTCTGTCCCCACGTGTGTGCGGATGCGGGGCGAGTCGGTAGTGGACATCTCGTTCGCTAGCCCCGCTCTGTCGCCGCGTGTCATTGACTGGCGTGTTATGGAGGGGGTGGAGACCTATTCCGACCACCGGTACATCCGGTTCGACGTCTCCACCCAGACCTCAAGCGCGCCGGTCCAACAGACCCCGAGTGGTCCGCGTTGGGCGCTGAAGCAGCTGGACCGGGAGCTCCTCCTGGAAGCCTCGATCGTGCAGGCCTGGGTGACATCACCGGACAGGCCTGCCGACGTTAACAATGAGGCAGGGTGGTTCCAGGAGGCCATGTCTGACATCTGCGACGTGGCAATGCCCCGTGTTCGGCCAAGAAGCGCCCGGCGTCAGGTGTACTGGTGGTCGCGTGAGCTTACATCTCTGCGCGAGGCGTGCGTGGCTGCACGACACCTGTACGCCAGGCATTGCAGGCTCCGCATCCGCCCACCGGATGCGGCAGCCATTGAGGCGGAGCTTTATGAGGGGTACAGAGCGGCGAAGACCGCCCTCCGCGAAGCGGTCCTGCGGGCCAGGGATCAGGCCCGCGAGGAGTTGCTGGGGACTCTCGACAGGGATCCGTGGGGGCGCCCTTACAAGTTGGTGCGGGACAAACTCCGCCCCTGGGCCTCCCCACTGACGCAGAGTCTCCGGCCTGAGCTCGTGGAGGACGTGGTGAGCACTCTGTTCCCTTCGCGAGGGGAACACCCACCCCCGCCTATGGCTCCGCCGCCTGCGGTGCTGGAAGCGGATCATCAGGACGACGACGACGACACTCCGGAGGTGACTGGGGTAGACCTGAGAGTGGCGGTACGCAGGCTCAGTGCCAAAAATACCGCCCCGGGACCCGACGGCTTGCCTGGCAAAGCCTGGGTCCTGGCCTTGGAGGCTCTCGGGCCCCGACTGGAGGGGCTCCTAAGCGCATGCTTGGAGAGAGGCCAGTTCCCGCTTCGTTGGAAGACGGGGAAGCTGGTCCTCATCCGGAAGCCGGGGCGCCCTGCGGACTCTCCGTCCGCATACCGGCCCGTGGTGCTGCTCGACGAGGTGGGCAAGCTCTTTGAAAGAGTAATTGCAAACCGCCTCGCCGAGCACCTTGCGGGGACTGGGCCGTACCTTGCGGAACACCAGTTTGGTTTCCGCAAGGGGCGCTCTACGGTGGACGCCATCATGCGCGTGAGAGCCCTCACGACGGGGGATGCGGTCTCCAGGGGTGGGGTTGTCTTGGCGGTGTCTCTCGACATCGCCAACGCCTTCAACTCCATGCCCTGGAGCTGCATTAGGGAGGCACTCCGGTATCACTGGGTGCCGACCTACCTCCGTCGAGTAGTCGGGGACTATCTGACGGACAGAGCCGTCATCTACCCCGGTCGCAGCGGAGAATGGTGTTATGTTTGTTGGAATGAAAGACACCGTTGAGTAGACTTGGTTTATTAAGACGAGGAACACATTATATACAAAGACAGTTTAGTAGGAGTATCACAGACGGGATCCGACATAGCAGTGCTGGAGTGACAGGTATAAACCGGAACCATAGATATTATATCTAGTGGTGTACACACTAATAACTAACTAATTAGTGATGTTACAACATCCCCCTTGTTGAGTTCAAATTAGACCCCTGACTAACAATTAATAAGGTGTACTATGACAAGCGACTTTACTTATGACAACATACTCTATGATACTTATAGTTATATTAAAACTAGACAACATTCTTAATACTAATAGTTACATAGTTAATAGTTACATAGTTAATCCATTTCCTCTATTAACCTTCTTGTAGGTTTTACAATTCGACCTGACCTGGTTGTTACGCTTGAGGATTTTTGAGATGAGGATTTTTGAAGTCTAGACTCCTGTCTGTCACCTTCCTCTCTCCCCTGTGACGAGTTGGATTGCATAGGAGGGTTTGCATAGTTATGTGAATACTTATGTCTTAAGTGTATTCTATTTCTCCTATACTGTACACCATTGACATCCTCAACAACGTACGACCTATTGTTCATCATTCTTTGTTTGACAATAGCTTGTTCCCAGTTACTTTTAGGATTTCTTTTAAAATAGACATGGTCATTGTGATGTAGCATTGACATAGTATTTCTATCATAATTTCTACATTTGTTTTCATCATTTTTCTTGACTGACTCTTTATAATCCTGAAATGTTACTACTTTTGGCCTTAATTTCTTATATGACACTGGAATATTATCTCTCAAGTTTCTAGACATTAACAATTGAGCTGGTGATGACAAATTATTTTTAGGTGTATTTCTATACTGTAATAAAGCTATGTATGGATCTGTTTTGTTTTCTTTACATTTCCTTAACATGTTTTTTATTATTTTTACTGAACTTTCAGCTTGACCATTTGACTGTGAATGATATGGGCTAGTAACAACATGTTCTATGTCCCATTCTTGTAAGAAATTTTTGAAATCAATTGACTGACATGGAGGTCCACCATCTGACACCAGTGACAATGGTATTCCATGACGAGCAAAAATAGATTTTAAATGAGTAATTACATTTTGAGAGGTACTGTTTTTATTTAATAATGCTATCTCTATGTATTTTGAGTAATAATCAGTGACAATTAAATAAACTAAACTTTCAAAATACATTAAATCAATACCGACTTGTTGCCATGGATATTTACATATTTCAAAATTTTGTAGTGGTTCCTTTTGATTACATGGTTTGAATTTTGCACATATTAGACATTGTTCTACTAAATTCTTAATTTCACTTGACATATTTGGCCAATACAAAGATTCTTTAGCTAATTTCAGACATTTATTTATACCTTGGTGACCTTTGTGTATTTTTTCTAACATTTCTTTATACATTGACTGTGGTACTATTAATTTTGAACCTTTGAACACTAAATCTTTGATTACATGTATTTCACCTTGAATATTCCAAAATGGTTTCACCAATGAACTGACATTGTTCTTGTTTTTTGGCCATCCTTCATTATAATATTTTTTTAATAATTGTAAGGATTCATCATTTTTGGTTTCCTGTGCCAATTTTGTGCTATATTCCTTTGTTATTGCTAGATTGGCATACATTAAATTGACATGACAAGACATTTCTGACTCATTTTCAGGTGTGTAATGGTCTTTCAAAGCTGCTCTTGACAAAGTGTCTGATATAAACATTTCTTTACCTGGTACATGTATTACTTCTAAATCATACTTTTGTACAGTTAACATCATACGCTGTAATCTAGCGGGGACATCATGCAATGGCTTTTTAAATAAATAGACTAATGGCTTGTGATCAGTATGAACTGTGACTCTATTACCATATATATATTGGTGAAATTTTTCACAACCAAATTGAATTGCTAGTAGCTCTTTTTCTATCTGCGCGTATCTTTCCTGGGTTTCAGTTAAAGTTTTTGAACTATATGCGATAGGTTTGTTTTTCTGTAAAATGACTGCACCTAACGCTGATTTTGACGAATCGACTGACAAGACTAATGGAATCTTAGGATTAAAATGAGCTAAAACTGGTGAGTTTGTAATCTCATCTTTCAATTTTTTGAGACATTGACTATGATTCTCATCCCAAGCCCAGACTGAATCTTTTTTCAAAAGATTTCTTAATATTTGTGTTTTTTCCGACAAGTTACTAATAAAAGGTCCTAAATAATTAATCATACCTAATATTCTCTGTAACTCTTTGACATTTTTTGGTGTGGGCATCTTGACAATGGCTTTGACTTTTTCTTCATCTGCCCTGGCACCATCTTTACTGAAGACATAACCCAAAAAACATACTTCTGTGACCAAAAATTTACATTTTGACTTGTTAAATTTTAGATTGACTTGACGAGCTCTTTGCATGACCTTATGTAATCTTTCATTGTGAACTGACTCATTTGGTCCATAAACTAAAATATCATCTATGAATATTAAGACTCCTTCAATATCACCGAATAGATTCATCATGACTCTTTGAAAGATTTCAGACGAGGCATTTATGCCATATGGTAATCTTAAATACTTATATCTACCAAATGGTGTTTGAAAGGTACATAATTCAGAACTGTATTCATCCAGACGTAGCATCCAAAAACCCGAAAATGCATCTAAATGAGAAAAACATACAGCCCCTTCGAGCTGAGACCTAATCTCATCAATTGACTTAAGTGGATAGAATTCTCTCATGATGTTTTTATTCAAATTTCTTGGATCTAGACAAATTCTTAACTGACCTGAACTTTTTACGGTTATGACGACTGAGTTAACCCACTCTGTAGGTTTTGTAACCTTCTCAATAACTTGCATCTCCATCATGCGATCCAACTCCTCGCGTAATCTCCCTTGTAACGCAAATGGAACTTTCCTGGGCGGATCGACACATGGTACTGCATCTGGCTTGAGTTTAAGATGACAGACTGGAGGTAGACATCCAAGTCCCTGAAAGACATCATTATATTGTGTAAGAATTTGTTTACAAAAATCTTGTTTTGATACTGAAAAGACACGTTTTATTATTCCTAACCTTTCACATGTTGGTAGACCAAGAACATTTGGACAATCTAAATCTGCTACTAAAAACATTATAGATTCGACGACATTATTACTATTTATACTCAATTTACAATTTATGTTTATTTTGCCTAAAATTGGAATGGATTTTCCACCAAATCCTGTGACATTTATTTGACATTTGACAAGTGACACTTTTGACAGGTTATAAAATGTTTGTTTTGACCATTGACTTGAGATTGACATTATGTTGACATTTGCACCAGAGTCTATGATGCATTTAATTTGTTTATTTCCTACTGATAAGTTAATTTCCCATGACTGTTTTGAATGATTACTTTCCAAAGTGTTGACATTATTTACTTTTCAATACACTTCCTCGAAAACTGGTTCTTAACGCACTACGATTAGGTACAACATGCAATGTATTTCACACGCGTGCGATTTTTTCCACTTTCTCGCACGTGTGCAGGAATGAAAATTGCCACAGATAACTATACCTATACTTGGTCCAAATTGGTTCAATGCCTATAGTCTGAGGTGAATGTTTTTTTTTTTAATTTTTGCAAAGCACTACGCGTCTTTACGGCATAAATATTTTTTGAATATTCAAATTGTGTTTATAAATAGAATATCATAGATAAACATGATTATTTAAAACTAATAGTTACTTTTATACACAAATTAACATTTATTTGTGTTCTGAATTAAAAAATATAAAATAAATCTATTTTTTATATTAGGCTGTCTAGCGGCTTCATACCATTGCCTCTCTTTCAACCTGGCGAGACCAAAGCGCGAAAAAAAAAGAAAATTTAAATCATAGTTTCATAGTTCGTGACAAAAAAAATATTCGTTATTTTATTTTATTTCTTCGAAAGTGTATTGAAAAACGTCGTTTGATACACGTGGACATTTGTTATTGCAAATCTCGGCTCAAAAACACCCTCGCCTACGGCTCGGGAGTTATAATTCCGCCTCGATTGCAATAACAAACTTTCTCCACTTGTATCAAAATGTACTATTGTGACTGTTGTCTGAGTGACTGACTAATGATCCTTTGTATGACTGTGAATACCCACTACTGTTTTTATGCTGATGACATTGTGTGTTGTAGTGTAATCCCTCAGACTTGTGACCATTTGCATCATTGAGATGTAAATATGGACTCTGACATTTTTTATTTTGACTATTTGACTGGACAGTGAATCTCTCAGATATGATATGACTGTGTTCATCATTGAGATGTTGATCTTTCTCATTACATCTCTCAGATATGTGACTTTTCTCATTACTGAGATGTTGACTATTGGATTTCTCCGACTTGCCACTGTTCTCATCATTGGGATGTGAGTAACCTGGCTGCGACTGGTCTGTATTTGACCATTGTGACGATGACTGTTCTGTCTGTGTGCCTTTGTTCTGACTTTGTGACTGTGACTGTCTGTATGTGTGTGACTGACTATGTGTTGCTGTGTTCTGACCATTTGACTATGATCCACATACTTATTTGAGTGACTTTTACTCAACTTTAATTGACTATTCAACATGCCAACAAAATATTCTTGACTAATATTGTCTGAATTAAACGATTGCAACTGACTAACTTTTTTATTTTTGAGACAATATTTAGCAAAATGACCAAAAGATTTACATGACCTGCATTGAACGCCTTTAGCTGGGCATTTGTAGCGATGAGACTGCCCACAGCGGCTGCATGTCTTCGAGTTGCTGATGTGGTCGCTGTTTGATGCTGATGCTGACTTGCGACTGCTCGAAGCTGACTGGTGACTGTTCGAAGCTGACCTGCGACTGGAAGCTCGCTGTTGACCATCTTGTCGACTACGGCTCCTCCGACTGAGATGCATGACGTTTTCACTGGCGACACTGGTACCTTTGACGATTTTTTCAGCATCTTGCTGAGAGATTATGAGTGTCCTCGCCAGCTCTTGCATTCTCTGATATGTCAAATCAGGTTCTTGCAGTAACCTCTGACGTACATGTGACAAATCTATATTGAGGTTTGCTATAAAAATATCTTTAATTAACGACTCCCTGAGCGTGCCAAACTCACATTCTCTGCTTTTATTTTCCAAATCCGTGAGGAATTCGTCGATGTTTTCGGATTTTTCCTGCCTACGTGTGAAGAATAGGTATCTACACATCGTCACATTTCTTCTTGGCTCGAAGAATTTGTCGAATTTGGACTTGACTTCGTTGAGTGTGCTCCCATCAATTTTGAGGTTAAATGTGTTAAATATATTGAGACCACGTTCTCCAATTAAATGCAGTAGAATCGCAATTTTCCGCTTCTCGCTTGACTTGTCTAGGCCTGTGGCTAGCAAATATAATTCCAGCTGCTGCCACCATCTCTTCCACGCCTCCGCATTATTATTTGCTGGATCCGACGAAATATGGAGTTGTTTTAAGTGCGTGCGTAGGCTTTGGTCATGCCCACCATCATTGTCGGCGACGACGGCACTCGTGGCTGGATTTGGCATTTTTTGGACCGATCTTGTTTATTTCTTCCAGACGACTTCTGACACCATGTTATGTTTGTTGGAATGAAAGACACCGTTGAGTAGACTTGGTTTATTAAGACGAGGAACACATTATATACAAAGACAGTTTAGTAGGAGTATCACAGACGGGATCCGACATAGCAGTGCTGGAGTGACAGGTATAAACCGGAACCATAGATATTATATCTAGTGGTGTACATACTAATAACTAACTAATTAGTGATGTTACAACAAATGGAACCGGCGAGAGATGTCGTGCGGTGTTCCACAGGGATCGGTCCTAGGGCCGTCCTTGTGGAACATCGGTTACGACTGGGTGCTGCGCGCCGACCTCCCTAGCGGTGTCAGTGTAGTATGCTACGCTGACGACACGCTGGTGCTGGCACAGGGGAGGTCGCACGAGGCGGCGGCCGAAGCGATGACACGCGGGGTTGCGATAGTCGTTGAGAGGATCCGGCAACTGGGTCTCGAGGTGGCATTGCACAAGTCCGAGGCCATGTGCTTTCATGGGCCTCGGAATGCGCCACCAACGGGATCCCTACTGACGGTAGGAGGGGTATCCATCGGCGTCGAGTCGACGTTGAAGTACCTGGGACTTGTCCTTGACAGCCGGTGGAACTTCGTGGAACATTTCCGACGTTTGGCCCCCAAACTGGAGCGGACTGGGGCTGCCTTCAGGCGGCTCCTGCCCAATCTGGGGGGGCCAAACGCCTCCTGCCGGAGGCTCTACGCGGGAGTCGTGCGGTCCATGGCCCTTTACGGGGCCCCGGTGTGGGCGCGTTCTTTGAGGCGGCGTGCCGCCCACTACCTGAACGCGCCACAAAAGGTAGTAGCCGTAAGGCTGGCCCGGGGCTACCGCACGATTGCCCGCGAGGCGGCGAGCCTCCTTGCCGGATTGCCGCCATGGGATCTGGAGGCGATAGTCCTCGCGCGCCTGCATGAATGGCGCGCGGAGGCGCTACGCCGGGGGGAAACTCCGCTGCAGCGACAAATTGTCGCTCAGCGGACAGACTTCCGGCGGGATCTCATGGCGACATGGAGAGAGCGACTGTCTCAACCCCGTGCAGGGCACGCCACAATAGTGGCGATAAGTCCCCTCTTTGAGGAGTGGCTTGAGAGACGCCACGGCGTCCTCACCTTCCGCCTGACGCAGGTCCTCACCGGACACGGAGTGTTCGGGAGGTTCCTGCACCGAATCGGGCGGGAGGAAACGCCCGGGTGCTTCCATTGTGAGGATCGACCGGAGGACACGGTGGAACACACGGTGGAGGTGTGCCCCGCGTGGGCGGAGCACCGCCGTGTGCTCGAAGCGGCGATCGGCGGCGGCGACCTCTCGCGTCCGGCCCTGGTGCAAGCCATGGTCCGGAGCGAGACGGAATGGGACGCCGTCACCTCCTTCTGCGAAGCAGTAATGCTAGAGAAGGAGGTGGCGGAACGTGAGAGGGAGAGAACCTCTCAACGTCCCGGCCGCCGCGGGAGACGCCCCGGGCGTCGGGGGCCACCACCACGTAGCCCCCGGCCACCGTAGGCGCGAGCCTGTGGACGGTGAGCTATGGGCTAGCTCGCCGTCCGTCCGTCTCATGACGACAGGCCGTGTCGACGGCGCGTTCGTGTTCCACGCGCGCCTCAAAGAGAGTCAGCAAAACGGAAGGGGTCCGTAAGGACCGATGCCTGCCGGGGTTGCGGGACTATTCGAAAGAGATACCGTGGCCCCGGAACACAAAGGGCGATGAAGGAACATGGATTGGTTTTAGTCAGTAAAAGTCTGACACTCCCTCCTGCTCCACCCAGAGCGGGAGGGGTTATTTGATGATTTCCCATCCGAAAAAAAAAAAAAAAAAAAAAAAGGATCTTTTTCATTGATCCAATTCATCCTAACCCTTGCTGTTCTCCCACAATGTTGCCCATAGAGGTGCTCTTAACATGTGGTCGATTACTTTTTTAAGTTGTAAGTATTTTCAGGAAAGCCAGGTAAAGCAGACGATAAGCTCCTAGGTCGACCTACAAGATGGCATTCCTAAACGAATATTGTAGTTAAAAAAAAAATAGCCAAGTGCGAGTCGGACTCGCGCACGAAGGATTCTGTACCATTATGTATCCAACATTAGATAAAACGGCAAAAAAATCACGTTTGTTGTATAGGATAAAATAATAATAATTAAATTAAAATAAAATCAATATGGGAAATTAAATTAAATTTCGACGACCCGAATGGCGCAGCGGTAGTGAGGCTGCCTTACGGTCTTAGGGTCCCGGGTTCAAATCCCAGTCAGAGTAAATGTTTGTGTGATGAGCATGGACATTTATTTCCGAGTTATGGATGTTTATATGTATAATAAGTATGTATTTACAAACAAAAAGTATCTATGTAGTATATCAACCATCTGGTGTCCACGACACAAGCCTCGTTGCTTAGTGTGGCACTAAATGGCGTGGTGTGTAATGTCCAGCAATATTTATTTATTTATTTATTTAAATATTTATTTTATTTTTATTTATTTATTTATTTTTAAAGTGAATATATAACTAAATATTCTGTGAATACTTCAAGCGTCCGTGTTTCCGTTATAAATATCAAGCAAAAAACTTCAAAAAAAATCCCGTTTGTTGTATGGAAGCCGCCCTTAAATATTTATTTAATTCTGTTTTTAGCATTTGTTGTTATAGCGGCAACAAAAATACACATTTTGTGAAAATTTCAATTGTCTAGCTATCACGTTTCATGAGATACAGCCTGGTGACAGACAGACGGACAGACGGACAGTGGAGTCCTAGTAATAGGGTCCCGTTTTTAGCCTGGGTACGGAACCCTAAAAAAACACGCTTTCTCGTATTATTATCAGCAAGCCCTTTCATATCATGGAAATGCATAAATAATAACTAGTCCGCCGTCCACCATATTGGGTTTAGAATGATGTAATTTTGCATACATGTTTAGTTTGGATGACAATGCATATTGTCAAACATGTGTATTCAAAATTTCAGCTCAAACGTAAACTGAGAAGTCCGTGAAATTTAGATTTTTTTACATAGTTACAAGGGAAGCTAATACAAGCGTGTTAAAAAAGTATCTTGTGGTGCTTCTGTGTTGTTGGTGAACTTAAAAGCGAGTGTTTGGAAAAAACATGATGGCGATTGTAGAGCCAATTTTCGACGCTTGCGAAAAGGTCTACAAAAGTAATTCTTTCTTGGAAAATTAAAATTTCTGTAAAGTTATTATCGAAATAAAAGGCATACCTTTTTATCGACAGTGATGTTAGCAATAACAAATAATGTTATGATGGATTCTTAGAAGTTCATTGCTTACTTTTTCTTAAATAAAGTCTCTGAGAGTATTTTTGGGTAGAAACTAGAAACCAAAAAAGACAAAAAGATTGTCACTGTGAAAAATAGCGAATGTAAAAAGTATTCAGTGCTTTTTCTGTTATTACGGGACGCGTCAAATAAAATGCAAGCAAAAAATTTACAAAGGTGTTGGTGGGAATTTTTGCCTTTTCTATTTATTTTTATTTTTATTGTGGACATAAATACTGCAAACGGCTATACGGTGAAATTCTATGCAGAAATATTAATATTGAAAAGAGCAAAATTACATGAGATCCTGGGTTTTTCATAGGAATTTCTCAGTAGTTGCCACGGAATCTGGATGTGTGCCTGGTTGATAGTTGGTTGCGCGAAGGGCTAAATTAGTGGACTGTATTTTGCGATGCGGAATAAAAAGACTGACAAACGCTTGGTGATAGGTGACTCGAGTTGCAATGGGTGTGGGACAATAGAAAACAACCAGAAATAATAAGGGGAGGAAGCACAAACCTTTTACGGGAGCCACATGCTCGCCGGTGCACCGGTTCACTTTCCAGGTTCTGGGGCAGTTGGGCTTCAAATCACTGTCTCACACGTTAAACAATAACACAGACGGTTGATTATAAGTCTTATTATATGCGACAATGCGGTGATTCCAAAGTTATCAATATTTTTAAGCGGAACGGGCAGACGCCATTGCGCACGCGGTGCGTTTCGATCGCGACAAAATGACGAGCGAAATCTTCTTATTCACTCGCGGGAGGGAGATGAGTGTAGGGAGTAGCGAATGTCAATCAATTTTTAAATGTTGGCGCAACCAATAGTAATAGGTTCGTCCCATATTACATGGGACTTAAACAATAAACACAACAGGTCTAATTAGCCGTGTGGTATCCGGCAGAGTAGAATAAAACCAACCCATTACACTCACGGGTGTCGTATAAGGCGACTAATGTCTGAGGCAGAACACCTTGCGCCTCCGTAGACCAGAGAATGGGCAGCAGCGTTTTCTGTTAGTCTTTCATCACTGCGATCTCCAATCCGCCTGCCAAGCGTGGAGATTACGGAAAATTCCTCCCATCATGGGAGAGGCTTATGTCCAGCAGTGGACGTTATGGACTGTTGTTGTTGTTGGTGAAATGTGGATGTACCTAGTAACAGGTAAACCTCTGTCAAATCCTTCGAGGATAACAGGCTTGATGTTATGTTATGTTTCTAGGCTCTCTCCGTTCAAAACAAAATAAACAATGAAAACAAAACACCACGGTTTGTCCCAAAAGGGTTGGGCAATACCTATACATATTTTGCCAGTTATGTTTAAGGCTCATATTCGCTGAGCAGGATGAGAATCCCTAGAGGAAAAACACGTGAATGTTCTACACTGATATTATAAGGAGGAAAGATTTGTATTATTCTGTGTGTATGTTTGTAATGAATAAACTCAAAAACTACTGCGCCGATTTCAAAAATTCTTTTACTATTAGAAAGCTACATTCACCCTAAGTAACATAAGCTATATTTTATCCCCGTACTCCCACGGGAACGGGAACTACGCGGGTGAAACCACGTGACGTCCGCTAGTACGTAAATAAAATAGGTAAGTCTGAAGCATCTATAATTTCAACGCATTTGATAAGGGCATTTCCAGTTCAAGATATTAGCGTGTTAACGTTTATAGCGTTGCCCTATTTTCTATATGTGTACATTTCCAAGATTTCCGATAACGGCAGAAGTGACGTTGACAGTTATTAAATAACAATAATAACAAAGGCACGGCGAGAACGTGTCAGTACAAATTCACTACAAATAGTTTTGATATAAATTGGCTTTTTGTGGCCTTACAAGCATTTTGCCAGTCTTTTGTTGATATAAGTGATTTTTGGACCATTAATTTCTATTACTACTTTAGATTGACAATATCTTCTTTTTGTTTTGTTTGATTTTATTTCAATTTTATTTTTATAGATAAATAAATAAAAAATAAATAAATATTGCTGGACATTACACACAGCGCCACCTAGTGCCACACTAAGCAACGAGGCTTGTGTCGTGGACACCAGATAGTTGATATACTACATATATACTTTTTGTTTGTAAATACATACTTATTATACATATAAACATCCATGACTCGGAAACAAATGGCCATGCTCATCACACAAACATTTGCTCCGACCGGGATTCGAACCCGGGACCCTAAGAACGTAAGGCAGCCTCACTACCGCTGCGCCATTCGGGTCGTCAAAAATATATACATATATATAGATAGATAGACAAAACATTACAAAACATCACGCCTGGAAGCCCCAAAGGGATAGGCAGAGTTATTATACCTAAGAGTACACCCAATTTCCTCACTTATATTTTTTTTAGATATCATGTAATAGGGGGTGAGCCTATTGCCATCAACCGTTCACAAATTCAGACTCCGTGGCTGATACAGAGAAATTCCTAATGGAAAGACCCATTAACACTGCCCGACCTGGAAATCGTACCCAGAACTTCATGCTCAACAGTTCGCTTGCGACCACAAGACCAACGAGACAGCTTAATATTTATTAATAAATCCGTATGTAAGCTTTTTACTCCATATATTTGTTTAGCAGACCACTATCATGTCTCCCACAGCGCAGAGCTCACGAGCATTTCAATTTCCTGCACCGAAGCGAAGCAGTCAGTACATACCGAAGCGCTTTTACCTCAAGTAACCACAATACGGGTACTAGTGACGCTGGAATCACATTTGTCGGCGTCAAATATACGAGATATTTACTGCAATAAATTTGTAGAATTAAGGTACTGCTCTAGCCGACGTGATAAAATATGAATTTGTGATTGAGTATTAGTGCTTTTCTGACCGTTTTTAGTCACGACGGCCAATCTCAGTGGAGATTAGCCACCGGCGAAGGAGATTTATTTATTTTTTATTAGTAGCAATTCACCCGCGACTTTGCCCGCAAAAATTATGATAGCTCGGCTAATTTGCATGATGTTAATATAATTTATACCCATGAATATTGTAGCTTTCTGCCATTGAAATAATTTTTAGAATTGGATCATTCGTTCCGGAGATTACCCTTTCTTTTCTTCGGATGGGAAATCATCAAATTTAATGACGTCAGACTTTTACTAACTAAAACCCATCCATGTTCCTTCATCGCCCTTTGTGTTCCGGGACCACGGTATCTCTTTCGAACAGTCCCGCAACCCCGGCAGACATCTGTCCTTGCGGACCCCTTCCTTTTTTCTGACTCTCTTTGAGGCGCGCGTGGAACACGAACGCGCCATCTACACGGCCTGTTGTCATGAGACGGACGGACGGCGAGCTAGCCCATAGCTCACCGTCCACAGGCCCGCGCCTATGGTGGCCGGGGGCCACGTGGTGGCCCCCGACGCCCGGGGCGTCTCCCACGGCGGCCGGGACGTGAGGTTCTCTCCCTCTCACGTTCCGCCACCTCCTTCTCTAGCATTACTGCTTCGCAGAAGGAGGTGACGGCGTCCCATTCCGTCTCGCTCCGGACCATGGCTTGCACCAGGGCCGGACGCGAGAGGTCGCCGCCACCAATCGCCGCTTCGAGGACACGGCGGTGCTCCACCCACACGGGGCACACCTCTACGGTGTGCTCCACTGTGTCTTCCGGTCGATCCTCGCAGTGGAAATACCCGGGCGTTTCCTCCCGCCCGATTCGGTGCAGGAACCTCACGAAACAACCGTGTCCGGTGAGGACCTGCGTCAGGCGAAAGCTGAAGACGCCGTGGTGACTCTCAAGCCATTCCTCAAAGAGGGGACTTATCGCCACTATTGTGGCGTGCCCTCGGAGATTCCCCTTTACCTACATACGAACAAATTTTTCCTCTTTATTATGTTAGTATAGAAGTAGTAGTAGTTCTTTAGTAGTAATGCACTTGTGTGTGTGCAGATTCAGATGCACTCTCTTTTCCCTCACTCTCATAGTCCTATGGAACGACAACCCGATGGGAGAAAGATCCAGCATTGCATTCATGATAAAATGACAATGATGATAATATGATGATGCTTAACTGTCTGGTGTTCTTTGAGAATGTCCACTGTTCCGTGTTAGTTTTGGTTTAGTCCATTAAATGGGTCATTTAAAAATTAATTAATATATTAATTAATTTTTTAATTTCATTTTTTCATTCGTCACAAAGTTAATTCGTCACATTTTTGTAAACTCTATACATTGAAAGTATATTCGTCACATGCATAAAAACTATGTGTATTTACACATAGTTTTTATGCATCGTCACAAGTCTTCATAGGTACATAATTTACTGGTAGCAAACAAAGTTATTGGTTTTTAGCGCTCGTAATAAAAATGATTTGTAAAATCTTTCTTTTCTCCTGCGCTCCTGCACATGCTATCACACGCTCGCTGTATCTATCTTTTTCTAGCCGTACTGCAGCAGCGGAGTAAGGCGGAAAGGCAGCCACTGCCATTCTTTTCGAGGAACCTCAGCCCTTCGCAGAGGAAATACAGTCCGTACGATCGAGAGCTGTTGGCAATATACGAGGCAATCAAGTCCTTTTTTTTTTTTTTTTCGGATGGGAATCATCAAATAACTCCTCCCGCTCTGGGCGGAGCTTAATTACAATTACGATTACGATTACGAGATCTGGGATTACGAGATTGGCGGTGACAGAGGAGGACGCATCCTTCTCTGTCTGCTCGGAGGCAGGGTGAGTGCACACCGAGCCCGCCCTCATTCCTCTGCTGTGCCCTCTGCCTTGCAGAGGGTCACGCAGAGGAACGCACCGTTGGTCCTGAATGGACCCTACCCTTGTCAGAATCATTAGCCGCGGCGGTCACATTCCCCGGAGGATAAAAGGAAACTCTCATTTCCTCTCATTCCCCGGAGAAGGATACCGCCGCGTCCAGGGTGCACCGGCCCAGCAGCTGCTCTTCCCTCCAGAAGTATCGAGAGGGATCAGCAGCCGCCAGACACACGTGGAGGACTTCTGACATCGCACCCCAGGCAATCAGGTCCTTCTGTTTCATTCCGCAAAATTCGAAAAATCAGTTTTTTCGGCCGTTTATCATAGATAAACGTTAGAAGTGGATTGTATTCGTTGGAAGTACAACAGAAAAAAAAAGTTTTGGAGTATACTGTTTGAAAACGATTTTTATGACGTAAATACTGTTTCAAAGCCCGTACTATTACTACTAGCGATAGACTTGACTGGGGGAGGTTCGGAGAGGTTAGTAGTGGAAGATTTTTTTATAGTATTTAAAAGAAAATATTCGAGTTGAGTCAAACTTATTTCGGAGCGATATTTACTGGATAAAGTCTGTTTGAAGATGGATACGATTTCTACAAACGTTAGAACATTGACTGAGGCGGGTTCATAGAGGTTAATAGTGGAAATTTTTTTGATAGTTAAGTAGTAAAGATACAAGTCAATTAGAAGCTGAAGGCAAATCAACATTTGTAGACGTAAATTAACATTAAAAAAACCGGCCAAATGCGAGTCGGACTCGCGCACGAAGGGTTCCGTACCAATTATTCTAAAAAAATCACGTTTGTTGTATGGGAGCCCCTCTTAAATATTAATTTTATTCTGTTTTTAGTATTTGTTGTTATAGCGGCAACAGAAATACATCATCTGTGAAAATTTCAACTGTCTAGCTGTCGCGGTTCATGAGATACAGCCTGGTGACAGACAGACGGACAGACGGACAGACAGCGAAGTCTTAGTAATAGGGTTCCGTTTTTACCCTTTGGGTACGGAACCCTAAAAGCGTGATTATTGTATAACTGTGATTTAATTATCTCTTTATTATTTTTCTTTTCTTTTTTACCAGCAGTTTATTTTTTATTTTCCAAATTACTTAAACATTTATTTGAATTCAGCCGCCAGTCTCTTGGGGACATTACCAGTTGACAGTGTTGAGGAGTTTTTTGACGCCATTTTTTAAGTTTTTAGTTTAAGTTAGTTTAGTTTATTTTATTAGATTTGTAAATTGTAAGTAATGTCCATACTTACTGAATACAAATAAATGTTTAAGTAATTTGTAAAATAAAAAATATTGTTTTGCTTATAATTGTAATGTTGTAAGCAATAAGATGCATAAAACATCGGGATAGGTTACATCAAAAATGCAAAAAGTCACCGAGTAACGAGATCTTACAAGTTACATATACACGTTACAGAAATTTTTGTAACCAAATCCTAAAGAAATTAAAAAGAACTTACGATAAAACGCAAGTCGAAATGGCTAGAAACGACCCTAAAAAATTATGGAATGTGATAAAAAGCGTCACTAATACTAAAAAAGATAATAGTTCTCCAACCAAGCTACTAAAAGTCTGTCCCTCTCCTCAGTTGACCGTAAATGAAATGAATGATTACTTCATTAGCGTAGGACGGTCATTGGCTGAGAATATTATTAATTTACACAGTTGCGACGATGACAAGCACTTAGTTGTTAATCCAGAAAGGAAATCCCCCTTACACTCGTTTTATTTAAGAAAAACTACAGAGGAAGAGGTAGCACGTTACATAAATAACCTTAAGACTGAATGTTCGGTTGGCTGGGACAACATCTCTAACAAACTATTAAAACAATTTAAGGACTTCATTGTTCCGCCACTAACATTTATTTTTAACCTATGTCTTGAGACAGGCACCTTTCCTCAAGCTCTTAAAAAATCTGTTGTCCGTCCGATAGACAAAGGTGGTGATAAGAAAATGTTCAGCAATTATAGACCCATATCGATCCTGCCATCTTTGTCCAAAATTCTAGAAAAGATTATTAACTCAAGACTTGTCAACTATCTTGAGAAGAACAAACTTCTTTCAGAAAATCAATTTGGTTTTCGCGCAGGCAAATCAACTGATCAGGCTGTGCTTAAACTTACTACTCTTATTAGCACAAAATTAGATAAAGGACAGAAGTGTCTTTCGGTCTTTTTAGACCTCGCAAAAGCTTTCAACACTATTTCTGTTCCGATTCTAATACAGAAGCTAGAACACCTTGGTGTACGCGGTACACAGCTTAAGCTTCTTAAAAGTTACTTATCTGAGCGTTACCAGTGTGTACGAGTCGATAACTATAGCAGCAATGAACTCCCTGTGTCATTTGGAATTCCTCAGGGCAGTATTTTAGAACTTACTTTGTTTCTTGTATACATCAATGACCTTTTTTTTTTTTTTTTTTTTCCGATGGGAAATCATCAAATAACCCCTCCCGCTCTGGGCGGAGCAGGAGGGAGTGTCAGACTTTTACTGACTAAAACCCATCCATGTTCCTTCATCGCCCTTTGTGTTCCGGGGCAACGGTATCTCTTTCGAATAGTCCCGCAACCCCGGCAGGCATCGGTCCTTACGGACCCCTTCCTTTTTGCTGACTCTCTTTGAGGCACGCGTGGAACACGAACGCGCCGTCGACACGGCCTGTCGTCATGAGACGGACGGACGGCGAGCTAGCCCATAGCCCACCGCCCACAGGCCCGTGCCTACGGTGGCCGGGGGCCACGTGGTGGTGGCCCCCGACGCCCGGGGCGTCTCCCGCGGCGGCCGGGACGTTGAGAGTTTCTCTCCCTCTCACGTTCCGCCACCTCCTTCTCTAGCATTACTGCTTCGCAGAAGGAGGTGACGGCGTCCCATTCCGTCTCGCTCCGGACCATGGCTTGCACCAGGGCCGGACGCGAGAGGTCGCCGCCGCCGATCGCCGCTTCGAGGACACGGCGGTGCTCCACCCACGCGGGGCACACCTCCACCGTGTGTTCCACCGTGTCCTCCGGACGATCCTCACAATGGAAGCACCCGGGCGTTTCCTCCCGCCCGATTCGGTGCAGGAACCTCCCGAACACTCCGTGTCCGGTGAGGACCTGCGTCAGGCAGAGGTGAGGACGCCGTGGCGTCTCTCAAGCCACTCCTCAAAGAGGGGACTTATCGCCACTATCGTGGCGTGCCCTGCACGGGGTCGCGACAGTCGCTCTCTCCATGTCGCCATGAGATCCCGCCGGAAGTCTGTCCGCTGAGCGACAATTTGTCGCGGCAGCGGAGTTTCCCCCCGGCGCAGCGCGCGCCATTCGTGTAGGCGCGCGAGGACTATCGCCTCCAGATCCCATGGCGGCAATCCGGCAAGGAGGCTCGCCGCCTCGCGGGCAATCATGCGGTAGCCCCGGGCCAGCCTTACGGCTACCACCTTTTGGGGCGCGTTCAGGTAGTGGGCGGCACGCCGCCTCAAAGAACGCGCCCACACCGGGGCCCCGTAAAGGGCCATGGACCGCACGACTCCCGCGTAGAGCCTCCGGCAGGAGGCGTTCGGCCCCCCCAGGTTGGGCAGGAGCCGCCTGAAGGCAGCCCCAGTCCGTTCCAGTTTGGGGGCCAAACGTCGGAAGTGCTCCACGAAGTTCCACCGGCTGTCGAGGACGAGTCCTAGGTACTTCAAAGTCGACTCGACACCGATAGATACCCCTCCTACCGTGAGTAAGGATCCCGGAGGTGGCGCATTCCGAGGCCCATGAAAGCACATGGCCTCGGACTTGTGCAATGCCACCTCGAGACCCAGTTGCCGGATCCTCTTAACGACTGTCGCAACCCCGCGTGTCATCGCTTCGGCCGCCGCCTCGTGCGACCTCCCCTGAGCCAGCACCAGCGTGTCGTCAGCGTAGCAAACTACGCTGACACCACTAGGGAGGTCGGCGCGCAGCACCCAGTCGTAACCGATGTTCCACAAGGGCGGCCCTAGGACCGATCCCTGCGGAACACCGCACGACATCTCTCGCCGGATCCATTCTCCGCTGCGACCGGGGTAGCTGATGACGGCTCTGTCCGTCAGATAGTCCCCGACTACTCGACGGAGGTAGGTCGGCACCCGGTGATACCGGAGTGCCTCCCTAATGCAGCTCCAGGGCATGGAGTTGAAGGCGTTGGCGATGTCGAGAGACACCGCCAAGACAACCCCACCCCTGGACACCGCATCCCCCGTCGTGAGGGCTCTCACGCACATGATGGCGTCCACCGTAGAGCGCCCCTTGCGGAAACCAAACTGGTGTTCCGCAAGGTCCGGCCCAGTCCCCGCAAGGTGCTCGGCGAGGCGGTTTGCAATGACTCTTTCAAAGAGCTTGCCCACCTCGTCGAGCAGCACCACGGGCCGGTATGCGGACGGAGAGTCCGCAGGGCGCCCCGGCTTCCGGATGAGGACCAGCTTCCCCGTCTTCCAACGAAGCGGGAACTGGCCTCTCTCCAAGCATGCGCTTAGGAGCCCCTCCAGTCGGGGCCCGAGAGCCTCCGAGGCCAGGACCCAGGCTTTGCCAGGCAAGCCATCGGGCCCCGGGGCGGTATTTTTGGCACTGAGCCTGCGTACCGCCACTCTCAGGTCTACCCCAGTCACCTCCGGAGTGTCGTCATCGTCGTCCTGATGATCCGCTTCCAGCACCGCAGGCGGCGGAGCCATAGACGGGGGTGGGTGTTCCCCTCGCGAAGGGTACATCAATGACCTCACAAACTTAAATATACCAAATTGTGAAGTAATCTCCTACGCTGATGACACCGCTCTAATATTCTCCGCTAATAGTTGGAATGAGGTTTTTTTTGCCGCACAAAATGGTTTTCATGTGGTACAAAATTGGCTGTTTGAAAATGGTTTGACTTTAAATACTGAGAAAACCAAATATCTAACTTTTTCTATTCAAAACAACCCGGATTTTGACGCTTCACTTAAGATCATTCCTCATAAGAGTCATAAGTGTAACAGTAGAAACAGCTGCAGTTGTGAACCGCTGGAATGCGTGAAGACTATAAAATACCTCGGTATTATATTATATAGTAGACAGTCATCTCAGTTTTAAGCAACACATCAAATTGCTATCATCCAGGGTTCGCAAACTCATTTATATATTTAAAAACCTAAGACACATAACAGATGCGAGTCTCTTAAAACAGATTTACTATGCTATGTGTCAATCTATCATCTCTTACTGTATATCCTCATGGGGGGCGCCCCAAAAACCACTTTAAAGAGTTTAGAAATTGCACAACGTGCCATTCTAAAAATCTGTACTTTTAAGCCTATACTGTTTCCAACAAGAGAACTATATCAGTACTGTCAAGTGACAACCGTAAGACAAATGTTCGTAGAAACAATTCTCCTTAGGCAACACTGCTCACTAGTATATGATCCTAGTAACATAAATACACGCTTGTAGGAAACATGAAGTGTGCTCGCGATCGTACAAACCCAAAACAGCGTTCATTAAAAGATTCTTTACGTTTATTGCCCCCCTCATGTACAATAAAATAAACAAAATTCTCAACATCTATCCATTTAATAAATTGCACTGTAAGAAGAAAATTCATCAATATCTCCTTAGTCTTTCGTATGAGGAAACTGAGGACCTACTAAAAATTCAAAATTAGTAGACGCTTTACAAACATTCATTCTGTTTTTCGGTACTACAGGCACAAATAAACATTACACAAACACACAGATACACACACACACAGATACACACACACAAACACACCCATACACATACGCGGTACTTATATTTTTCATTAGGTTACACGTTAATTCGAATTTTATTTATTTGTATAGATTATATTATTAATATTGGATTTATTGAATGTAATGTGAGCTATAATAGAATTTAATTTTGGAAATTGTTATCATGAATCGATGCAACTTGTATGTCTAGTTTGGCTTAATCATTGTAGTGAAATCTGTTAGGGGATGGCACTGTTTGCCGAGATACAGGATCCGTCCTAGTTCGGCAACAGAAGATTCCATATTAAAAACTTGTATACTAAGCCTATCAAGTCATATAATATGTTATTGTTATATTATTGTGGTGAAAAATAAAAATTATTATTATTATTAAAACAGCCACTTGCAATACATGTTTATTTAGGATTAGGCGTGTCACGCTGTCCTTGACAACGCGGCTTAAAATAGAACAAAACCAGACAACATTAGCATATATTTTAGCTGTAAGTAGAACTGTGATTTATATGTCAATTTCTGTGATTATTGAAAATAATTAAATAACGTTATAATCTACTTATTGTTTGATTTTTCTGCTATCTGTACGGAAATAAACTATATGGCGGATTTTACTTCATGAAAATAGAGTTGTGGCGAGTTTACACATACTTTTTTTCGTGGCGAATTAACTTTGTGACGAATGTACAATAACCCCATTAAATAATGTCAACTTGATGTTTTACCTCTGTTTTTTTTTTTTGTTTCCATGTTAATTATTATAATTGGTGTTATACTGTTTTAATTAACTATAAATAAATAAATATAAAACAGCATTGGTAACTTTCCCGCTCGATATCAACAACTTTTTTTAATTTTCGGATGGGAAATCATCAAATGACTCCTCCCGCTCTGGCCGGAGCAGGAGGGAATGTCAGACTTTTAACGACTAAAACCCATACATGTTCCTTCATCGCCCTTTGTGTTCCGGGGCCACGGTATCTCTTTCGAGTAGTCCCGGAACAACCTCAAGTCTTCATTTCAATTCATTTGGAGGCTGACAAACATGTATTCTTCCATAGACTTCCATTGGTTGGAGTTGTTACTTACTCCCTTTCTAGCCATAATGAGCCATAACGTCTTATTTACTGTCCACTTTAATCGTTTTTTAGGTCTTGTTCTACTTAAGTAACCATAGATTAGAGGAATACCTAAGCGACTGTGAATATTCTGCGTATAACGTTCGAATATTATGAAATTCTTAGTCAAGACACCTTACGATATATTCCCCCCTCCTCTCTTCCCAAAACATTTTATAAATGTACATTTAACAGACATGTATGTTTATCTCCTTCACAGATGACTGCACGCAACGTTGCAGCAACGAAGCGGCGACGTCGACGTCGGATGTCAAGTTACAGATTGACGTAATTATCAGTTTGACGGCAACATGCGTCTCCGTTATCCTGCGACGTCAAGTCATTTTTTGTTGTTTGAGTATAAATTGTATGGAGGAGGGTGATCTTTAGATGATAAGTGGAGTAGGTTCTTATATGAACTTTTATTTCTTAAGGTAATACAAGACATCGGCTGGATTTTTTAATTAGGAATTTTGTCAGTAGCAACCATGGAGTCTGGATTTGTGCCCGTTTAATGGCAATAGGTTCGATCCTTATTACATGAGACTTAGACATAACTCCCTGGACACACCTCTGCCTTACCCTTCGTGAATTACAGACGTGATATTAAGTTGTGTTTGGTAGATTTCTTGCCTTGTATTACCCCACCATCTACAGACCTGCATGAAGGAGGACTTTTGTCCGAAGGGTGTCTCGACGTTTCCGAGGACGGTTACGCGACACACGAAACAGGACGCCGACAACGTTGCGTGTATATTTATTTTTTATTTATTTTTTATTTATTTATAAACATACATCTACCATTACAGTTAACCAAATCGTTAAATGCGCCTTAATGAATACTTAACTTATTGTTACTTATAACTAACACCTATTTTTTTTTTTTTTTTTTTTTTTTACTTAGCCTATTCTGTCCCACTGCTGGGCAAAGGCCTCCCCCATTTCTTTCCAACTCTCCCGGTGTTTTGCCTTCTCCGGCCAATCAGTCAGCAACGAGTCCAAATCGTCACGCCAGCATTTCTTGGGCCTGCCTCGGTGACGACGACCGTCTTCAGGCACCCACTGTGTGACGATTTTGGCCCATCTGTCCTGACCCATTCTGGAAATGTGACCCGCCCAGTCCCATTTTAACCTCGCAGACTTATCGCCAACATCGGCGATGCCTGTCTTGGAGCGTATTATGGTGTTGCGTATTCGATCGGTGATTTTGATATTTATGATGCTACGCTCCATCGCTCTTTGGCAAACCTTGAGTTTGGACTTCTGAGCCTCCGTCAAAGACCAAGTCTGAGCGCCATAGGTAAGGATAGGCAGGATACACATGTCGACGAGCTTACGCTTGAGTGAGATAGGAAGGTCGCCCTTCATAAACGCCTTCATGGACCAGTAGCTTCTCCAGGCATTTTCGACGCGACGGTCGATCTCTTTGTCCTGTCTGTTGCTCAAGGAAACTAGCTGGCCTAGGTAGATGTATTCGTCAACATAGTGTATTTCCTGCCCATCGACCTCGACCCTATATTTAACGGCATTGGTCATGACTTTAGTCTTTGACTGATTCATCGTCAGTCCAACCTCTAGGCTTGCAGTGCTCAGGTCTTGGAGCATTTTCTGCAGTTGAGCTGCTTCAGACGCAAAAAGCACAATATCGTCTGCAAAACGAAGGTTTGATAGCATTTTATCACCGATCGGAATGCCTTGCGTTGTCCATGTGTCGACAAGGTTTTTGAATATCTCTTCGAGGGTGCTGGTGAATAGTTTAGGAGAGAGCGGGTCACCCTGTTTTACTCCTTTGGCGATTTTAAAAGTTGAGCCTACAGAATCTAATTTAACGTTAGCCGTGCTATTGTTGTAAATATTTTTAATAGTTCTATATAAGTTTCCTCTATACCCTGGCTTCGTAGAGCTGAGAATATGGCGCTATGTTTTATACTATCAAAAGCCTTTGTGTAGTCCACGAAAGCCAGGTATAGAGGTTTATGAAATTCTGAATATTTTTCTAATAACTGATTTAAAGTGTGAAGGTGGTCTGTAGTAGAAAAACTTGGACGGAACCCGGCCTGTTCCGGTGGTTGGTGCGAGTTTAATTTGGCATCTATGCGATTGTGGATGACCTTGATAAACGCCTTTTAAATATGAGAGACTAAACTAATGGGCCTGTAGTTGTTAATATTGCACTTATCGCCTTTCTTATGAAGAAGAACAATGTTTGAGTGGCACATTTGGGATGGGAGTTTACCTACCTGTAAGATTTTATTAAATAGGTTTGTTAGGTGAGGGAGCAGTGTGGCAGATCCTAATTTTAAGGCTTCGGTGGTAACGCCATTTTCGCCAGGGCTCTTATCATAGTGCATTGTTTTGAGCACTCTGTCTACTTCATATCCCGTTATGGGAGGGATATCTTTTGGGCAGCTGTATCTAATTTCTGATTCCAATTGACTTGAATTATCTGAATAAAGAGAGGTGTAAAATTCTGTGCAAATGTCTATGATTTTTTGTCTGTTATTTTGTCTGTTGTTTTTATGCCATTACTGCTTTTCCTTATTGCACCAACTATCCTGTTATATTCCTCTTCTATATCTGGTACCTCTATGTCTAGACTTTTAAAATGGTTCGAAAGTTCCAAGTTGTAGGTTTCATAATTATTAATAAGAGTTTCTTTATTAAGTTGTTTGATAGGTGCTTTGAAGGTTACTGCGCGGTGAATTTTAAAGTTAAATTTGATTTTTGCTCGTAAAGGTCTGTGATCTGAGCTATATTTAATTTTATTAATGACACTTACGTCTTTTATGATCTGTTTGTCGGAAGTTAGTATATAATCTATTTCATTCTTCACTAGATTATTGGGTGAAATCCAGGTCCACCGGCGCTGGGGTTTTTTACTGAATAGACCATTGGCAACAAAAATGCTTTGTCCGAACGCAAATTGCAATAACCGCACACCGCGTTCGTTGCGTATTCCTGACCCATGTAGACCTATAGTGGTTTCATCATCTTGTTCTTGTCTTGGTCCGATTTTTGCATTGAAATCACCAATAATCATATTCCAGGTTCCACGGTTTTCTTCGCAGGCTTTGTTTAGGAGATCGTAGAAGTCTTCTACATCCTCGTCTGAATATGCTGACGTAGGTGCATACACTTGGATGACAGTTAGTGTATGTTTGGGTGAAATGCGGAATTTGAGAACAGCTATTCGTTCTGAGTACCCGATGAACTCAATTATGTTATTCTTCCACTTTTTAGCGACCATGAATCCCACTCCATGAAGCCCATTAGTCTCTCCAAAGTGGAAGAACACAGAATCTTCTCGTTCTTCTGTATGTTCTCCTTGTCTCCTAACTTCTGCCAAACCTATAATGTCCCAATTGATGTCTTTAACAGCGTTTTCCAATTCTATAAGGCACTCATCCTTCATTAGAGTGCGGACATTGTATGTAAGTACATTGAGCAAATCGGAGTTCCTTAAAACTTTAGCCTCGGTCGTTTGACGGTTAATCGATCTCACCCGGAGATTCACCTCGCCCCTGACTCCAGTGCAGAGCCGGCGTCCGTCAACGCCAGCAGAGCAGCTGGAGTCGCCGGGCACTTGGGGACATGTTGTCGTTGTGCTTTCCATTTATGGGGGGTTTGGACCATATCCCGCCGCGCTGGTCCAGTGCGTGTTGGCGGGTCGCCAGAGCCTCTAACAACTATAACTAATTATAAACAAAGCATTCCTTGTGAATTCATTATGTTTTACTTTTTATTTATTTTTTTATTATTTTATGTGACATTTACTGATTTGACATGAATACTTATTTTATTAAGTATTTTACTTTCTTATTTTATTATCATTGTGACATTTAATGATTTTTGTGATTTTTTTACTTAGATTCATTTGGAAAGAACTTGTTATTAATTTTATTTGATTATTATGAATGTGGGGACCATGTGGGTCACATTTTTATTTTTCGTTTGTTTTTTTCCCACAACTGTCTGGCAGTTTGAGTACTATAAGTGACCTACCCAAATGTCCTTTCTTTTGTATTGTTCGTCGTTTCGTTGAGCTCCTTGAGTTATAAGTTGAGCTACACGTTAACTGACAGTGCATGCTTGCACTGACTGGACAGGTTCACTCAAATCTGTATGGTTCTTTCTTCAAAAGACCATCTCAGGCACTAATCTACATAGTCCTCATGTGAATTGAGCAATATTTATTTATTTATTTATTAAAACTTTATGCACTTATAGTACAAAGGCGAACTTAATGCCTTGGGCATTTTCTACCAGTCTACCTTAGGGTGATGCAGAGACAAAACAGTAGGTGCAATATTACTAACCGAACATTTCAGAATAAAATATAATAATAAATACTCAAATACATACATACAACAAAATATACAAAGCGAAGAAAGATAAAAAATACAAAACAACAGATAGAGAAAAACAACAAATCAATTGTGGGACGAATCTGCCAACTTCTTGAGTAGGTGTATATTAAAAATATTAATCTTCAAATATTAATATTAATTATCAATATTATGTCTGGACTTTAAAAGAGACTACGACCTCTGAGTTTGTTTCGGCTGTTTCTTCTCAGAGTAGTCAGGTACGAAACACCGGCCCCATCTAGTTTTAAAAAATGACGTGTAAAAGTGTTTGTAAAAACCAACTTGCAAAATAAACATCATTTATCATTTAATTCACTCAGAGAACAACAGAATAAGCCTGTCTCACTCGCTATGAGGTTGGTATAGGAGGTATAGTTTTAGTCTCATAAGGTTTAAAATATTTAATAGTATATTATTGTTGTTAAATATTATTTTGTGTATTTTATCTATAGGCCTTAGTAGCCTGATAATAAAGTGATTATTATATTAAAATTATTTTTATTATAACATCACGCCTTAAATCCCAGAAGGGTTAGTTAAAGGTGTGTCTTCATTGCACCCACATTACGTTAGTTATGTTTAGTCGCATGTAACAGAAAGCCACAAAAAAAATCTACTATAGATATTTTATATTGAAAACATGATAACTGGCCTTAATTTAAGAAATATATAATAGTTTATTAAACCAGTAGGCCACCTGGGCAAAATATATTAGGTAACATTTTCACTGAAGTTAAGTTAATTTATTAATAAGATTGAAAGAATTTTCTCTCTTTCAACTCACCTACAAAATTTCGGTCTAAATCAGAATATTTAATCTGTTTTAAGCGATTCGTTTTAAGTGGCAGGCAAATAAAGTTTCTTATATAATTTAATTTTGCTCTTTTCTTCTGAATAAGTGTTCGTAATTTGTGCTCAAGCGTAATGAAATTACTTATTTAAACTTAATTGAAGAATTCAATGGTTTCAATTATGAAGAAATCTAGAAAGTATTGGAAACTAAAGTATTGTTCAATTATGAAGGATTCTTAACCAATTAAATCGAATCTGTATTGATTACGTTATAATTGACTGAAATTAAAATGTCTAAAGAATAATTTCGACATTCATTTCATTGAAATAAATAGTTAAACTATTTTGCCAAGTAAATAAGTAGAAGTTAAAAATATATTAGTATTAAATTAGCATAGAAATAGTAAGTATTAAATTCTATGATCGAATTTTTGTAATACTTCTTTTAGCTTAAAAAGAAATCCGCTTTTATAATTGTAATAAGCTTTAAAAATATATTTAAAGAACGCAACGTAAAAAAGATTTAGAAAGTAGGATTAAGAAACGAGGGAATTAAGTATGAAATTATGATGGGATGAAAGAAGGTGAAATAGATCACACAAAGTGCAGATACAAGAGCTCTTGGTTAAATAATAATAGCCGCTCTGGTCCATCTTCAGGTTAAGCCGCGCTTGCTTAGGTTTGCCCGTGGATGGGTGACCAACCATTATATACCGAGTTTCCTCCGTGTCTTGGAAAGCACGTTAAGCCGTTAGCCCGGTCAATTGTAGATCTTTGACAGTCGTCACAGGTAGTCAGTGGCCCGAAAGTCTGCCAGCCAGTCTTACCAAGGCGTATCATATGACCCAGTACTAACTGGGTTGTATTGAAATTGTAATGTAAGCAGCAATTTGGGAGAAGCTTGTGGTTAAATAATAACAGCAACTCGGATCAATCTTCAGGTTAAGCCGCGCTTAGACTGTGGATGGGTGACCACTCATTAAATACTGAGTTTTTACGAGCCGCGGAAAGTACGCTAAGCCGTTGATCCCGGCTGTCATGTGTAGATTTTTTGACAGTCGTTACAGGTAGTCAGTAGCCCGAATGTCAGATAACCAGTCTTACCAAGGGGTATCATATGTACTAACTGGGTTGTGGAGGTCAAATAAGCTGTCGCTCCATGTAAAATACTGGTATTCAGCTGAATCCGGTTAAACTGGAAGCCCACCCCAACATAGTTAGGAAAAGGCTCGGCAGATGATCTACTTGAAGCTTCCCAAATAACTTTCCGTAAAATATATCCATTATTCACCTCTATTTCATCGCTTTAAAAATTCCTACAAAGAAAATAACCGTTGTAAAGGCTGCATATGCCGTTGTGTGCTCACTTAAGGTCAACTGCAGGCACTTTCGCTGTTATTTATGCATCTATACACGTAAAGCGAGCTCGGGGTACACTTTATGAAGAGAGGCAGAAAATAAGCACTAATATGAGCAGGTAAGCTTTAGTTTATGTGTTGTGAACATAACTTACGTGAAGTTACAATATGGAGTTGTGACATTAACTTTTTGTCTATGAAATTAAAGTGACGTCATTAATATACAGGATTAGGGATGATGACTGATGTAATTCGTCATAGCGTACTTTCGGAGTAACGTACTTCGTGATAACGAACATTCTGAATAACGTACATCGGAGTTTTAAACATCGGAGTTCCGTAATACAGTAAAAAAAATGATTATGTTTAGTCCGTCAGTTAAATTATCGGAAAATATTAGACATGTGTTTTTATTTTATCATATGAATTAAAATTGACTAAGATAAAAGGTGTCAAAAATCATGAGAAATGTGATGCCACATTTGAGTAAAGAATGTACTCAAATGTGACGTCACACAAATTTTCGACGCACTTTTTCGGCTTCATTTTTTGTTTACGTGAAAAAATAAAAAACATGTGTCTACGTATAATATTGTTTGGAAATCTATCAGACGGACTCATTCGATTTTTTTTGTCATCTAACCTGTTCGGACCGGTCTTCGTTTAGCCGTCGTCAGGTAATATCTAGGTTTGGGGACGAATATACGAACAAACAAGTCATGAAATTCTCATTAAAGAATATTTGCAGTCCGTCAATGATATTCTAATACAACAGATATGTTATACTTACAAAACCACCGAAAGAAGTGTGCCGCGGGGCAGCGCCAGCTCACATACACGCAGTGTCGCAGAATAAACACAAAACAAGCCAATTAGCCCGTTTTCGAGTCTTCACGATTGCGCGCTCACAACATATGATCTGTTTAATAGAATATCATTGCATTCCGTATTAAAAACCAGGGGTCTATATTGTATTTCACTTTTCAAAAGACACTTTTTTCCTAAGGTTTTATAATTTGATTTTATTTCGCTTTATCAATAATCTCTCTCTCTTTCTCTCTTTTATAACCTTTTCTCACCCGATGCTTAGTGTAGGTCTCTTCCAATAATCTTCACTTTAGGCGGTTTTTTGTCATGGCTATCAAGTAATGTATAATCTAACAGTATTTTATCACAACAAACCATTTCCTTCCTTGGTAGTCCTGTTCAGCGAAGAAAAAAAATGTTTTATCTTCCCGAATTTGCCTAAACACCCAAATCTTTAAGCTCAACACAATTCTAAGCACCTGCGACATGTTTCCTAAACACAAAAAATAAACTTTTTCTTCGCTACGTCAAGGAAATTATTAGGTAACATAAAGGTAAGTTAGTAAAATGTATTGTTTGTTTACGGTCACGGTAATTTTGTTAGTAATACTCGTATTCTTGTTACTTTGTGCCAAGACATTACTTAGACTGGAGATGTATTGTGTTTATAGGTGCTCTTTGTTATTTTGTAAGGCGTGTTTCTGGGAAAGAGGTGTATACAGGGTGTAAACAGACCCTTCATGAAGCTGTCAACCAAGCGGTTGTTTACACCCAATAGAATGAATGAATGAATTAGAATGCTTATTCTATACATCAAACTAAGTAACTACGCAAAAATTATTGCTGGGGAACGACATATTTTTTGGTCAGTCGTTATAGGTAGATGGTCCAAAAAGTCTAACAACCAGTCTTACAGTACAGTGGCAATAGATTAATCTGATGATCGGACTCAGCGGCTGTTTAATTTAGCCACGGGCTCCTTTTTGGTACCCGTCATAAGGTATTAAATGGTGTACAATAGTACATTTTGATACAAGTGGAGAAAGTTTGTTATTGCATTCGAGAAGGAATTATAACACCCTCGCCTACGGCTCGGGTGTTATAATTCCGCCTGTTTTTGAGCCGAGAACTGCTATAACAAATGTCCACGTACAGTATCAAACGACATTTTTCAATACACTTTTGAAGAAATAAAATAAAAAAACGAAAAATATTTTTGGCACGAACTAAGAAACTATGGTTTTAATTTTCTTTTTTTTTTTCGCGCTTTGCTTTCGCCAGGTTGAAGGAGAGCCAAAGGTATGAAGCCGTTAAACAGCCTAATATAAAAAATAGATTTATTTTATATTTTTGAATTTAGAACACAAATAAATGTTAATTTGTGTTTAAAGTCACAATTAGTTTTTAATAATCATGTTTATCTATGATATTCTATTTATAAACACAATTTGAATATTCAAAAAATATTTATGGCTGTAAAGGCGCGTAGTGCTTTACTGAAATTTAAAATAAAAAACATTCACCTCAGACTATAGGCATTGAATCAATTTGGATATAGTTATCTGTGGCAATTTTCATTTTGAAAAATAACGCACGTGTGTGAAATACATTGCATGTTGTACCTAATCGTAGTGCATTATAGACCAGTTTTCAAGGAAGTGTATTGAAAAATTTATTCTACAATTATAGGCTTGTGTCCTTAAAAATCTATACATAATTAGTCCGTCAGTTAGATTATCAAAAAATATTTGACACATATTTTTTCTTTTTTTATGTAAACCAAAATGGACGAAGATACGATGCTTTTAAAATTCTCAATACGTCACGCCGTGCTATAATTTTAAGTACGTTGTGACGTCACGAGCGGGGACTTTCGAGTTTTGATGCATATTATCTTTGGCAATATTCATTGATTTACAAAAACAAAAAATACGTGTCCATTATTTTCTAATACTCTAACTGACGGACTAAATAGATTTACAATTTATTGATGGTGGAAATTAGCCTATTAGAAAACACAAAACAGGGTTTCAAAGCTAAATGTAGTAATTGTTTAATTCATATATTTTCTGCGAACTGGGTCTCTTTGATAATGTTATCCTCAATTAAAACATCACAGAGAAAATTCCAAAAAAATGAGTTAAAAATAAAATAAAATCGATACCTTTTAAATGCAGACTTGACCTTGTACACCGCTTTTCTTGTTTATTATTTCTCCCTTGATTGCCTTGCTTGAATTCCCGGGTTGAGCAAAGTGCTATTGGTTTTTACCATCAGGAATTTCTCAGTAGCAGCCACGGAGTCTCGAATTGTGCCCGGTTGATGGCAATAGGCTCACTCTCTGTTATGTGGTACTTGAACATAACTGGAAAAATGTCGGTGTACTATTAGGTATAACTCTGACTGACCCTACGTGGATTACAGGCGTCATGTTATGTTTATGTAATTTCTCCGTATATTTCCCGAAGTAAATATCTAGTACAAACAACATAATAAGACTAAATAAACGTTGGGTTTAACGTCTTAATGCGAAGTTATTAGTTCCTTCCTCGTTGCGGGAAAGACTTAATTTGCCGTAAGCGCTACTTTCGCATTAGGGTTCTTAATTGTTAACCTTATAAACACGATGTTTTATAAAGATAATCGAGTTGAAAACATAGTATGAAGAAAGTATCTACGTAAAAAATGTTTGAATATCGATGTAGTTTAGATTTTTTAGATAAGAAATAAAGGTGCGATGTTGTTTTCTTTTAAAACGTGGCTAAGCAGTGGCTATTTTTTTTAAATACTTTAATACTTTTTCTTTTTTTATATTTTTTTATAATCTAAATAATCCCTATTTAGATGTCACCTAGTATTTAAAACCTACTACAAAATAAGCACATTGCTGGATTTTCAATGCTCGGTTCAGTGATGCAACTATCATCACTAAACCGAGCTTTGAAATTCTTCCAACCGTACAATAATATTAAGGCATTCATTTAGGCGTTGCTTAGCGGTTGTGAAATAGGCGTAGCGACGAATGAGAATATACGACGTGTGTAGCCAGTAGTAACAAAGTTAGGAGATGAATATTGACCGAAACACATGTAGCGCTACGGCGTAGCGCTACGCCGTAGCTGGCGTAGTAATCGCATAGCCATGCCGGTGACGGCGTAGTCTCATTACTGATTAATTGATTTGGTTGTTTTTGAGACGCATTGTTTTTTTTTCTGTTTCTGTTTTGTGGTACTTCACAAGAGAACATTGGCTATTTCTTTTATACCCTTGTTAATCCAAATAATGGCATATCAGGCATGAAAAATTGGAAAAGTAGCCCTGAATATTGAAAAATGTTTTATTTTTTTCGTTTGGACAGGACCATATTTGTTGAGAGCAAATAAATACTCTTTAAAATCCTAATATCGTTTTGTAGATCAGGCAAAAACTTCTATTGAAGTTTGATAAATCTGGTAAATCATACTCAACTTACTTTTCATAAGGAATATTAGTTTACAACCCAAAAGTCCAAATTCCGGCCTAGTCATGTAGATTTTGAACCTTTGATAAATGGTACGTCCCGGCCACAGGCGGTTATGACTGATGGCCACTTCTTGCATAGCTTCATCAACTTTTTACCCTACGCTGAAGTTGGAACGGGTCATGTTTTTCATGAGTTATGTTTGACACCTGACCTGATTTGACGTAGTGGAATTTCGGGTTAGGAGTTTGTGTGTGTGTGTTGTTGATTTGTGTGTCATGATTTTGGACCTTATATATTTTTGGTGAAGAATTGATGTGAAAATTTCTTGTTCTGAAAGAGTGCGGATAAGTACATATGTGGCTAGCCTAAGCTTGTTTCAAGGTCATAAGCCACTGTCAGAAAGCTGATTAAAATTTATCGAAGATAAATTGGGCTTTTTAAAAGCTCTTGCCACACTTGGGGTCTGGATTCGACACACACAGGTTCGGTTCACAGACTGGGGAAAGTCTTATTTGAGTATTTCAATTCGTCATTATCCACAACTCAACTTCACCTGCTGCTGAGTATAGGTCTCTTTTGTTTGCTTGTGCCTATGCAAGCAAAATTTATCAAATAAGTTCGGTGCTTTTCTGACTGATAAATTAATTTGACATGTATAATAACTTTTTATTTAATTTTTATTATTAATTGTTTATTATTTGATTTTTTTATTTGAATTATTGGATTTGTATTATTTGCTATGATGAGCTTATGACACTATTTGATTTTATTTGTACCTTTTAGTTTAAGTAAGGTCTAAATTGGATGGTTTACTGCTAGATTTGCGGTGTGTAATGGACGAATTAAAATTCACTTGATGCTGTGTAGAGTCCGACATATTATATTTGTATATACGCCGTTCAGGCAAAACATGACTGTCATAATTATAATTTGATGTAACATCTTGCATGCTATGTGTGTGTATACTCATGTTTTGGACTAATAAAAATTATCTTATCTTATCTTATCTTATCTTAGCCACGATTTATCTCATACTCATCTTTTTCCAAAATATTGTACTGTCTTAGCATCACTAACTACAACTGCACCCTGTATATTTGACTACCCCACGTTCACTCTGTGTGTGTATATCTCGTTAACCCTACACTGCAGCGGCCTATTATTCTGTCCACACCACAATAGTTTGCAGCACACAATATAAGCAAGCATTGGCCCCGATGTTCGGGAATATAGATTGGGGCGATGTTAGCTTGTGGCAGGGTGTGATGTGCTTGCAGGAGTTATGCAGATGTTCAAGGCTTAGTAGTACCAACCTACTTATGTATTACAAAAACGTATGCCTACGTATATAGTACTCAAACTTCGATTAGTTCCGTTAAAATTTTTGATCCTTGAAAAAGCAGGATTGATTGGCTTCAAAAAAGATTATTCAGAAAATTGCAACAGATGTCAAGACGTTGCGTTGGAAGGCTTCCCTCTAGGTGGACCGATGACCTGGTCAAGGTTGCGGGAATCCACTGGATGCGAGTCGCAAGGGACCGGTCAATGTGGCGACACTTTGGGAAGGGGGGTATGTCCAGCAGTGGACGTATTTCGGCTGAAATGATGATGATGATGAGATGTCACGCTAAAATACTGGTATTCAGCTGCATCTGGTAAGACTAGAAGCCGACCTCATTAAAGGGAAAAGGCTAAGTAGATTCAAATTGCATTAAAGGACATAGTAAGCATAACAGTGGTGCCTTTCCTGTTTCACCAGTAACCGTACCCGAGTTCAAAATCTGAAACATATCACCTTAAACGTATCACATTCACCACTCAAGGATATAAAGCCAACCATAATTATCTTAATGTATGTTATTTCTGCAAATAACTACGTTCATAAATTGTAAGGGGAACGCCATTTTGTAACGGTTGCTCGTAACTTGTGTTAAGTTGTCGTTTGACATCTAACCTGCCTGTTCTTACTTTGAAGTTTAATGATGAACTCTTTATAACAAGTTGTCTTGGTTTCATTATAGCATGAATAGTCTGGTTATACTCTGTGGTGATGTAATAAGGATATTATCTCAAAGTCGTAAGTGTAAACAAACTTGCTTGAATACAAGCACACATGTTTAGGTCAAGACATTGGATTCGATTCAGCAATATTTGTGGAGCTACATAACTTTACTTTCGAAAGACGGTGACTTTGGGTGCTTGCATAAAGAATGCATTTTTCATAGGTACGCGTCAGTACCTATAAGTACCTACGGGTAAAATCTTCATGCATAAAAAATGCATTTTTAAAGTACTGTCAATCGGTACGGGTCAGTACCCATCAGTACGGGCTTAAGCATTTGCCAGTGTAGGGTGTCCTTTCTTTCAAATAAAAATGGATTTGGATTGCGAAGCATATATTCTTAATTAATTGATGTTCTATTTTACTCAAAATGTAGTTAAATGTTTCTGGTGCCCTATCCTAGTATAATAACGAACTTTATTACTTGCCGTACTAATTAGTGTACGAGTGCATAATTCTGTTCAAATGTGGTTCCGGAGGGGTGGAGACCTGGTGTCCAGAAATACAGGCTTTCGCCTAGATTAGGCACCAGTCTCCCATAGTATAACAATGCATGTATTGTTCACGAAACCTAGTAATGTACCTGTAATGTAATGTATTGTGGCGAGAACTAAATCTTTATCTTGTCTTGTAGAAATAACTGATAATACGATCCATATTTCTTTCTTTTACTGTTAATTTTAGAAACACCGACTGTCCTTTTTTATTTTATTATGAACACTTTCGAGGAGAAAAACTCATCGTCCGACGAACTCGAAGACATCATGGACACTATGAACAGATGTAGGTACCTGTTTCTTTATGCATAAACCCTGTACTTATAGGTACTGACCCGTACCGATAAGTCAGTAGGTACTTTAAAAATGCATTCTCTATGCAAGCACCCTTTATCTCTTTCATCGACTTTTTTGCCACCTTCTTCCGAAAGTAAAGTTATTTTAGACTTGTGTTTTTTGGAAGTCAGTTTTTTTTTTGCAATACGTTTTTTATCCTAGTATTGTAACCTTTTTAGTTGTAGTATAGCCACACAATTTCTTGTCATGAACATTGTAACAAGAAGTTATTATGGACCATCATGTCAACATAGGCCAAGAAGAAAAAAAAAACAAACTACTGAACCGATTTTGATGAAATTTCTATTGGACCAATCGGAAAGTATATCCATTCACAAAAAAATACAACCGAATTTAGAACTTCCTTCTTTTTTAAAGTCGGTTAAAAACCAACCCGAAGCAATATCTATCCATTTTCAACATTCATTCGGCTCATGCCGATTGGCAAAGTACATTCGGCATCTACCATCGCTGAGTCTTGTTGGAGTTTACTCGGCACACTTAGAGCTAAGCCTAACAGCTTTTATCCGATTTTGCCGCCCGGCTGTGTGACCCAAACACATTCAATCGGATACATACTCTAACGTATAACATCCCTTTTTTTTCTTTTTCGGATGGGAAATCATCAAATGACTCCTCCCACTCTGGGCGGAACAGGATTATCAGACTTTTACTGACTAAAACCCATCCATGTTCCTTCATTGCCCTTTGTGTTCCGGGGCCACGGTATCATTTTCGAACAGTCCCGCAACCACATATAACATCCCTTAAATATGAATGGTGATCTAGAAGTGGTGTGCCATAGTTGCTATAAAGAAAGATAAAGAGTAGTTCTTATTGCTCATCACAACCGATCGTTGACTTCAGCAAAATTTTTTTGGCAACTTCTAAGGCAAAAGCAACTGGAAAACCGGCTAAGTGCGAATCTGACTCAAGCATGAAGGATTCCGTATAATCGTAGTAGGGAGGGAGCCCTCTTTAATTTTATGTTTTTATTATTTGTTGTTATAGCGGTAACAGAAATACACATTCTGTGAATATTTCAACTGGGTACCTATTACGAATCATGAGATACAGCCCGCTGACAGACAGATGGACGGACGGACGGAACGTAGCAGATGCTTAGTAATAGGATCCCCTTGGTTACCCTTCGGTTACGGAACCCTAGAAGCAACACATAAACAAGTGGCAAATATAATCAAAACCTCCATTCATATTCACATCACATGGTCAATATAGTTTGATTGTACCGCGCCATAACTTCAAGACTAATATAAAAGAGTAACAGCAGAAAATATTCTAAATATTCTTAGGAAAGAAATAGTCGAAAAGAGAATGGTAACTATCGTATCTGCAATAAACAAGACCCTCCACATTCTGTCGCCAACTTTGGAAAAAATATTGAGCATATATGAACGAACTTTACCAAACCACATAGACCCCTCGATCTGAATAAGACGGACTGGTGCAAATGGCATCTTAAACTGGCAACTGCAAATACCTCGTATGGTAAATATTTACAGAAATGTTAGGCTTGGTATTACGAAAAGTCAATTTATGCTAATATAAAACTTTTGTGGGAGATACATCGCACACTATATGAGCTCGAAAATTGGCATGTACTATTTATGTATGTTATATAAAAAGGGGAAAATTCTCATATATTAGTTACAGCTAGTTTTATCTTATCAAACGCTGGTGGTATGTAATATTTTCTGGTCAGGGTTGCCATGCCACACACAGCTTCAACTGGACATTATATTAAATTCTTCCTTTCTCGCGGTCGTCCTTTTTGCGCATTTTTCTTTTGGTGTTAAACAGTAGACAGCGCTCCCGTGGAATTCAAATACCTTTGTGCCGGCTGCTTTTGTGAAAGAATAAGAGGAATTTTACTGAAATAACTGTGTTCAGTGTGCTTAATTTGCATTGGGCTAGTGCGAGTTTTTATCCTAGGCAAAACCTACTCAATTCCTATCAATAAACTTCAATAATTGTCACTAAACGGCGCTAGTTTATTTTCAGTACAAATTGAAGTTGGCGTACAACAGAATCAAGTAGACCTGAGCTGTTAACCGAAAGAACAAGACCTGACTTTCTGAGAACGATACCACATAAAAATAAATACATCCTACCAACATTCAATAATGTGTACGGGATGAGGGTTGCAGAATATTTAGTACCTTATTTTCTTAATAAACTTCCAGAGGACTTGCAAACACTATACAAAACGAGTTCGAAAAGTTATAAATATAAATCAAAACGTTTCCTTACACAAAACTTCTCCTATAGTATGTATGTACCTATAAATTATTATCACCATCATTTACTCAAATGTGACAGCACTAGCCCCCACTTATTATCTTTGATTCGTTTTATATTCGTCAATTTTTATTAATTTGAGACAACAAAAAACTGTATATCCAATATTTTTCGATAATCTAAATGATGGACTAAACAGAATCATATTTTTTTAGTCAGTCATCATCCCTGTTGTTGTCCAAACATCTTTATGTCCAAAGATCAGTCTGTCTGTTAACCGAAATAAAACTTTATTTCACAGCCCATCTGACTCGATAAGAGCGAGTTATTACTATTCATAAAGATAGATAGTCAGTCATATAAAATTACGGGTCTAGCTATCAGCTTCGGCCTTCACCGAGGCTCTATACATTTATTCAAGAACCTTATCGACAAATTATTCCAGGGATGATATGGGATAGATCGCTGAAGCCCCAAAAATCGCCGTTAGGTAAGAAATGGTCGTAAAATGCTCGTAATGCCTCATCTATATACCTTTTCTATTGTCTGTCAATAACCACTAGCGGTCTAAATAGACGATCGAGAGGGTTTTTGGGGCAATGACCCCGGAACCCTTTGATGAACTAGAAATACGTATAAGGGGTTTAGTTTTGATAATTATACATTTTAAACCAAATTACAACTTTTACTCATCATCTGTCTAGCCTTTGGTCGGCTTCCAGTCTAACCGGACCCAGTATTGTAGCGACTGCTATCTGACCTCCACAGCCCAATTATTACTGGGTAATACGACACCCTTTGGTAAGACTGGTTATCAGACATTCTGGCTACTGACTACCTGTATCGACTGTCAAAGATCTACACATGACAGCCGGGATCAACGGCTTAGCGAGCTTTTCGCGGCTCGGAAAAACTCGGCTCTGTAATGAGTGGTCACCAATCCACAGACTAACCTAAGCGCGTCTTAAACTGAAGATTGATCCGAGCGGCTCTTATTATTTAACCACAAGCTTCTCCCAAATTGCTACTTACGTTACAATTTCTGAGAACTCACTGAAGTATAGTTTATGAATTTAAATAATAGTCTAAAAGTTCAAACTTCAGAAGTTTACCAAAAGAAAATTAGCACCATTCACCCGGCCAATTGACGCCAACATCATTAGATTTTGAACAATTTAAACTAATGAAAATTAAGATCTAAGTGTATGACGACGATTTTCTTTAGTTGTCGTCGGAATATACGTAACTCTGTGAACTGATCAATATAAACTTCGAGTGAATCGGTTTCTTATATGCAAGCATGCTCCACCCTAGGTTACGTCATGGTTTCACATCAGCAGGCCTAGCCAAGTTACAAACGTTTCGTATCGATTCTCTTTCTACAATCGTAAACGCCTCGGCGTAAGCGATTGTAGAAAGCGCTACATTGGTAGCCAAGTTGACACGACTGAGTCGATCGCTCGTTCTCTAATTTCTGTGGAAAAAACCTACTCTTTAGTCTATGGTGAGCGTTCCTACTAAAGAGTATAGCGATCAACATTGTAGAAACGATAACATTCTATTCTATCATTAAACTTGTCTAGGAATTTTCTATTCGTTTGTGTTGATCACGTGATTTAACTAACGTTGAGATGATATCATTCGCATACATTTGATTAGTTTTCTACTAGCGTTAACGATTGTAGATTGTCAACTTGGCTAAGCCTGCAGGCGAGTTCCGACCAAACGCAAGACTATAAGGAAAAAAAAAAGATTTTCATAGTGTCCACAATATTTGAATGAATATTTTAGTTTCTACTTAATATTTACACAGTGAGCAAACCGAGTTATCAAAGAGCGTTTTCATACATAAATAATGAGGTTAGATATAAACATTATTAGTTCACGTTCTAATGCTCACTTTGAATTATCTTTGCTGACTAAATCAAGATGAATGCTTCAGTAAATTTAACGTTTGGTTACAACAGTGTGTGTAGTGTAAGTAAATAGTGTTATGTTTGGTAAAGGAAAAGTCATTTGAATATACTAAGGCACAATGACGTCAAACAGAGTTATCATTGTAGTTGTGATATTTTTTGTACGAAAACTATAATTTACACTACTAAAACTACAACTTACAATAACAGTACAATTATAGTCTTGCTGGTCAAGTGGCTGATAAGCATGAGGTCCCGGTTTCGATTCCCAGGTCGGGCAAAGTGTTATTGAGTTTTTCCTATAAAGATTTTTAAGTAGCAGCCACATAGTTTGGATTTGTGTCTGGTTGACGGCAATAGGCTCGCCCTATACAAAAAAAATCGAAAATATTTTAGCATTTTTATCAAAATGGCTGCCATCTTCTTCTTAGCGTGTCGACGGCAATATAAATTGTGTCGCCCAGAAAAATAAAGGAGATATTTTTAATAGGAATCTCATAATCAATCAATCCCGTAGATAAATAAAAATAAAAAAACCAATCAAATTTTCTATCGATGTATTCATTCAGAAGTCCAGGAAAGAATCCCTAATGCCATGGAACTGCGGGTAATTAAAATTACCCATGGTGATTGTAATGAACCCGGTCGAACCACCAGGACCACTGACTGGTGAACCGTGGACCACCCTGAAAATGTTCTACAAAAGTTATCAATCTCTCTCTAACTCAAGTTAGCCTTACTTCTGGGTTTCCGAACAAAAGTTATTAATCTTGATTATTCCGCGATATTATTGTCACAGTATCGAAAATACTGGGTTGCGAAACTTCCATGGATTAGATTTGTACGAAAATAATCTGAATAATTGATTTGAAATGATCCCTTTTCTTGGAAGGATTTTTCGTGATAGGAACCCACCACAAACTCACTCTAAGGGCTTTCAAAAGGATACTGTTTATTTATTATGAAGTGGACTTTGAGTATGGAGGGCTATATGAGTAGAGTAGAGTAAGAGTAGAGGAAGACCAAAGAAACGATGAATGGATTTGAATCATCATCATCCTCATCAGCCTATTAATGTTCCCACTGCTGGGACACAGGCCTCCTCTCTATGAGAGGGAATAGGCTATAATCCACCACGCGGGCCCAGTGCGGATCGGTAGATGTCACATGTCTTCGAATTTTGTGGTTCTAGGACATGCCGGTTTCCTCACGATGTTTTCCTTCACCGTTTTGAGAGCAGTGGTGATGAAATAAATTACACAAAGTAATGCGCCTGCCTAGGTTCGAACCCACGACTTACTGTTCGTAACTCACTCTAAGACTCTCACTCTACGACTTACTGTTCGTAAGTCGCAGCCGCCACCACATGGGCCACCGCTGCTCTCTAATGGATTTGAATAAATTGTTAAAATTATAAGATACTAACTTATACACTAAAACCTTCCTTTTGAATCACTCTATCTATTAAAAAAAACCCGCATCAAAATCCGTTGCGTAGTTTTAAATATCTAAGCATACAAGGTGTAAACAACCTCATCACGAAGCCGTCAACCAAGCATTCTGTACATCAAATTAAGTAACTTTACGCAAAAATTATTGCTAAGAAAGGAAATTTTATTTTGGGGCGAAAAATCATGTATTGTGGTAGAACTCAATGTAACGCACTCAAAACATTGTGTTGATGGATGGATTGACTAGTACATTGATCGTGGAGGTGTTAAAAGTAAAAATCTTACAGTAAAAACCTGCATAAAAAAAAAAAAAAACTTGTCAAAAAGTTGGAAATTTAACCCCAATATCTTCGTAACTAGAAGGTTCCCAGGTATGGTGTAGACCAAAAAAATGATCGCAATGACGAGGAGAACAAGTACCTTTGGGCATCGTTAAGAGGTTTTTTACACCATTTATGATGGCTTATGGGCAGGAGAATGATGTAGGGGACTTTACCCACGATTTCTTTATTGCTTTTATAAGCTACAAAATATACTAATCAAGCTTTATTGACCGTTTGATAAACTGCAATAATTGGTTGATGGAATTAACATTAGTGGATTTCAAGCATTCTGTGTCATGAAATAGGTGTGTGCAAAACAACATAATATATAAACCTACGTCAATTTTTATATCGAAAATACAATTAGCCTTCAGTTAAATTGTCCGCAACAGGCACACTGAGTATTATACATAGATTTGAATAATTTCTTAAAATTATAAGACAGGATATGTTTATTTGCTTAAACAAAAAATAAAAACCGGCCAAGTCCGTGATCAAACAAAAAATAAAAACCGGCCAAGTCCGAGTCGGACTCGCGCACGAAGGGTTCCATACCATTATCAAAAAATCACGTTTATTGTATAGGAGCCCCACTTAAACATTTATTTTATCCTGTTTTTTGTATTTTTTGTTATAGCATAAATACATCATCTGTGAAAATTCCATTATTTAGCTATCACGGTTCATGAGATACAGCCTGGTGACCGACAGACAGACGAACAGTGGAGTCTTAGTTTCGTTTAGTCGTTTTTACCCTTTGTGTACAGAACCCTAGAAAAAATATGAATATTATAATGTGTAAAGGGTATTTGAATTTTATAATCGAAGTATTTACGTTACGTTTACGCTGCACGCTCTTGCTAAGGCCTCTCTCTTTGGTTTAGCAGATGTAGGACTAGGTGTAGGACTACTACAGTCCATAACGTCCACTGCTGGACATAAGCCTCTCCCATGATGGGAGGAATTTGCCCTAATCTCCACGCTTGGCAGGCGGATTGGAGATCGCAGTGATGAAAGACTAACAGAAAACACTGCTGCCCATTCTCTGGTCTACGGAGGTGCAAGGTGTTCTGCCTCAGACATTAGTCGCCTTATACGACACCCGTAAGTGTAATGGGTTGGTTCTATTGTACTCTGCCGGATACCACACGGCTAAGTAACTGCTACGGACTAGGTAACTGTAGCACCAAACGACAACACACACATGTAAACACGAAACGTGTTTATTTTAGGTGCTACTAAAAGATTGTGCCTACAACCTTACATTACAATAACACAACTTTAACATGACAAATAAACCGGAATTATCACGCGCAATACGCAAAAAGGAGTTACATCAATTTTCATAAAAGACGGTGAATATGCAAATAAGCCGTAACATTTATTTACAAACGCGTTATTGCCAGTATTACACGGTATTCCACGTTCACCTGTTTTTATTTATTTGAAAATATGAGCTTTTACCCCTTTATCCAAATAGAGCCTTTATGTTATGAGTTTGTCATATATCTTTCAATGTATAAATATTATTATTGTCTTTTATTTCTGTTGCTGGGATGTTTGTTGTTATTAGAATAAGAATAAATGTATGAAATCATTGTTACGAACATTTTCTTAAATTATCTTAGTACTATTACAAAAACGCAACTAGTAAAATAAATACCTATTTAGAAAAAAGAAGTCCCCAAACTAGGCTGCGCCTGTATATTGGGGGGCAGAGTTGCGCTTACTTAAAATTAAAACACATAATTTGTTGATGTGATACATGCAAGGTAAGTAGGTTAATGAGGAATAACTCTTTACTAAAGAAAAAACAAAATGACATTTCAATTATAAAAAAAATAAAATTTCTAAATTATGAATCTATAAATAATTGGGGATTATAAACCAGTGAAAATCGCGTTTAGGTACTATACAATATATATATTTTTTTGAAGAATATGTTCTTATTTGTATGTATTTAACAATCAATATTACATATTAGTAGGACAATTATAAATTAAAATCAACTAACTAACTTAAACTACACTGGCCTGCAAAACTAAAAACTACACTTTTAAAATTTATTTATTTTCTAAACTATAAAGAAGTTAGAGATTTTAATTAAAAAAACGTTTTATAGCAATTTTTGTCAGCTTTATTAGTTTTTATGTACAAAATTAAACTCTTTTTCGAGTCCCTTTTGTTTCGAAAGTATATCTTGTGTACTTAAAAAGTTATTGCAATTTAAAAAGTGTGATACTTATTTTTGCAGGCCAGTTTATAAACATAAAAAATGGCGTCAAAAAACTCCTCCTCAACTGGTAATGTCCCCAGGAGACTGGCGGCTTTACCACGCTGTATGGCAACGTTAAACCTTGGCCAAGCCCGAGGGTCACGGGAAGTGTCAACTAAGTGATTTGAAATTTCCTTGAAAAGGCTGTGAGGAATCGGATCCCAGGGTCCTAGAGTTTCAACCCCAAACGGCTCGAAAATATAGTTACCAATGGGGCCTGCGCAGATGACATACTTTTTGTGTGATCGAGTTTGTGGCGCACAAAATGACTTTTTGCGCGTCGTATGCGTTACTGCATATATTTGATTAGGTTCTATTTTCACAGACTAAAAAGTGCGTCACGGATAATCTGTCGTCTGCGCAGACCCATAAGGTATTACGTATACCGGTAGGTATTACGTTACGTAGGTATTTACGCCGCTTGAGGTTCTCCGCAGCCGCAGCGGCAGCCCCTGCGCAGCACGATGAACTAGGAAGATGGCGCAAGGGTATCGACACATGTAGCGTCCCACACTAAAGGCCTATCCATCTACTGTATTAAATATGACTAAAGAAAATTACTTTCGAAGCTAAAAATAAAATTATAACTCTCTAATAAAAACTTAAAATAATTATGAAGTCAACTGTTGTAAGAGCTTAAATTTCATTAAGTATCTAGTTAGCTTATTAATAAATCTAGTAGCCTACTTTAGATAAAGCAATTTTACCAGCAATCTAGTTTTAATTTAAATCTAGTCTGGAATGTAGGTGGAGGGTGCCCTTGTTATAAAATACGTAGAAAGGTATTAATTAATTATAAACTTTTGTTTCGTAAATCAAATCGTTAATGTAAATCGTAAGTGAGTGCTAAGTACGAGTCCCTGGGTTCAATTCCCGAGTCGGGAAAATTTCTTAGTAGCAGCCATGCGAGTCTGGGTTTGTGCCCGATTGATGGCAATAAGCTCGCCCCCTATTACATGGGAATTAAACCTAACAGGCGAAATGTGGGTGTACTAATAGGTACACCTATGCCTAACCCTTCATGGATTACAGGCGTAATGTTATTTAAGCATGTTGTATTTCGTAAGTGTAGAAATAATTAGATATAATAATAATAATGAAACCTTTATTTTCAGGCTACTTTGGCCTTTATACCTTTTCATGATTATAATGGGCAATTTTTCAGTGCTTTTTATGAACGAACTAGATAGCGCTGATCAACCTTGGGAATAATAAAATGTCACTGTTTTTATGTCCACAAAGCCTTAACTGAAGTTTATAGGAATTTAAGCTCGACTCGACGCACCAGGAGTTTAAACGTAACGAAAAAACACTCAGAAGAACAATAGCAAAAACCATGCAAAAACTTGTAGTTCAGTTCAGTGATGCAAAAGAACAGTAGACTTTTAGGTTAAAAATGTTTGACAGAAAAAAGGTTCTTTACAGTTCTCACTATAAATGACAACAATGAATAATAAGGAAATTTTACTATACAATGAGTTTGACAGGGAGCAGCGGTGGCCCAGTGGTGGCGGCCCACGACTTACGAGCAGTAAGTCGTGGGTTCGAACCCAGACAAGTGCATTATTTTGTGTAATTTATTTCATCACCACTGCTCTCAACACGGTGAAAGAAAACATCGTGAGGAAACTGGCATGTCTTAGAACCAAAAAATTCGAAGACATGTGACATCTACCAACCCGCACTGGGCCCGCGTGGCCCAGGAGTGGGAACATTAATAGGCTGATGATGATGAGTGTGACATTGTGTCTAGGAGAGTTTTTTTTTTACCCTGCTAAAAGATTTTACCATTGACCGACCGATATAATACGCAGTAATTTCTTTTTTCATTGAATTTTAGTATTTTAGCCGTGTGGTATCCGGCAGAGTAGAATAGAACCAACCCATTACACTGACGGGTGTCATATAAGGCGACTAATGTCTGAGGCAGAACACCTTGCGCCTCCGTAGAACAGAGAATGGGCAGCAGCGTTTTCTGTTAGTCTTTCATCACTGCGATCTCCAATCCGCCTGCCAAGCGTGGAGATTACGGCAAATTCCTCCCATCATGGGAGAGGCTTAAGTCCAGCAGTGGACGTTATGGGCTGTTGTAGTAGTTGTAGTATTGAATTTTAATAGAACGCCGCTTAAAAAAATATTCCCAAAGCTGATCAGCGCCATCTCGACACCTCCATGCATCCATCCAAAAATTGAGTTACAACGGCATTGTTATGTAAAAAAAAATGCATTTTTTCTGTACTATCATTGTAATTCTATTCCCTTTCGTTTCTAAAATAAACCAACGTCAAAGTATTGTAACTAATCCAAAAAATATTTTTTGTCAACAATATAATTGCAACTTGATTTACAATTTATAGAAAATATTATGAATAGCTTGTTTATCAAGTACAACAAAATTGTAACATTAGATACAATCTATGTTACATGATAAAATTACGGTTTATGATCAAAAAATGTACTGTTACTGCATTGTAAGTTGAGTTACAATGATGTTGCACGGATCTTTACGTTAGTTTTTAGTGCATTACGACAAGTTAAGACGAGTTGTGATGTTCTATTTAGTAGTTTACTCTTAAGTAGTTTGCTCATAGAATTTCGGTGTTGTTACGTAGCTTGGTAAATAGAAGTGAGAAGGTGTACAAAGTGACTATTGCGGTGTTTATAGTGTATAACTTAACACCTTGGAGTTACAATTATCTGACCACAAAAATAAATTAAACTACAAAAAAACTAAATTGTAACTCAGACATACAATGTTTGTCCTCGTAACTTATATGTCATTTCACTGTTTTGTTTTTCACGTAAGTCATGAAAACCCATGAAAACAATTTTTCTTTTACAACTTAACCATACCTATTTATAGTCCGCCTAAACTATATTAAATAGAGCCAGCTTCAAAAATTGTACGGGGTGTTTTGAGTTTGCTATAATTTTAAAACTTTAAAATCGCTCTCCTGTAAAATCACAAAAAGTGAGTTACGATGTTATTGCATGGAGGTGTCGATCTATAGATACATACTGAAGCGTTGTGACAAACGTCAGGGGAAAATTCGTCATTGACGGACTTTACTCGTATGTGTCTATGCTTAAAACCTTTTCGATTCATTAGGGTGCGTACAGACTATATAACATATTATATAACTTGTGTTTTATAACACGTCCACATTATGAAATTGACATTGACATTTATAACATTCAGTGTCCACATTAGCTAAAACATGTTATATGTTATGCAATGTTATGTTATAGCAATGTTATGTTATATAGTCTGTACGCACCCTTAGTAGATTAAAACCTTATGTTTCTATGTGTTCATAGTATAAAATTGGATTTAACTCCTACCCAAACAAAACCCGATTATTTATTACTTAAGTTCCGGTTAATGGACTTCAGATAACCGGATTAAGTGTAACGTACCCGATATAAAAGCTTCGGTAAGTTTACACACGCCAAAACCACACAATACATCCCTCTTGTTCATCACTATTATGTTTTAATACAATTTAAATAGTAACTTTGGGCAACAGAGACTGATCTTCAAGGTTAAGCGCTACTTGCCGAGGTCGGTACGTGGATGGGTGACGATCCATTATATACCGACTTGCCCCCGTGACTGGGAAAGCACGTTAAGCCCGTTTGCACGTTTGTCCCGGCTGTCATTTAAAGATCTTTGACAATCGTTGGGATTAATCAGAAACCTGACAGTCTAACAACCAGTCTTACTTATACCTAACTCTGTTACTAGGTTATGGTGGTCAGATTTGCGGTCGCTTCATGTAAAATACTGGTGTTTGGCCCCAACATACTTGGGAAAAGACAAGGCAGACGATACGGGATGATTTCTCAGTAGTTAAAACTTCCTAAGAATTTCTGCGTTCCTGGTAGATAGATCATGTTTTGTAGTTTGAAACTTCGGTATATCTGCTTTTTCTTCACGTCAATATTTATAATGTGGCTGGCTTCTGTGAAACAAATATCAGATTGGATCTCGAAATGATCTGATTAGACAATATCTGGAATTACAAACGACTACGTCCCATTTCGTAACTTTCCCATTTCGACAAGTCACAAAAGATATGCAAAACAAGTGAAAAAGTCCCAACTCGTAACTATTTTCTACATTAAGTATCAATGAATCCCATTTCGTCAACCGTAAATTTCAACTGTTTTTTTTTGTACAGTACAGTCAGCTCCCAAAAAAAAAAGAAAAAAGAATCTGTCCAGGCCAGAAACAGAGCAAATTGACTGTGACAGACGCACAGGCAGATAGACACACGAGCGAACCTATAAATAGACTGATTATGATATTAATATTATTATTATATTATTATTTGATGATATTATTTATTTATTTCTGTTTTTTTTTAATGTATGGAACCTTAAAAACATCGATGTTTTCCTACAATAAAAAACATTCGTTATCTCAGTCTCCCAGCTGAGGCGATTTGCACATGAGTAAACCTAATCTAACCTAAGTTGAAAGTGTAAGCATATTCGCGGCTTTTCGAAACCAAAACCAGCTTTTCGCTTTATCACTACCAGACAATTACTAGACTAGAATTTGGTTTGGATCAGTCAGACACTAAAACTCAAGCCTAGCCTAATCCCACGTACAGATAATCTGTAAAACAATCAAAAAAGCAATTACTCAAAAATTGCCTGAAACAGCAACTATGACTGGTTAGATAAACACCGTGGCATCGGTCCAAGTCTATGGTACTTTCATAGTTAGTTTACCACCGGCGTCTACAGCCAAATAGCGACCTTATTGTCAACAAGCTAAAGAATCATATAATTTTAATTTATCAGTGATAGCCTAGTTGTGTGACCGTCGGACTGCCAAGTCATAGGTCTTAAGTTTAAACCCAAGGCATCGCCCTTAGTGTTCCGTGGTCCCGGAACACAAAAGGCGATGAAGGAACATGGATGGGTTTTAGTCAGTAAAAGTCTGACACTCCCTCCTGCTCTGCCCAGAGCGGGAGGAGTCATTTGATGATTTCCCATCCGAAAATAAAAAAAAGGCACGCACCCCAGATTTTTCGGATTCATGTGCGTATTGTATGTAACCTAATTATCGCTTGCTTCGGTGAAGGAAAACATCTTGAGGAAACCATCATGCCTGAGAGATATTTCTTGATGGTATATAAAGCCAAGTTACTGACCACACGATAAATAAATAGTTTTGACAGACTGGTTAGTGATCGTTATCTGCCTAGCCTTTTCCCAACTATGTTGGGTCGGCTTCCAGTTTTAATAATATAATAATAAACCATTTATTTTCAGGTAACAAAGACCCATAGATAAATACCTTAACCTAAGTATACATACGTTTTATTACAACTGTATTAGTAAATATAACTTAAAACTATGTTACAGTTCGGCCGCTGAGAGAATACGTTCCTGACAGGTCGCGAGTATTAGTATTATTGGTGATGTTATTTAAACTTATAGCTAATAAAACTTACTTATATTACCCTTTTTGCCCTATTAACAAATAATATTATTGAAAACGATATCATTAAATCAATTATCCATAAATGTTATAATTTCGCGCTAAATTTTTGTACCAACTGACATGCGTCAGGAACGCATTCTCTCAGCGGCCAAACTTGTAGTATCACTAAATTGCACTACGTCTTTGTGCGTTCTGGTGGCACTTGTCCGCGAAAGCGGCGAAATACCACATCCTGTTGTGGCCAAAAACTTTCTTCCATCACCTGATGCAGGTAGCATGTTGGTACGCGAACCACAAGCGCCTTAAAGTTGACGTTGCGATGCGAATCCAGCATCTGCACTCTCGGAGAGTAATTCAGCCTTTGGCGCACGTACTTCACGATGTCTTCCGCGTCAGTGGTGTAATGGAGACGCGAAATATACACCGGGGTATTCGGCTTCGCAGCACGCAGTTTCATGTTAGGCTCTATAGGAGCCTTGCCGCAGCGATTCTTACAGTTACTCTGACGGCGCTTCCTCCTTTGCACCGTCATAAAGCCGTCATCAGCCCGTTCCGTGTCCTTTGAAGGCATAGGCTTTGCGGGGGGAGCAGGGGGTGTGACCACCGGGTTCGATGGTCGCATCGGTCGGGCAGCGCTGCGGGGAGAAGCTGCTGTGGCGGGGGCAGGGCAGCAAGGCACACTTGTAGCGCTCATCGCTGGCTCAGCAATCGGTGCCGGCGACAAAACTGCTGACGCAAAACTCGTGACCGACGTATCGAGGCAGCCGACACCTCGGCGCGTATTTACGTTACTTACACGCGCCGCCGGTGACCCAATTAACGCCACTGAGTTGCGCAACTCATCGAGTTCTGAGCGCAGGTCCGCAACGGTGTTCTGGGATGTCTCCAACTTCCTCTGTACATCAGTCAGACTTGCCTTCATAGAAACAATGTCCTTCAACAGGCTCGTAACGTCGAGGTGGTCGAATGTGACTGGGGGTAACTTGTTCAGATCCCTTGCCACAAACGTCGGCACGTCGTCTGGATCGGTAGCCTTCAAAAGCGTGATGATGTCATGCACACTTTTCTTCGCCCCGTCGCGCCGACGAGACACCATCTGGTCGACTTTATTAAGTGACCGGAACAGCAGCAACTTTGCAGCAGCAATATCCTCCTCGCTGAAGTTCGAGATCTAGATGGCGGACACCTCGTCCATCACGTCCAGCTTCTGCTGCAGGAACGCCAGCAGTTCATTTGGCACAAGTTTATCACTCATGGCAGTACAATTACGAGCGTCGGCTTGCGCCGCGCTGTACGATATTAATAATAATATGCACCGTGTTGCAACGTCCGCCTCAGAGTGCAGCTACGGACGGACTGATTTTAGACTGAGTTTTACTGGATGCAGCTGAATACCAGTATTTTTTAAGGAGCGACTGCCTTATTAGACCTCCACAACCCAGTTAGTGCCGGGTAATACGATACCCCTTGGTATGACTGGTTGTCAGACTTTTTGGACCTCTGACTACCTAACGACTGTCAAAGATCTACAAATGACAGCCGGGAACAACGGCTTAACGTGCTTTCCGAGGCACGGATGAAACTCGGTATGTAATGGTTGGTCACCCATCCACAGACCAACCTAGGCAAGCACGGCTTAACCTAACGATCGACCCGAGCGGCTGTTATTATTTAGCCACGAGCTCCTCAGACTCCGAGAGACTGGTTAGTGATAGCAGACTCGAAACAATCAGTCTCGAAAATAAAGTTCAATGAGATTTTGAGAACAATGCAAAGGCGTATGTAAAATAACTGCGACAGGACTGTACATCACAGACGCACTTCGGACGTGCTCTATCGGGTTTTCGGATCTCGGATCACAACGGGTCCGTCTTAAATCGGATCGTCCTACTTAATCTGGAGGAGGCTATGGGAACGCAATTTTAAGGTCGTCTACTTTTTGTAGGCATGCGATTTCGGTGTGCGATTTGAAATTGGAGATAGAATCATGGGTTGTGATCACGTAGGATTTGACTGAAAGAGGTTTTTTATATTTAAGTGGCTTTACTGGGTAGATACTATTCGATTTGTTATTCCTGGGCAAACATGGAGTTTGGTGCTACTTTGTCTTAATATTATAATGGATAAGTTTGAATAAAATTGTTATATTTTGTAACCGACTTTCAAAAGGAGGTTATCAATTCATGTTTTTTTTTGTATGTTCAGCGTTATCTTCGCCAATTGTGAACCGATTTTGATGGTTCATTTTTGTTTGGAGGAATATTATTTTATGGTGGTCCCGTTTAAGTTTGGTGAAGATCTGATGCTGATTTTTAGAGATATACAAGGGCACTCTTCAATAATAGACGGAAAATTTGCCGTGATTGCTGCAATCGCTTGGATATTTGTTGTTTATAGTCATCATCACCACGTAACATCATCATCTCATCTCATCTGCCTAGCCTTTTCCCAACTTTGTTGGGGTCAGCTTCCAGTTTTACCGGATGCAGATGAATACCAGTATTTTACATTTTTTTCACCACGTAACATCACACCTTGAAAAATGAAAAAAAAAATAAAAACTTTTTTTTTAAATAAACCGACTTCAAAAACACAAAAAAAAGTGAAAATTAACCTTAGCCTAAGAAGTCGGTGGCAAAAAAAACCGATTCAAACAATTAAATGTCACCGACTTCTGAAGCCAAAGTGATTTTTCACTTTTTTGTGTTTGTGAAGTCGGTTTTATTTTTTCAATAGAAAAACTTGTTGGTGTATGTAGGATGTACATAAAAAGTATTTTTTAATACAGTTGCTTAAAAAGTGGTGTATTGCAGGGACGTATAGCGTTCGGGATGTGGGCTATTACATACTAGTGCTTTTTTTTACCTTTCCCGAACTCGTGCGTTCTCTTTCCCAACTGTCAAAATAATGTCTATTAAAAAGAAAAACCAAACAAGAAGTTTTTACTAAAGAGTTTTTGTGATTCATACAAATACGTATATTTCTAAAAAGAAGCTACTAATTTATTTCAATATCAGATTTAATGATTTAATTGAATGAGTTAGGTTAGGTTTTATTTCATTTCATCTCATTAAATTTCATTTTCATTTCATATCAATAAAAGAATCTACTGAAGACTAAGCTGTATGGATAGTTCCCTTTGCCTACCAAAATGGGTGAAGAAAAAAAAACTGCTTATATTCTACGGGTGCGCCAAAGTTCACCTAAATTTTCAACTCCGATAATTGGAAATCCGAAAATGTTCTTCCTAACATTTTTCGTCCTAACAATCACAATTCCTAACTACTCTGTCTCTAATGTTCATAATTCCAAAGCATTCAACTTCATAATGTCAGTAGCAATAAACATCTATTATACTTTTATTTGTTTTCCTATATTTTCTCAACATAACCATCTTTTACACTATTATTCAAAGACATATCTTTTTTGTTTAGATTTCTTTTTATTCATAATAATCAGTATCATATAAATTAATTTCGCGTAACTTTATTTTCACATAACATGTGTAACATATAAGAATAATAGTACCATACAAAATAATAGGGGGGAAATATAATGACCACCAAAATTAACTTTGTGACCACTAACATCTGTCACCTAAAATATCAATTGATCACCAAATTTAGTAAATTGAGCATCATCATTTTAATGAGGTGGTTGATGACAAACTAGTTTTGCCTAGGCCGACTTGGGGCACCCCGACACGGATAGATTAGGTTAGAAGGGTATGGCGGGGTCGAATGAGCGAGCGAAGCGAGCGAATAGACCCCGCCATACCCTTCGTGGTTATTTTTTTATAAACAATCCAGAAGTAGGAGCCCCGCGGAGCGGGGCTCCGTCGACCAGGTCTCCTTCGACTCGGATGCAAGAGCATAACAGTTCAATTTCTAGTGGTCAAAAATATTTTTTGAGTCTAATTTCACGATAAAATGGGGATTAATTTTGATGATCATTTACTAATTTTGGCAACCAAAAGTGATTTTTTTGCCGTTACATTTTGCTAAATCTGTTGGTTCGTTAATTGTATGCAAAATAATAGTACGGTACAAGTAGTTAAATACATGTTTTCATATATATTTATAGCGGTGTGTGTCTGCAAAGATATCCATAGGTTAGGTTAGAACTGTGACCAACTACGAACTACTACCTCGAAATTGGTCGCGAAATTTTTCTAAGTATTTTTATCATAGTGCCCCCAAGACGACACTCTGACCTGAATTTCATTCATTAAAGACAAGAATCAGTGAAACGACCTTTAATCATTCTAAACAGTTGGTTTTTAGACATAATTATCTCAGGTATAGTTATAGTAATAAGTACGTTATGTAAAGCATACCCCCCAAATAATAATCATACCCTCAAATTAAAACTATAAATATCATCTTCTACCCACACATATTTTTTAATACACTTAATAAATGTTTCTTTCTGAGTATGAGTGAAAATATTATGGTAATTATGTTTAGGGCTAAAAGCGTTATGATAAAAAACAGTAGGAGTTTGAATATATTCACGTTAATGACATTATTAATTAAAATTTTCGGAAACATGAGTGTTATGAACATCGCCGGTAGCACTACAAATAGTATGAATGAGAACTTTAGGATGAAAAATTTTAGGAAAAGTGATCATTCGGATTACAAATCGTTAGGAAGAACAATTTCGGGTAAACAACTTTAGGTGAGCCAATATGGACCCATATTCTACGGTTGGCGCCATTTTCCAGAAATTTTCTTTGCGAGTTTAGTTGTTTGTTGCACAAAATGAGTAATTTCGATCCTATTTTTTTTTTAATTAACACCACCGGAACTCAGTATAATTGCACAAAATGCTTCGGAGAACATTTTACCGGAAAAGTCAAAAAGTCGTTACATATCTACATACGACGAATTTATTGCGTGAAGAGAAGAGAAAAAAGCAAACAATTTTTCAGAAAATGTTATGTTGGCATACTTCTCCGAACTCTCAGCAAAATTAAAACCGTCTACGTAATGGTCGAGGTTTTTATTATTTTATTAAATTGCTTCATTTTTTCGCAACTATGTACAATACGGCCGATGTATCTTGGCGAGTCTGAACATAGGCTCTGCGAACTTTAGCGCATGTACACTCGTGAAGAAAACTGTTATTGTCTTTATTTTTTATAAACCAAATGTACGAATAAAATAGCCATAATATGCTTTGGTTGGCATATTTGGCGAATAATATAAGTGCCAACTGACACTTACAAATACCGCAAATAGAACAAACTTAACACTAAACAAAAAAACTAAACAATAATAATAACCAATAATAAATAATTCACAACAATAACAACGAAAACTTTTATAACCGACTGTACTCAAGACAGAGATAGTGACACGAAAACGACACCAATGCTAACGTGTGAGTGAGACATATTACCGTGTACCGAGCATTGCCGAATAAGCACGAAGGTTCACGAAGTAATCAAATAGGGATGTCCAATACGCGTTCCTGAGGGTGCTGTTTAATCGATTTTTATTCAAATCGATTAAAATTAAGTCAAAAAATATATTTATTTTTATTTTTTTAAGGAGGTTTTAAATTTTCTCAAATAGTCGTTACTCAAGTAGTCGTTAATAGATAACTGATATTTTATGTAAATCATGTCTTTCAACCGAGAAAATAATATTTAATAAGTTTTTTTTTTAATTTCAATCGAAATCCCGTTTATTCACAAACAAAATACACTATATTTTTACAAATATCCACTTCGTTTAATATCCTAAATAAACAAAAATCAATTAATTATATTTAAAACTAATCGATTACGATATTAGATTGAATAAAGGGTCGATTGTGTTTATTTTTGGTCAATCTCTAGCCTAGACCACCGCCCCCCGCACGTCGCCTCATGCCACCATTTGGTTCCTCAAAACAGTGATTGCGCAACCTTCTGCGCGAAGTTCGGACTCGCCAAGATACGTCGGCCGTATTGTATATTAAAAATAGTCGTTCAGTACACCTGTGGAACCGTCATTGCAACTTGTTCCAACTGTCAACCCTCGCCTTCGGCTGCGCCTCGGCTCGGGAAGACATTTATCGGAACTCTTTGCAAAGACAGCCTTTCCGCACTTGTAATGAAATATACTATTTACTCTTTATATTCATCCTGAATTACAGTTAGAAAAGCTGGACATTCATTTTAAGCGACTATTATTGCAGAGTTGTTCTTTGTAATCAACATTTTCATTTAAAACTCAGCCAATACGGTTGTATTTTATTTTATGCCCAAATTTAAATCCACTGAATTAATATTTTAAATTTCATCATTGCAAATAAAATGTAATCAGTATAATGACTGAAAAATTTTGTGTAGTATTTCGTGATTTTTGTCTGTTCGTGGGTTTCTCTTAAAAACAAAAATGGTAAAAAAAAACTGTAAAAGTACAACATTTTAATAAGTACTTATGACGCAAGATTTTTGCCATAGCAAGGCTCACGTCAGTATAAAATAATAAATCTGTGTAATAAAATCCATGTACCAAATACCAAGACCTATCGAGGCTTTGAGTATACTATAATCATAAAATAATAAGTAGTTTCATTTTATGCGTTACACAAGTGTGTCACGAACTTTATTCTGAACGTAAGCAGTGAACAAGTGTTACGTCCCGTTGAAGACCTTACGCCTTGTTCACAACCTTAGGCGATGCAAGTTATGACGCGACTTGCGTCAAGTTTTATATGCGAATAAAGGACAGCAACACCTGAGACGGTGATCGACGCCTGAGCTACGCTGCGCCTGCGTCACTGGCTACGCATCACGAGTACGTCATCGCGGCTCTGTGACGAGTCGCCGCGCCGCTGCGCCGTTGCCGCGTTCTTCGCTCTTCATAAGTATTGGACGCCTGGTACTTCTACACTGAGTGAAGAACATGAACATGCCTCTCCAGCGCTCCCCGCCGCCTACCTCACCCGCCCCAGTGGCCGCCCCTGAGCTCGGCTCCAAGCTCTCTGTGGTATGTGCGCCTGATATATGTGAATCAGATACTGCGTCTGAGAGAAGCGGTAGCAGAAATGCCAGTGTCAGACATAAACGTAGACATGGCGATGATGACATCAAGGAACTCAAAGGGTTGATCTCGTCCTTATCATCTAAGGTAGACCAAAGCTTCCTTGAACTCAAGCAGAAAAATGAAGAACTTAAGGAAAGTTTACAATTTATGTCAGATAAATATGACCTAATTTTAAAAACACTTCAAAACCTGCAAGAAGATGGAGCACAAGATAAGAAGACCATTCAAAAATTGGAAGAAAAGATTGAACTTCTAGAGCGTAAAAGCAGGTCGGCTAGCTTAGAGATACGAAATGTACCCATCTGCTTACGAGATGACAGGAAATTTGAGTCGAAGGAAGACGCTAGTTTGATTGTGAAAACCTTATCTAAAGCTGTTGATGTGGATATCCAAGACTGTGACATAAAAGACGTCTATAGAATCCAAACCCACAAAGAAGGCAGTAAACCCATCATAGTTGAGCTGAACAGTGTTCTAAAAAAAGACAAAATAATGCAGGGAGTCAAGAATTATAACAAGAAGAAACCAAATGAAGAAAAATTAAATACTGGACACCTCAGTATACCTGGACCTGCCAAACCTGTGTTCATATCAGAAGCCCTAACACCTAACGCGCAGAAACTATTCTACGCAGCTCGACAGTCTGCAAAGGAAAATGGTTACGCGTACTGCTGGACTTCACGTGGTTCCATATTCCTACGTAAAGCCGAAGGTGAGCCTCAAATTCGAATTGAATCCGCAATAGATCTAAAACTCCTAGCTAAAAAATGACTATCCCATACAAACTACCTCATTGTCATTTCTCACAGTTTATTAATATACCCTTTTTATATTTTAAGTTCAGTATTACAATATATGGTCCAATCTTTTCGCTAGATACTGGTATGGTGTATCTAAATAGTATAGTATATTTGATAAGTATTTGTTATTTATATCCAAAACCTGTTCTTGTAGAAGCTGTCTTATATAGTATTTCACTGTGTTATGATATTGTTCACATTGTAAACAAACATAATTTATTTAATTTCTCTTATAAAACAAAATTTGTTATTAATCACAACTCAACACAAATACAGTTACACGATCAAAACATTCACACACATATTTTAAATAGACTAAACGCACAAAATTCCAGACTCTTCACTAAATTACATAAACGACTGACACAAATGACACTCTCCAGCACAAGCATAAACTGGTCATTAACTTTAAAAATTAAAAATTCGATAAGGACAACCTAAATAAATTTATTGATTCTGTAGAATCATTTAATATCTCACGGTCGTATGTGAGTTTGCCAGACCAATGTTTGAAGCATATAAACACTACCCAACCAACTTTGAATGTACTGCATGTTAACATCCGAAGCCTAAATTGTAACTTTGATGGACTTAATGTCCTAATACATTCCATTGATGTAAATTGTGACATAGTAGTGCTCTCTGAGTGCTGGTTGAGTAAAGTGACAGATGTTCCTGTATTAACTGGCTTTACCTCGGCTAGATCCTCATTTAACAACCAAAATGATGGGGTGGTAGTTTATGTAAGCTCTGATGTGACCCATAAGCTACTTGAACCGGTTTTTCAGGACGCTAACTGTCTTATTTTGAGGCTAGGTCCAGATACAGCTATTGTTGCAATTTACCGTTCACCTTCAGTTAGAAATATAGAACATTTTCTTAACTCTTTAAACAATGTCTTAGAATCCCTGGCTTCAATAACAACTGTAGTAGTGATTGGAGATTTAAACATAAATATTCGACCAGACAACAAAGACCCAAACTCTGAAGAATATTTAAATACAATGGCTTTTCACGGGCTCCTACCTGCCCACATTTTCCCCACTCGCATTGAAAACTGCCTGGATCATGTATTTTTAAAAACAGATAGACCCTCCACAACTTTGGTTCTAGACTCTTATTTTACTGATCACGCACCTATTCTGTTTTTCACTGAACGAAACCCTCTTAATGCTACAAAACCAAAAAGTATGAGACGGCATCTAAACTTTCCAGAAATTATTAGCTGCTTAGAAAACTCTGATTTCTCAGATGTTTTATCTAGCAAAGATCCAAATGAAAGTGCGGAGCAACTCATCTCCATTATAACAGACGCAATTAATCAACATAGTACTCTAAAAAAAGTCCCTAACAGGAAGCAGACTATAAAACCATGGATGACCTCTGGCCTCCTGAGATGTGTGCGAAATCGGGATCAACTCCATAAAAAAGCAATGCAAAATCCTAAAGACCTTACGGCTAAACTAATATATTCTAGATACCGAAATTACTTGAATAATTTACTGAAGACTATTAAAAGCAATTCTGACCAAAAAGAACTCATAAAGGCCAATGGTAACCCCAAAGCAACTTGGGATATCATAAAAACCATTAGCTATAAGAACACCTCACCCATAAGGAAGACAGGAGAACTTCTTAATATGTGCAGCGATCCAAAGTCCTCTGTCAATGCTATAAATAAGTATTTTGCAAACGTTGGAGCGGATCTTGCTAGGCAGGCAGCGCAGGGTCAGCGTGTAACTCGCCCAAACTTTGAATTTGACAGCTTAATAAATCCCCAAGGTAACTCATTCGTATTACTTGAAACGAATTTCTCAGAAATAGAAAATATAATTATAGAGCTAAAGCACAATTGTGCAGTAGGTCACGATGGAATACCAGCCTCAGTTATCAAGTCTGCCAGACATGTACTTATTCCCGCAATAACGCATATCTGTAATTTATGTATCTTAAAAGGTATTTTCCCCGACACTTTTAAGAAGGCGTTAGTAACACCAGTATTTAAGGGTGGGGATGGAGACCGTGTCGAGAACTATAGGCCTATATCTGTACTCACAACACTGTCCAAAATAATGGAAAAGGTTTTGAACAAAAGATTGCTTAGTTATCTTGAATGCAACAACATAATCTCGCCAAACCAATACGGTTTTAGGAGAGGCGTATCAACAGAGGATGCTGTTCTTGAACTGACAAGCCTAATTGTCAAGAATCTTGATTCTAGGACTAAAACTATAGGTATTTTTCTTGATTTAGCCAAAGCTTTCGACACGGTTTCTACTCCCATCCTTCTACATGGTTTGGAAAGCTTAGGAATAAGAGATATCGCTCTTAACCACTTCCGTGACTATCTCACAAACCGTAACCAACGAGTTAAGGTAGACAACTACATCAGTGACGATGTGAGTCTAACCTTTGGCGTACCACAAGGCAGCGTGCTAGGGCCCACCCTTTTTCTTCTATTTGTAAACAGATTGTGCCAGCTGTCAATCCCACACTGCAAGATACTCGTGTATGCAGACGATACTGCGCTTATCATAAGTGGAGAAACTTGGGAATCTGCTCACCACGCAGCTGAAAATGCTCTTGGCATAGTCATGGATTGGCTGTCATTAAATTTACTTACGCTAAATGTCTCTAAAACCCACTATGTCCCTTTCTCAGCGAACACTGCTACACAGCCTAGTATGCCAGACATTAAAGTCCATAGTTGTCACCCCACGCTGACCCCTTGCAGTTGTCCTAGTATACAAAGAAGCTCTTGTGTAAAATACTTGGGCGTGCACATTGATAACACATTGAGTTGGCAAAAGCAAATCAGTGTGACAGTTACGCGTGTTCGTAAGCTAATGTTTCCTATGAAAAAACTGAGAATAGTAGTTGCCGACCGACTGTTAAAAACTGTCTATTTTGCCTTAGCTCAGTCACTTTTAACGTATTGCATATCTGTCTGGGGAGGTACACATAAGACGTATTTACTTCGCCTTGAGAGGGCACAAAGAGCTGTCTTGAAAGTCATGCTTCACAAACCTTACCGGTACCCGACAACCCAGCTTTATAAGGACATATCTGTACTCACTGTTCGACAGCTCTGTGCACTTAACGTCACTTTACGTGTACACTCATCATTGACCTATGACCCAAGGTTACTAGAGCAAAATAAACGACGTAAAGACCCGTATGCCCACCTCTCACCACCAAAACTGCTCTGGCGAGACGAAGCTACCCGTGTCTTAGCAGGCACATTTATAACACAATAAACGAAATCTGCAACGTGTACTCTTTACCTAAATTTAAATGTAAAACTGTAGTTAGTGGTTTTCTTCAAAAGTTAACGTACGATGAGACTGAACAACTCTTTGCAAAAAAATCCTACTAACACATTTAAAAACAGATTTAAATTGCTCCTTTATTATATATTGGCACACAAACGAAACACACACACCCACTCATACACCCACACCACACATACACCCACACCACACATACACCCACACCACACATACACCCACACCAAACATACACCCAATGCCCACACCACATACACCCATTCCTTACTTACATAATTTATAATAAGTGTCAAGTACTTACCTATATCAAACTAAGTTTTTTATGTTTTCAAAAACTCCTACAAAGTGCAGCGAATTGGCAATGAACTGTAAGAGGAAGGCGCCTGTGTCTGTAACACAGTTTATACTAGCACAGACACAGTCGTTCACTCTGTCTCAAATAATTCATAGTGTTGTGCTTCATATTATGGCGTTTTATGTTTTGATTGAGATGGACAAATTGTACTTGGCTTTTTGAAATAAAGATTATTATTATTATTATTATTAACCTTAGGCGATGCAAATTATGACGCGACTTGCGTCAAGTTTTATATGCGCTAGTAATTTTTTTGTTCAAGTGATTATTGGTCGCTCAGCAAAACGCGACGCAGTGCGACGCGGCATGCTCGGGACATCTTTTTATTTGTTAACCTTGAGCGTGTGTGGATACGAGTTTAGGTAATGCGCCATCGCCATAAGACGCGATTTGCATTAGAACACACGCGCGCCTTACACAAGTCACGTCACGGATGACGTGAAGCACGCTCTAAACAATTTCCTTCATTTGTGTTGTCTTCAGTCTCTCTTGCAAGACTCGTGTAACTTGCGGACATGCGATGCAACTTATGACGTGACTTGCGTCAATAAATCAGCCTTGTTTACATCTTGACGGCTCGGTTGGCGCAGTGGGTGAGCAATTGGCTGTTGCGATGTGTGTCGCAGGTTTGATCCCTGCACGGAACAAATATTTGTGTGGTCTACAGGTAGTTGTTCTGGGTCTGGCTGTTTGTGTATCTCAGTTCAAATGTTTGTAAACGCACCCACGATACAGAAGACAAAATCCTAGTGAGGAGCAAAGTTTAAATGTAAAAAAATCTTGAATAAGTAGCGATCATTCTGGAAGCCGCGTTGCGGGTGATTCGTGCCTGCACACTGAAAGCAATTTCTTAGATTTCTTTTCTCAGCGGTCACTGCCCCAAAACGCGTGCCGTTTGAGCATACAGCTCGTGGCTAAGGGTTTATAAGTTGACGGAGGTCACTCCGAAAGGCTTCGGCATGGCTTCGGCACTCATTCGTGAAATAGGTCAAGAGACGGATGAACAGTTCCGAGGCTATTTGTCATTGTCGCCGACTTTCACATAAAAAAGAGGAATTGCTCTCGTGAAAGGCCGAAGGACCCAAGTTTGGCCTGTTTTTGAAATGTGTTCGACGTTTCCGTTGACCACAGGCTTCATAAACAGATGTCCTCTTTTGATATTGTTAAGGTTTTTTGATTTATTTTCCGTACAAGATTCATAAAATTTAGTTTCACTTTGACCAGAAATTGCTGAATACGTTTAAAGGTAAGAATATTTAAAAGATCGTTCTGTTTTGGCAATCGAATGTACAGAATTATGTTTTACTAATTTACAAGGTGTAAAAGACCTCATCACGAAGCCGTCAACCAAGCATTCTGTACATCAAACTAAGTAACTTTACGCAAAAATTATTGCTGGGAAACGACTTTTTTTTTTGGAGTGAAAAATCATGTTTTATGGTAGAACTCAATGAAACGCACTCAATACATTGTGCTGATGGATGTATTGAATAGTACGGGGGTCGTGGAGGTGTTTAAAGTAAAAATCTTACATTAAAAACTTGTATTTAAAAAAAAAAACTTGTCAAAATGTTGGAATTTTGACCTTCAATATCTCCGTAAGTAGAAGGTTCCCAGGTATGGTGTAGAACAAAAAAATTATCGCAATGACGGGGAGGACAAGTGCCTTTCGGCTTCGTTAAGAGGTGTTTTACACCCTTTATATGTGCAGAGTGAATATTTGTCTTTCAAATAGTCAAATAGGTTTATATTTTAAACCAAATTATAATATTGTCTTTTTATAAACGTTTTGGAAAGATTACCTAAAAACAACTTTAGAACATATTTCTTTCAGAAATGTCTACTTTTTATTTAACATTGATGATGACATTGAAATGCACCATTTACACTTGTTACACATATCGTAGATAATAGGATTGAAAAGTTCTCAAAATCATACCTATAGGTGCATAAACCGCCCTTCAACTGTTGCATGCATACAACTTGAATATTAATTAATTTAACTGAAAATCACCGACACAATTAGTCTAAAATTGAGTTCAAACTGCTAAGTGAAACAGTTGGTTCAGGTTACTAAGTTTATATGCCACCTAACTTTCACACAATCTTGTTTATGCAACTAAGGACATACACACACTGAAGTCGACACCAGAAAGTTTAGAAAGGTAACCAAAATAAACATAAATAATGATGTGTTTAATTGTTCCTTTTTTTGTGTTAGCCTATGCTATCCCACTGCTGGGCAAAGGCCTCCCCCAATTCCTTCCATGTGCTCTTTTCTCGTGCCTCCTCTAACTAACCTTCCCGGTACGCGTCCAAATCGTCCCGCCGCCTCTTTCTGGGCCGGCCTCGGCGCGGCGGCGCCGTCCGTCATCCGGCATAGCGTGGAGACTTTTGCCCAGCGGTCATCGTGTATGCGACTGACGTGACCCGCCCAATCCCATTTTAGCCAAGACAAGACAGGGTTGGAAACACCACGCGCTGTTTGAAAAAGAAAAAAAAAACATTGTTCCTTTACCCTACATATTTAAGTAGAGTTGATCTCACTAAAGTTTGATTAGTTACATACGTATACAAGTTGGAGTGAATCGGTATCTTCTAGGCAAGCGTGCTCCACCTTAGGCCTTAGGCATCAGGCAAGTTGCGGCCAAATACAAGCCTATTTAGTTTTAAAGCTGGGGAACGGGTGCAAGTGACGCAAGCGTTTAGGAATCACCCAGATCATACAAATTACAGTCCAACAGAACTTTTGAGTTGGAGCGTGAGCCTATTCGCTTGCGCTGATGGGTAACTTACTTGACTAACTTACAATTACCATCGTACCTATTGGAGCTTGCGGGCGCCATCTGGCGGGCAACCAATCTGGATTGCCATGGTATGGTTTAACTAGTGCCTCACGCTATACATTCAGCATTAAATTCGGGGTAAGTATCAACAACATCGTTTCAGAAAACTTTACGTACTATCGAGGACACTCCCGCCTGACCACCACTAAGCTCATTTTTGCTTGCACTCGCAACATAAAACCGCTCTCTAGCTCCGCCCCGTTGGCTTTGTGTAGAAAAAAATAATGAAAAGATACCGAATCGGCCGAGCGCATTGAAGACGCGAGAGTTATTGTTACTTTGCGCGCCAAAGTTGACGCTTTCCTAATAGGCCCAAACTTTAAGGGGGCGCGGCTCGGCGCCTCCGCATGATTTTAAGCGAAAATAAATTAAAATGGTCAGGCGGAAAAGACCCCGATAGTACATTGTTACAATCACAACTAGCGACCTTAAGATTAATGGCTTACACCATCTTTTTCATTCACAGAAGTGACTGGCCTTGCACAGCTTGCACTAGAAGCGTGATGTGTGATAAGTTAAGCGTTACGTTTCATGTTCCTATTACTTACGGTTCAAAGTGGTCTCAGAACAATTGTAGAGGAGAAACGTGAACACGTACAAGACGTTATGCTTGAGATGGAGACGTTTTGATCGCTTTGTAATTTCCTGGTGCAGAACAAGCCTTACTTAGTTAGTATAGGAGAAGTCAAAGAAAAGGTGCTACCGCTGTTATTGTAAAGCCATCGAACAAACGTTAAATAGGCTGTAAACTAAGTACACACATGACATAACGCCTATATTTCACGAAGAATTAGTCAGAAATACACCTATACCTTCGTCCACTTTTCTCCAGTTAGGTTTTCCAATAAAGGAAATGTGAATAATAGCTTAATTTTGCTTTAATTTGTTATTTTGATTATTTTAATTTTATAACTGTTTAAGTTACTGTAATTGGTTTTAAACAGCCGTTGTAATTAAATAAATTAATTAAATCCTATGTAGTGTCACCTGCATTACATGGGACTCATAAGGGCAAAAATATATTGTATGCGGCCGCTTATTTTCTGCTGCAAAACCACAAATAAAACTTTAAACGACCTGAGAACCGAACCTGGAGTCTCGTGTTAAGCAGTAGTGCTTGCAAAATATTAATCTTCTTCTTCTTCGTGTCGATTATTCCCTTTTTTGTTTTTTTTTTTTCTTATTGTTATTTATTATTACCTATATCATTATGTTTGATACTATTAAACCTTTTCAAAACCTGACTGATGATTGATTAATGATTAAACAATAACGTTTAAAATACAGGTGAATTTTTATCACTTTTCAAAAAACTAGGTATAGGTGGACGGAGTAGAAGCAAATAGCATACTTAGTTCTATTAAAAAACGAAACTTAGCATTTCTTTTTTCAGAATTTCTCTTTCTTGTTCTAATATAAAAAGTTTACTTGAAATTTGTAGCGTTTTTTGATGAGGGATCACTTTTTTTCTAAGCTGTGGAAAAAAGAAAAAAAAACTAGGTATGCCATAAGTTTCTACTCCGTTCACCTAACATACCCATTTTTTTGGAAAGTGATAAAAAAGCCATCCGGTATAAATCAGCCTCTATGAATATCAACTCACCAAACCGCTGATAGGATGAAAGATAGCTCCTAAATTATGAACACGCCCTCCAGAGTCTGTTTAAGCGAATTTAAAAAGGTTAAAAGCCTCTGAATAAAACATAACCACGTATCTAGCCTAAAATCGTTTATCGGTGTGAATAATAAAAATCTAATCCCATAGTGTATCTAGCTCGGGGCCTGGACCGCAGCGATCGACTCGAGTTGTTTACGATTTCATTTTGAAATGCATTCGATTTGTTCAATCGATTAGTGGTATTAACCCGCACATTTATTTTATGTTCCTTTGTTTACTTTTAGTGCATTGTGAAGTGTTTGGTTTGCATTTTAAATGACTACCGAGGTGTTTTAGGAATATTATTTGGAAATAGTTGTACCTACACGATGGGTTAAGCAGAGGTATGGGAATCTATATAGATTCCTATACCTCTGCTTAACCCATCGTGTAGTTATAGTGTCGTGTGATGTAGAAGTGTAGATATCTACACTTCTACATCTTCACTAATGTTATAAAGAGGAAAGATTTGTTTTTTTTTGTGTGTATGTTTGTAATGAATAAACTCAAAAACTACTGCGCCGATTTCAAAAATTCTTTCACCATTAGAAAGCTACATTCACTTTGAGTACCATAAGCTACATTTTATCCCCGTACTCCCACGGGAACAGGAACTACACGAGTGAAACCGCGTGACATCCGCTAGTAATAAATAAGTTCGAGGACATTTCGTTAGTTATGTTTAAATCCCATATAGGGAACAAGCAACCGGGCTCTTATTTAGATTCCGTGACTGCTACTGAGGAGCTCGTGGCTAAATAATAACAGCCGCTCGGGTCGATCGTTAGGTTAAGCCGTGCTTGCCTAGGTTGGTCTGTGGATGGGTGACCGCCCATTACATACCGAGTTTTCTCCGTGCCTCAGAAAGCACGTTAAGCCGTTGGTCCCGGCTGTCATTTGTAGATCTTTGACAGTCGTTAGGTAGTCAGAGGCCCAAAAAGTCTGACAACCAGTCTTACCAAGGGGTATCGTATTACCCGGTACTAACTGGGTTGTGGAGGTCAGATAGGCAGTCGCTCCATGTAAAATACTGGTATTCAGCTGCATCCGGTAAAACTGGAAGCCGACCCCAACAAAGTTGGGAAAAGTCTAGGCAGATGATGATGACTGCTACTGAAAAATTCATAAATAACATCACGCCTGTAACCCCCGAAGGGTTTGGCAGAGCTATACCTGATAGTACACCCACATTGTGCCAGTTATGTTTAAGTCCCATCTAGGCTACTGAGAAATTCCTGATGGAAAATCCCAGTAAAACTTTTGTCCAACCTGAGAATCAAACCCACGTCTAGCAGTCTGTGACTACTGTGAATCTGTCAGATGCGAGATGGTCTTTAGATTGAATCATGAAAACTAAAAAAAAAAAACTGTTAAAATTGGTTAGTTAGGTACATATTTTTGTGTATGTAACGAGATCGTTAATTTAGAGCAAAGGCAGTGTTTTGAAGGTGGTGTATGTATCATCGTCTTACCAAATTATCCGTACAGGCTAAATAGAGTCCATAATCAAGAAGTAATTGCTGTATGGTTTCCAAGAACGTTTCCTTTAGCTTATTCTCAGAATTAGACACCTATTGCTAGCTTATCTTCAATGCTACTGAACGACGTTTCCTGGATTGGACTTGTAAGTAGAACTTTGATTTTCTACGAACGTATGTATGACAAATAGGCGTTACCTGCGGCCCTTGCCCGCGACGCGACCTAGCGGCTCGTGCAGAATGGGTATCCTATATGAATAAATTTCAGAACTCCCATACAAACTTTCATGCGACTTTGTAATCGAAGGGGTTTTTGCAAACGAAAAATCTTTAAAAAAAATCGACTTTGCCGCCTGCCAGTGCCGATTACTGTCGACCGCTTGTGCCGAATCGTGCCGACCCGAACATAATGGGTGTTACATACACCCAAAGATTTTTTGCGTAGAGCTACTTAGTTCGATGTTCCTTGTCATAGAGAGGAGGCCTGTGTTCCAGCAGTGGGAACATGAATAATAAAAAATAGGCTGATGATGACTTAGTTTGATGTACCTACAGAATGCTTGGTTACAGCTTCGCGAAAGGTCCATTTACACTTAACCTACACGACTCCTACAATTCCCAGTATCCTAGACACGTGAAATGCTTTCAAGCCATTTGCATTCCAGCAATCGGTATGTCTGTAGTGGTATAGCAGGTATATTGTGTTACTGATGCAACAATGGCTTCAAGTGACTGCGTTCAGCTTTGATTAATTGACTGAATGTCAGTTCCATCTATTCCAGCTATTGAGTGTCACGGAATTGAGGTTCAGACTGTGAGAGTAAGATTCGATAGACGTCGAAATGCTAGACTACCACTCAAGTGAGTAAAGTGCAACTGTCTAAAATCTGTAGGCACTGTAGGCTTTGTTTTATATCATCTAAATATATAAAGAAGAAACTGACTGACTGACTGACTGACTCACATATCAACGCAGAGCCCAAACCGCTGGGTCTACAGATTCCAAACTTGCCAAGTAGGTTCCTTATGTGGTCTAGGGGTGCAATAAGAAAGGATTTTTCCAAACTCACCCCCTAAGAGATAATGATTGTGATAACGATGATGGCGATTGTGATAATTATTGTGATAGTGATTGTGAATATGACGGTGATGGTGACAATGATAGTGATGGTGATGGTGATGGTGATGGTGATTGTGATAGTGATTGTGATGGTGATTGTGACAGTGATGGTGATAGTGATAATGATGATGACTATTGTGATAACGATAATGATGATTGAGATAGTGATGATGATGATCGTGATTGTGATGATGATGATTGTGATTACGATGATAATGGTTGTGATTAGGATGATAATGATTGTGATAATGATGGTTGTGATAGTGATTGTGATGTTGATTGTGATTGTGATAGTGATTGTGATTAAGATGGTGATTAGGATGGTGATTGTGATGGTGATTGTGATAGTGATGGTGATTGTGATAATGATTGTGATAATGATGGTGATAGTGATGGTGATTTTGATGGTGACTGTGATAATGATGGTGATTGTGATAGTGATGGTGATTGTGATAATGATTGTGATAATGATGGTGGTTGTGATAGTGATGGTGATTTTGATGATAATAATTGTGATTATTATGAAATTTGGCACATAGATAGTTAATAACCTGGATTACATGTAGGACACTTTTTATCCCTTTAGTATGATCCAGTGGGACAGTTACCGAAACTCACGCGGGCGAAACCGCGGGCAACAGCTGGTTCCCATGTGAGATCGAAATACTATTCTGCGAAAATTGTTACATCGATGGCTATAGGTAGGTACATCAATGCCTTGATAATGCGACGTTGCATTTTAACAACGCTTTTTTGTTCGCTGTTTCTTAATGTCGATAATCTTACATCGAACCCTTGTTTCTTCGACGTTTGTTTGTTCTATGTAACGTTACTCATGATGTGTGATATGTTAAGATCTCACATAGGGAACCTGTGATTTGATATAGAACCGAAGATTTCATAATCATATACATTTTACTTTGATAAAACTACTTATTTGGTAGTAGTGTGGTCTCAATATAGAGACACAGCATCAAGCTATATCAGTTAAATATTACAACCCTATTTGAGAAGTAATTTCAATTAAATTCGAAGATCCGTTAATGACTTCCAATTTCAAAATCCTTCTTGATTGGATGTGTAGGTATAATATTCTAAGCTCACATTAGCTTAGTTAGTTTTAGTTGATGTTGACTAACGTTAATTGACAAACCGGGTAAGCCAAATGGCAACATTTAAACAGTATAACTGCTTAGACTAAGGACTTATTTTACTCAGACGTTCGTTGGTTAGTTCACTTGAAATATCACAGGCATTCCAGTTTGGTGTTTAGTCAAAGTAAGGGTGATCCAACCTTATGTGGTTTTACAGTTCGAAACAATTGAAATTGTATGATCAAAGTGAATAAAAGTGATTATTTTTAAGTACTGTATTTTCATTTCCTGAACACACAACACTGAATAAATGAGTAGTTTCTTTATTAACATATCTTTCGTCAAGGATGGTTGTACTACGTATATATATACTATTATAATTATATTATACGTATAATTATTATATGTTACTACTTATAAACGTAGTAACATAACATAACATCGCGCCTGTAATTCCCGAAGGATTAGGCAGAGGTGTACCTAACAGCACACACCTTTCGCCAGTTATGTAATAGGGGGCAAGCCTATTGCCATCAACTGGGCCCAAATCCAGACTTCGTGGCGACTACTAAGAATTCCTGATGGAAACACCCAATAACTCTGCCCGACCCGGGAATCGAGGTCGTGGACCTCATGCTCAGCAATCGTGCTTGCGACCACTAATTAAGCCAACGAGATAGTCAACGACCAACCAACCAGTCACCATGTATTTATACGTAGTGTGTTTATTTATTCAACCGTGGGACCTGCATAGCGGCCATGTTGGATATAAAAGCAGTGAGCGAATGTCTGCCAAAGTGGATCTATTCCGTGATTGATGCCGAGTGGGGCACGGCTTTGAGTTTGGCACATAGTGAAGGTATGTGATTGCTGACATACATAGAGATTGGAAATGCAGTAAAAAAAGTATATTGGGGTGGAAGTTGTAGATTATGAATAATAAACATTTTATTGAAATGGGTAAATGGGCAAGCTCTTTGAAAGAGTAATTGCAAACCGCCTTGCCAAGCACCTTGCGGGGACGGGGCCGGATCTTGCGGAACACCAGTTTGGTTTCCGCAGGGGGCGCTCTACGGTGGACGCCATCATGCGCGTGAGAGGCCTCACGACGGGGGATGCAGTGTCCAGAGGTGGGGTTGTCATGGCGGTGTCTCTCGACATCGCCAACGCCTTCAACTCCATGCCCTGGAGCTGCAAACGGGAGGCACTCCGGTATCACCGGGTGCCGACCTACCTCCGTCGAGTGGTCGGGGACTACCTGACGGACAGGGCAGTCATTTACCCCGGTCGCAGCGGAGAATGGAACCAGCGAGAGATGTCGTGCGGTGTTCCGCAGGGATCAGTTCTAGGGCCGTCCTTGTGGAACATCGGGTACGACTGGGTGCTGCGCGCCGACTTCCCTAGCGGTGTCAGCGTAGTTCGCTACGCTGACGACACGCTGGTTCTGGCACAGGGGGGGTCGCACGAGGTGGCGGCCGAAGCTATATGACACGCGGGGTTGCGATAGTCGTTGAGAGGATCCGGCAACTGGGTCTCGAGGTGGCACTGCACAAGTCCGAGGCTATGTGCTATCATGGGCCTCGGAATGCGCCACCGACGGGATCCTTACTCACGGTAGGAGGGGTATCCATCGGCGTTGAGTCGACTTTGAAATATCTAGGACTCGTTCTCGACAGGCGGTGGAACTTCGTGGAGCGCTTCCGTCGTTTAGCCCCCAAACTGGAACGGACTGGGGCTGCCCTCAGGTGGCTCCTGCCCAACCTTGGGGGGCCAAACGCCTCCTGCCGGAGGCTCTACGTGAGAGTCGTGCGGTCCATGGCCCTTTACGGGGCCCCGGTGTGGGCGCGTTCCTTGAGACTGCGTTCTGCCCACCACCTGAAAGCGCCCCAAAAGGTGGTAGCCGTAAGGCTGGCCCGTGGGTACCGCACGATCTCCCGCAAGGCGGCGAGCCTCCTTGCCGGATTGCCGTCATGGCATCTGGAGGCGATAGTCCTCGCGCGCCTGCATGAATGGCGCGCGAAGGCGCTACGCCGGGTGGAAACTCCGCTGCCGCGAAAAATTGTCGCTCAGCGGACAGACTCCGGCGGGATCTTATAGCGACATGGAGAGAGCGACTGTCGCAACCCCATGCAGGACACGCCACAATTGTGGCGATAAGTCCCCTCTTTGTGGAGTGGCTTGAGAGACGCCACGGCGTCCTCAACTTCCGCCTGACGCAGGTCCTCACCGGCCATAGTGTTTTCGGGAGGTTCCTGCACCAAATCGGGCGGGAGGAAACGCCCAGGTGTTTCCACTGCGAGGATCGACTGGAGGACACGGTGGAGCACACGGTGGAGGTGTGCCCTGCATGGGCGGAGCACCGCCGTGTCCTCGTAGCGGTGATTGGCGGCGGCGACCTCTCACGTCCAGCCCTGGTCCAAGCCATGGTCCGGAGCGAGACGGAATGGGACGCCGTCACCTCCTTCTGCGAAGCAGTAATGCTAGAGAAGGAGGTGGCGGAACGTGAGAGGGAGAGAACCTCTCAACGTCCCGGCCGCCGCGGGAGACCACCGTAGGCGCGGGCCTGTGGACGGTGGGCTATGGGCTAGCTCGCCGTCCGTTCGTCTCATGACGACAGGCCGTGTCGACGGCGCGTTCGTGTTCCACGCGCGCCTCAAAGAGAGTCAGCAATAGGAAGGGGTCCGCAAGGGCCGATGCCTGCTGGGGTTGCGGGACTGTTCGAAAGAGATACTGTGGCCCCGGAACATAAAAGGCGATGAAGGAACATGGATGGGTTTTAGTCAGTAAAAGTCTGACACTCCCTCCTGCTCCGCCCAGAGCAGGAGGAGTCATTTGATGATTTCCCATCCGAAAAAAAAAGGACCTCTCACTCAGCAGTCGCGCTGGCAACCAACAGAGCAACGAAGCAAGCATTATTGTCATATTTATATAATTAAAAAATTATTTTGAATTGAAATGTCAAAAAAAACATACTTACACGCCGTGCGGTCAGCCAGAGGTGAAAACAATAACATCCACCAGTTATAAAATGATCTGAAAATAAAGTATGTCGTGTAATAAAAGAGTGATGGAAGAAAATATGGTTGAAGAATCTAATATAAACTTTCTACTGTTAGCGAAGTAGGCACAATAGTAAGGGGAAGGGGGGGCAAGATGGGGAGATCTGACTTGTTCTACTTTTGTTTTTTATTTATTAATTATGTAACACATGGTCCTGAATAGATTGAATTATGGAAGACTGATTACCAAAGATGATTATTAAAATAAAAAAATATTATATAATTGCGTTTTTTTTAGTTTTATTGACTTTCAAACGTTCTTGCCCCCCTTCTCCGTCTTGCCCCCCCCCCCCCCCCCCCCCTTCCCTAAAACAATGGCGTCAGACTAATTTGGTCGGGGTTCACAGACGAAGGGCAAGCATTTTTAGGGTTCCGTACCCAAAGGGTAAAAACGGAACCCTATTACTGGCGCGCGCGGAGGCGCTACGCCGGGGGGAAACTCCGCTGCAGCGACAAATTGTCGCTCAGCGGACAGACTTCCGGCGGGATCTCATGGCGACATGGAGAGAGCGACTGTCGCAACCCCGTGCAGGGCACGCCACAATAGTGGCGATAAGTCCCCTCTTTGAGGAGTGGCTTGAGAGACGCCACGGCGTCCTCACCTTCCGCCTGACGCAGGTCCTCACCGGACACGGAGTGTTCGGGAGGTTCCTGCACCGAATCGGGCGGGAGGAAACGCCCGGGTGCTTCCATTGTGAGGATCGTCCGGAGGACACGGTGGAACACACGGTGGAACACACGGTGGAGGTGTGCCCCGCGTGGGCGGAGCACCGCCGTGTCCTCGAAGCGGTGATTGGCGGCGGCGACTTCTCGCGTCCGGCCGTGGTGCAAGCCATGGTCCGGAGCGAGACGGAATGGGACGCCGTCACCTCCTTCTGCGAAGCAGTAATGCTAGAGAAGGAGGTGGCGGAACGTGAGAGGGAGATAACCTCTCAACGTCCCGGCCGCCGCGGGAGACGCCCTGGGCGTCGGGGGCCACCACCACGTGGCCCCCGGCCACCGTAGGCGCGGGCCTGTGGACGGTGGGCTATGGGCTAGCTCGCCGTCCGTCCGTCTCATGACGACAGGCCGTGTCGACGGCGCGTTCGTGTTCCACGCGCGCCTCAAAGAGAGTCAGCAAAAGGGAAGGGGTCCGTAAGGACCGATGCCTGCCGGGGTTGCGGGACTGTTCGAAAGAGATACCGCGGCCCCGGAACACAAAGGGCGATGAAAGAACATGGATGGGTTTTAGTCAGTAAAAGTCTGACACTCCCTCCTGCTCCGCCCAGAGCGGGAGGAGTTATTTGATGATTTCCCATACGAAAAAAAATAAAAAAAGGGTAAAAACGGAACCCTATTACTAAGACTTCGCTGTCTGTCCGTCTGTCCGTCTGTCTGTCACCAGGCTGTATCTCATGAACCGTGACAGCTAGACAGTTGAAATTTTCACAGATGATGTATTTCTGTTGCCGCTATAACAACAAATACTAAATATAGTCAATGGTACGGAACCCTTCGTGTGCGAGTCCAACTCGCACTTGGCCGGTTGTTTTTAGGGTTCCGTACCCAAAGGGTAAAAACGGAACCCTATTACTAAGACTTCGCTGTCTGTCCGTGTGTCCGTCTGTCCGTCTGTCCGTCTGTCCGTCTGTCTGTCACCAGGCTGTATCTCATGAACCGTGACAGCTAGACAGTTGAAATTTTCACAGATGATGTATTTCTGTTGCCGCTATAACAACAAATACTAAAAACAGAATAAAATTAATATTTATGGGGGGCTCCCATACAACAAACGTGATTTTTTTATAATAATTGGTACGGAACCCTTCGTGCGCGAGTCCGACTCGCACTTGGCCGGTTTTTTCTTTTTTTTATATATCATAAAAGTAAGCTTAAAAATAATTGCCTGAATATAATAAACAAAATTAGAGTATCACAGCTTCGTCAATAGACACATGAAACATTCAATAAACACACACACAATCAAATCATAACACGTAAAAAGTCATGTAAAAAAATGTAAAACACTCCGTATAATTGCAGCTACAAACACGAAAATTTGCGCACGAAAATTTCATTTAAAATTAAAGGGTTCATTAATTTTAAACGCCCAAAATTCATGTTACATAAAAATGTATTCATTCATTTAAAAATAAATGACCGGAAGCGAATGATCCAATTTGCTTTTCCAATTCATGTGACGAGTAACTTTGTATACGAATGTGGTCCGACAACCGGACATTTTAGCGACCATATGAGACACGTGCGACCACCGACCAGACAGCAGAATCTGTGACCACAACCAACATGGCTGACATTTTCTGTTTTATTTCGCGCCAACTATTTAATGTCACGGGATACGCAATTTTGTGGTTGTAAAACCAGTAAAACTTAATTCGGAGGCTTTTATTTAAGTGTGACTGTAATGCAGGGAAATTAATTGTATATAAAATTGACATATTTACGTCAATTGCTGACGTATTCTATCCAGTATTCCACATTGCGTAATTATTGTTTTGATCAAAACAAAAAAATAAACATTTGTGTCGATGTTTCAACAGTCAATGCAATGTAGGCTGTTTTTCTTAGCGTCACGATGATTATTCATATGGAGCCGGAGAACTTCGCCGCCATCACCCAACCGACCGAGCAAGCGATGACGTATAAGAATCACCTAGTAGAAGTTCAAAATAATCAGTTTATGCTTTTAGGGGAGACTTTACTGCTTACATCGATTAACTTGAAAAATTACTTAAATAATCTTATGATCAAATACGAGTATGTAAGTCATTCTCAGATCTTTGACAGTCGTTATAGGTGGTCAGTAGTGTCGATTCTGTTGTGCACAAACTAAACTTAATTAAGGCGATTGCTATCTTTTTCTCTCTCTAATAAAACGAGAAAGAGACGGACGTAATTTAGAGCTGTCAAATTTAGTTGGAACTAATACTTCCATACAAATGAAGGGTGCACGTAAAACCATGTCGACTAAAAACACGGTGAAGCACAAGGCATAAACTAGTTTGACATTTCTAACTTAGTTCATAGCTATAGCCGTCCTTTTCTCGCACTGCCTTTTAGTAAAAGATAGCAATAGCCTAAATTAAGTTTAGTTTGTGCACAACAGGATCGACACCAGTAGCTCGAAAGTCTGACAACCAGTCTTACACAAGTCCAACATAGTTGGGAAAAGGCTAGGCAAATGATGATGCTAACATTTTAATCGATTTTAAGGTTGAAATCGATTAAGAATCTCTGCTCTAGCCTGTTAATTCCGAACATTTACCATTTTTAGGGTTCCGTAGTCAACTAGGAACCCTTATAGTTTCGCCATGTCTGTCCGTCCGTCCGTCCTCGCTTAATCTCTGTGACCGTTAGCACTAGAAAGCTGAAATTTAGTACCAATATGTATATCAATCACGCCGACAAAGTGGTAAGTGGTTTTTTTAATTTCAACCCTAACGTGTGATATATTGTTGGAAAGGTATTTAAAAATGAATAGGGGTTTCCTAAAATCATTTTTTGATAATGTCAATAATTTCGGAAATAATCGCTCCAAAAATAAAAAATAATGTGTGTCCCCCTCTAACTTTTGAACCATAAGTTTAGAAAATATGAAAAAAATCTGAAAAGTAGAACTTTATAAGGACTTTCTAGGAAAAGCATTTTAAACTTGATGGAAACAACAGTTTTTGTACAAAATAGACAAAAATTTGTACAAAATAATTTCTGGACTAAGTTTGTAGATTCGTATATGCAAGCATTTTTACATAGGGGATACCCACCTTTAAACTCATAAGGACGGAAAACTACGGAACCCTACACTGAGCGTGGCCCGACACGCTCTTGGCCGGTTTTTTAATATCTCTTTCAAATAAACTTAACATTCAACAGTTTCAACGTTCCATTCCCACAATAAGCGTCGTACGAAGCAATAATCTTATGCCATATTGTGTCACAGGAACATATTGGAGGCCCGGAAGGTACTTTAACCGCGATATGAGCACGAAAACCCGGGAATGCAATAACTATTTGACATAACGGCAGCAAGTCGGCTACAAATATGGATGATAACTACAATATTGCATGCCGTCTACCCTCAAAATGGGAAGCCCAAAACCATTTGAGGACGCTTATTAAAAAAGTTACTGTTATTTTTAAGCCAACACATTGAAAATTTCTATTTGAGATTAAATTAAATGTAAAGGTTTTGTGCATGTTGTTTTTGCTGGCGGAAACGGCTTTGAAAAAAAGTAGAGGGCGTTTTATATTTTTGGCAAAGTTTTAAGTCTATTGCTGTTCCAATTTATTTACAATGGCATTATCTTTGAAAATAAGTACATAAAATTGCAAAAATTGTCAAGAAATTTGTATATTAGTGACTCGTACGAGTGTTGACGCGCTTATATATGCTTGGCGAACCACGAGAGACGCCTCCGCGCGCTGCATTCACCCAACGCAAACACGTCGAGTATTTAAGCACATTCGATTTTTAAAGCACATAATATGGCGCGTGTAAACGTGTTAGCTTGTACCAGCTTATACGCACTAAAAAATACGCCAGTCTGAAACCGCTCTAAGTAGCTTATCAATTCAACACATGGGAAATCTGTTAGCGAGACAGTGCAGATCAGATTAAGTTCCGGCGGCGTTGAGGGCTTGTCATCCCAACCCGCGAATACGTCCGCCCGATCCGGTGTTGTTGAGATATGTATGGCCCTCTACATACGATCTAAATGCAGTGGAATTCCTGACAAGAGTGCCCAAACATGAACTTTGTGATGTAGAACATTGAGTTATTATGTTAACTACATTTAATTTGGGATGAGGGTTTCCTTTCCTAATACGGACGCCAGTCTCTCATACAGGATTATATTTTATGAATTTGTTTTATGTTATTCTTATCTCTATAATATTTAAGCCTGTTTGAATTGATATTGATTGCTTGAGTAAACTTCGAATACTCGAACCAACCCAGATAGGGTATTGAACCCTACCTGGGTTGGTTCGATTATTCGAAGTCACCCTAACTGTGAAAGTGTTTTCGGGAAATCTCAATAACGCTTAAAAAATACTTACACATCACACTTTTTCACTTCAAAGACTGAACGAGAAACTGTTACGTATTTCTCAGTGATGACTGAGGTGTATCTGGCTATCCCTTTTCGGAATACAGGCGTGGTTTTATGTTATATTTTGCTATCAGTCTGTCCCTGGTAGGGTCAGCAGGGTAAAGTCAACTTCTTATACAAGGCACAAGGTGATCACCATGGTGTGACGCCTTCTAGTGGCCTGTTGGCGATTTCTGATCACAGAACTTCTTGTTTTCTGAATTCTTTTTCTTGTACAGTTAGTCAGTTCATTTTCTAAGTAATGCTTGGTTTTTTTCGCATTTATTCATCATTATCATTTCAGCCGAAAGACGTCCACTGCTGGACATAGGCCTTCCCCAAGTGTCGCCACATTGACCGGTCCCGTGCGACTCGTATCCAGCGGATTCCCGCAACCTTCACCAGGTCATCGGTTCACCTAGTGGGAGGCCTTCCAACGCAACGTCTTCCGGTTCGCGGTCGCCACTCCAGAACTTTTCAGCCCCATCGGCCATCCGTTTTGCGAGTAATGCCCTCCCCACTGCTACTTAAGTTCGGCAATTCTTCGGGCTACGTCGGTAACCTTGATCGTATCGTATCGCATTTATTGCATTTACCGAACTAGCATTATCTTGTTTCTGAAGCGAAGTCTTTAAACCGCCAAGCCAACACATTTCCCTTCCATTAGATTACCTAGAGGTTTAGCAACTCAGCTTACCTCGTGGGAACGTTATCGTTCCAGTTTACTTGCCCACTTACTTAGCCAGTCCACAGCGTCTCTACGGGCCGACAGACAACGATCAAAGTTTACTTAGAAAAAATCTACATAAAAGAAAGGAACTTGCGTTTCCTGCAATATGGTTGTCCGGTGAGACTTGCCAGGAAATGTTTTAATGTTGTGTAATGGGAACCCACAATCTCACCGCAGGGTTTGGACACCAAGGACAAAATGTTTTTATGCTTGAGAGCGATGGCAGATTTATGAATTTCGACTGAGATTTAGTTTCGAGGAGCTCGTGGCTAAATAATAACAGCCGCTCGGATCGATCGTTAGGTTAAGCCGTGCTTGCCTAGGTTGGTCTGTGGATGGGTGACCACCCATTACATACCGAATTTCCTCCGTGCCTCGGAAAGCACGTTAAGCTGTTAGTCCCGGCTGTCATTTGTAGATCTTTGACAGTCGTTAGGTAGTCAGAGACCCAAAAAGTCTGACAACCAGTCTTACCAAGGGGTATCGTATTACCCGGTACTAACTGGGTTGTGGAGGTCAGATAGGCAGTCGCTCCATGTAAAATACTGGTATTCAGCTGCATCCGGTTAGACTGGAAGCCGACCCCAACGCTAGGCAGGCTAGGCAGATGATGATGACTGAGATTTAGTTTCAAACAGGGGTGATGACTGACTAATAAAAGTATGATTCTGTTTAGTCCGTCAGTTAGATTATCGAAAAATATTGGATACGTGCTTTTTTTTATCAAATTAATAAAATTGACGAAGATAAGACGTGTCAAAGATCATGAGGGGGGCTTGTGACGACACATTTGAGTAAAAAAATGTAATCAAATGTGACGTCGCACGAGTTTTCAACGCACTGTATCGTCTTCATTTTTTGTTAACGTGAAAAAAGAAAAAATAATGCGTATAATATTTTTTGCAAATCTATCTGACGGACTAATTCGATTTTTTTTTCATCTACCCTATTGTGATTCTACAACATGAAAAATGTCTACAAAATGTCATTAAGCTATACAGTTTGAGATACAACCAGCATCGTATATAGCCAACCCATATCTGCTCCGAGGGTCGGTAAGGACCCAAAACTATTGGAATACTTCTACAGAGTATCTTCAGAACAAGTAACTTATACTGGACAGCTGCTTTAAAACTTGATGTCGTCATATTATGTTGAAGCAGGCCGTCACAGAGCACGGATAAACCGAGCTGGCAGTGTCTAGCTAAATAAGACACGGCCTTCTGGTGCAAGTCCTTTATTTGCACTGAGCATCGGAGGCGTACGCGCATGACACGCAGGTCACTATACTATACTACTTCACTATAGCTACTACTAGTCAGTAACCTAACGTCCCTCCACCATTATTTCTTGACTACATAACAAGAAGAATTTACGATAATTGGCTCTAGCAATATTCCTTAATTTAGGACGAGCTTCCGTATCCGTTCGGAGATCAGGCTTCAGCTCTTGGCTCCGCTGTTAGCTCAGCTTCTGTTTCAGCCGCTGGCTCTCTTATCGCTTCTCTAAGCTCTGAGACGTCAGTTCTAATTATAACCGGCCAGTTCCGTAAAAAGACTCCGAAAGAACACGCGTAGGGGTACATCCAAGTCACGTGTTGTTTTTTTCCTTTAATCGTTTGTATTTTTGTTTCTTGGTGAGCAACCGGTCGCAGTAATACACACTCTGTGAAGTTTCACGCGTCTACCGATTATGATTCAAAAGATACAGTAGCAGGACGGATAGACAGTGAAGCCTTTATGTAATAGGGTTCCATTGCCATCCTTTGTATACGAAACCCTAATAATCGTATCAAAAATTCTTTGAGTGAAGATACGAATGAAAGAAAATACATTCCACAAGTGAAATGTATGAAATTTGTAAAGAAAACACTTAGTATAAGAAAAAAAACTTAACTAAATAAAAAATGTAGTACTGTGTGCCTTACAGCTGCGCCAAATAGGCCTAACAATAGTGCAATACTTTCACGGATTGCCGTCAATTTCTCTACGTAATTTGTGTTTATTGCGATAAACTGGTGACAAGTTTATTTATATGCAAAATTTGAACAATGCCGCCTCTACTAGCGATTGCCGAGACACCTCCATACTCTGCGCCTTGCATAATTCATCACTAAATTACTTCTCGCGAGCGACACACGGAAGTTGTGGATGGCACGGATCAGGTGCTTCCCTTCTAATGGATTAATTCACTCATGTATTAACTTTATGGATATGTGGAAGAGGATATGAACCCTGGATATTGAATTAAAAGCTTATACTGGTAATATTAATATCTCGCAACCGGCGTGCGAGATCTATGAACATAGAGGAAAAATTAGAAGTAAGTATACAACGATTGCACGAACGAAACGAACAAACGAGAGCAGCGGTGGCCCAGTGGTGGCGGCCCCGACTTACGAACAGTAAGTCGTGGGTTCGAACCCAGACAGGCGCATACTTTGTGTAATTTATTTCATCACCACTGCTCTCAAAACGGTGAAGGAAAACATCGAGAGGAAACCGGCATGTCCTATAACCAAAAATTCGAAGACATGTGACGTCTACCAATCTGCACTGGGCTCGCGTGGTGGATTATAGCCCATTCTCTATACAGAGAGGAGGCCTGTGTCTCAGCAGTGGGAACATTAATAGGATGATGATGATGATCATGATTACTGGTCGGGTATTATTTGAGTTTATCGACACGCAAAGAAGAAGATGATGATGATACAATTGATTGTACTAGGTAGTGTTCTGTAGGTCCTGCCTATCCCCATAGGATAAAGACGTGAGCTTATGTTTATATGGCATAAATACACGGTGTAAACGTACTCTTCACGAAGCCGTCAACCAAGCATTTTGTACATCAAAGCAAGTAACTCGTAACAACTTTTTTTTGGGGTAAACAATCACGGTTTACGTTATGAACTTAAGATTTAATGTACCCGTTAAAAACATTGTGCTGATGGAATAATTTATTTAAAAAGTAGATATTACAAAAGTGTACATTTAGGTGCAGTAGTGTTAAGGAATTGTATAATTAGTGAATAAAAGTGAAGTATAACTACAATATAATATACCTAACAGTTGCAAGTAACAAAAATGTCGATTTCAAATGTTAGGTAGCGACCTGCCTGATCTTGGTTTATTTAAACCTGTGTTTCAGGCAATAAATAGTACAAGAGCTATAGAGGTACTTAAAGTAAAGTTATTTCATTTTAAAAAACCGGCCAAGTGCGAGTCGGACTCGCGCACGAAGGGTTCCGTACCAATTATTATAAAAAAATCACGTTTGTTGTATGGGAGCCCCCCTTAAATATTAATTTTATTCTGTTTTTAGTATTTGTTGTTATAGCGGCAACAGAAATACATCATCTGTGAAAATTTCAACTGTCTAGCTGTCACGGTTCATGAGATACAGCCTGGTGACAGACAGACGGACAGACGGACAGACGGACAGACGGACAGACGGACAGACGGACAGACGGACAGACGGACAGACAACGAAGTCTTAGTAATAAGGTTCCGTTTTTATCCTTTGGGTACGGAACCCTAAAAAGTAGAAACTTTGACCTCCTCCTCCTCCTCTCTGTAATTAGAAGGTTTCCCAGGTAAGGTATAGAACAAAAAAAAATATCTCAACGACGACGGGGAAAACAAATGCCTTTTGGCTTCGTTAAGAGTCTTTTTACACCCACTATAAATATCTGAATCTTTTGTTTGCAGGTTCATTGATATTGAAAATGGTTTTGATATTTTACGAAAACAAATTACTTCCAATTTTTATTATAAAAAAAAAAACATTGTTCTGTATCGAATCTCAGAGAAAGATCTAAGAGAAACCCAATTAGTAACTTTAACAATGAAGAATTGAAAATAAATACTCCAAAGAATCTAAAAATAGGTAATAATCAGTCCATCTCGGCTTGTCTAATAAAACTTTCTAAGGAAAACTAAAAAGAGTGTTATGAAAACTATTAATTAGCAAGAAGTTTGCAACAGTATCACGAGTTCACGTCTAACGGCAATGTAAAGAAAGTTTTCCTAGTTATCAAGAAATAGAAAAAAAAGAGATAAAATAGAAGACTGTTGATAGAAGCAAATTTATTATAAAAAAATATATTTCATTTTGATAAATATTTGCATCTATCCATTGAATTTGTGGCTTTAATGTATTCAAGGTGTCCTTCGTATACTCTATTGCCCGTATCTTCTAGTACTAAGAGAAACCCTATAAGGCCCGGACTCCACTAGAGCGGACACGAGCGGAGTTGTGCGAAGTGGAGGAGAGAGGAGATGCAAGCCGTGCGGAGATGTTCAAAACGGAAAGGGTTGGACATGTGCACCGTTCACCGCACGCCGCTCACAGCACACCGCTCAACGCAAGCCGTTCACAGCACACTGTTCAACGTAAGCCGTTCACAGCACACTGCTCAACGCAAACTGTTCACAGCACACCGCTCAACGCAAGCCGTTCACAGCACACCGCTCAACGCAAGCCGTTCACAGCACACCAGTCAACCGAAGCCGTTCACAGCACACCGCTCACTACACGCCGCTTATGGCCCTTCTCGTCTGCGCTGTGCGCTGCCGCCGGTGCGGAGGCTGGTCAAAAATTGCGAGACATCTCCTCTTCTCTCTGCCCAACCGTTTACACTAAAGCTAAGTGGACACGAGAAATGTAAATAACGAAATTGTATTGGTGGTTTACAACACATCTCCTGTTCTCTCGTCTCGTCTCCGCATCGGTGGAGTCTGGCTCTTAGACTTCGCTCGACCGTTGGTTGGTTGAACCAGATACTAGTTAGAAGGGTTGACCCTTCTAACTAGTATCTGGTTCAACCTTTCACCACGGCATGCGACATAGGGTATTTCAATTTAACGCGTACCGATTCAAGTGAAAAGGTAGGCAAAAAGACTGGATATTTACGAGACCGTTATTTTTTTTATGTGAAACATATATAGGCAAAGGTAAAACTAAAAAATGGCGTGGCTATGTATACTGTGGCGACGCGTCGCCAACTATCAATTTGCAACCCGGCCCGAACAATCCCAAACATTACCGACCTATTGAAGCAGCATAAGATCTACATATTCGCCACGGTTTACAACAAGCCAGCTGGTCTCCGGGCACAGCGCTGGGTTACAATCTCGTGACTTTGAGTTCGATTCCTGCAAAAGGATTTTCTTTTTGTGAATCGAGTCATTTTGTTTTTATTTTATTTTATGTGAGTGTTTTTTTTTTTATTTTTTGGTTTTTTCGGGAAAAAAATAGTAATATGTATGTCGCATCCGGTCATGAGTACGGACGGGCGAATGTATCGAAAGCGCGCCAGTGGTGACTTCACGCGACCTACTTACCAGTCTACCCCACCATGGCGGTTTCTACGGAGTCTTGATGTTAACAACACGCGGCGAGGCGGACATTCTATGTCTGATCGCAGCGGAGTTGAGACGTCTTGAAACTGTACCCGATTCATTGTGCCAAGTGTTAATGTGTGAAAGTGTAATGTCAAGTAATTTGTTAGACTCAGTGTATCTGTTTGAAAAGAGTAACCATGGAGTTTCTTGCCGGTTCTTCTCCATGGAAACTACCATGCCGAACCGTGCAATGTGAAATAAAATAGTGTATCGCATCCAGTGTGTTTTCATAACACGAAACACGTCTTCTGCCCACATATTATGCTCGAGCCTAGCGAAATAAATTTCTGACCAACCCGACATCAGAATTGGGATAAAATCGTGCTAATGAAATCATGTCGCGGGGACAGTATCAATAACAATCAGTGTAAACTGTGTAAAAACCGAAAAAGTGCCGAAAAAAGTTCGCGATGAGTTTCGTGTGTCGGGTACCGAGTGCAAAAAACGATCAAGAAAGAGGTGCTTGCAACAGCGCCGAAATATCTGGATACACACCGTTTTTTTAGTGTTAATGACAATCAGTGACGGTTACTATTTAAAATGCAGAACAAAGACTTTGTATCGTTTACAAATTCTTAAAACCTAGCCAGTGAATAGCAAGATGGTGTTGTGGACCAGTTTAAAGAATTATTCAGTGCCAAATTCTTGTACGTCATTTACGTGAGTAGTGACAAACACGCGGATTTTCGGACGAAGTCACGAGGACGACTGCCCTCGAGAAGTTGCATGTGCCGGCTGCTATAGCCGTTGGGCGGTTACAGCAGGCCAGCAGCAGCTCACTGATGTGCTTTAAGTATGGCACACAGTCCACATCGCCTGTCGCTGCACAGCAGGCCAGTGCTGGTCCAGTGCTGCTGTACTGGTGGAGAAGCGAGTCGACCTTTTCATCATCGAGCCGGAACATTAAAGTACTTTGGTGAGTCATTTTCATTTTGTTATGATTCTGGAGCAGAGTGCTAATTCTGTTTCGTCTAGACTTAAGAGTGAGCATATTTATCCTGTCGTTACTGTAACTGGTGTAGTTCAAGGTTCAGTAAATGTTAATTTGAAGATTTTAGCCTGTGTGAGAAAGTCAATCTGCATCCACAAGACGCAGTCGCAACTGCGTACGTTGTCGTTCAGGGCGTGATGAGCGGCTTGTGGTGTGGTCGGACCTGGGTCTTGTAAGAGACTTTAGTAGTCACATGGACGTGACTTGGGCCTTTTGGCTATTGGTCTGGATAGACCTGAGACTTGAGAGTTGAGAGTCTATTTGTTTTTTTTTTGTTGAGCAGACAGTGATCTGTTAGTTGCATGGTGTAACTGGACCACCAAAATAGAAGCGAATCATAATGTCAATGTTGTTGAATTTTAAATTGATTTAGACTATGTTGAACTTCACATGGTTTCTGTAAGCTTCGTAGTTTTTGTTGCAATAGTTTTAAAGGTTGATTCGAACGACTATGGTACATGGCCCAAGGGTTGACCTATTTTCGATTATTCCCAATTAACCGTGTTTGATTTAATTCAACTGCCTCGTTGGTCGAGTGGTGGCAAGCGTGACTGAGAATCCAGGGTTCGATTCCCAGGTCGGGCAAAGTGTTATTGGGTTTTTCCATCAAACATTTCTCAGTAACAGCCACGGTGTTTGGATTTGCGCCAGTTGATTGCAATGGGCTCGCCCCCTGTTACATGGGAATTGGACATAACTGGTGCAATGTGAGTGTACTATTAGGTGCACTCTGTTAAACCCTTTGGGGATTTGGTTAAAATTAAACGGTAAAGTTCTTTACTTTTACCGACCCGATGAATCTAGTGTTTGGTCAGGAGTGACCGAGTGGAACAAATTTCTGTTGTGGACTTTTTGTTTGCAGGGTTACCATCACACGAGGACGTGTGCTAGCAGGATGGCCGTGTCGCATCCAGTCATGAGTACGGACGGGCGAATGAATCGAAAGCGCGCCAGTGGTGACATCACGCGACCTACTCCCCACCATGGCGGCTTTTGCAGAGTCCTGATCTTAAGACCTCGCGGCGAGGCGGACATTCTGGGTCTGATCGTAGCGGAGTTGAGACGTCTTGAAACTGTACCCGATTCATTGTGCCAAGTGTTAATGTGTGAAAGTGTAATGTCAAGTAATTTGTTAGACTCAGTGTATCTGTTTGAAAAGAGTAACCATGGAGTTTCTTGCCGGTTCTTCTCCATGGAAACTACCATGCCGAACCGTGCAATGTGAAATAAAATAGTGTATCGCATCCAGTGTGTTTTCATAGCACGAAACCCGTCTTCTGCCCACATAAGCTCGAGCCTAGCGAAATAAATTTCTGACCAACCCGACATGTATTTAATCCTTTCATTAAGCCATATTTAGTTCTTGTCGTAATGTGTTCTTTTAAGTATATTACTTGTACAAAATAATTTCAATGTTTCACATCTGCCAGGCGTCCCATGACGGCTCACAATTTTTTTTCAAATTTCGAATGTTTGGCGATGAAACTCTGACAACGAGGCACACCGAAGATTCCGAGTCCTCAGCCTATTAAAGGAAATTTCTTAACGCCTAGTTGATGCTTCTGACTCAAAAGCTGCCCAGAGGCCTTAGCGTTGACATACAACGTAGTAACGCCGCCAGTCTCTTGGGCACATTACCAGGTGACAGCGTTGAGGAGGTGATTTTTGAAGCAATTTTTTTTAGTTGAGTTTGGATTATTTTGTCAATTATTAAGTAACCTTTTGAGACTTTAGACATCAAGGCTCGTTCCTGATGCAACCCAATAAGGCAATCGACACCACACGCTATACAAAGCTACAACAAAAGCGATACAATACCTCCCCATTGTGAACTGGAAGCGGTTTGGTAGCTTTTGAACGGAGTTTAGTAACGCTGAATTTGAAACTAGCTCACTGTTCTACGGACAAGGCTTCATTGTGAAGTGAAGTACAATACGATGATAATTGAAATATAAATATTAACACGGTTATAATCATAATAGTTACGGTGGATACACTAAATGGGTATTGACTACTTGAACTGTATGGTAAGGTTTACAAGGTGTAACCGGACCCTTTACGAAGTACACCTATAAAGGGTGTAAGAACACTCTTAACGAAGCCGAAAGACACTAATTGTTCTGTCATTGCGATCATTTTTTTGTTCTACACCATACCTGGGAACCTTCTAGTTACGGTGATATTGGGGGTCAAAGTTCCAACTTTTTGATAAGTTTTTTTTTAACACCTCCACGATCTCGTACTATTCAATCCATCCATCAGCACAATGTTTTGAGTGCGTTACATTGAGTTCCACCGCAAATAATGATTTATCACTCCAAAAAAAGGGTGTTGCCCAGCAATAATTTTTGCGTAAAGTTACTTAGTTTGATGTACAGAATGCTTGGTTGACGGCTTCGTGATCAGGTTGTTTACACCCTGTAAGTGCATATATGTAAAGTGCAACTGTTTTTATTGTATTTACTGCAACACATTTTATGCAATAAAGTTTTTATTATTTATTTTATTATTATATATTGCTGGGAAACGACTTGAAATATTAATGTTAAAGACAACATGATGTCCTTCTCGGCAAGGTCATGGATCGGGTTATTCCAACAGGAATTTCCAAGTATCAGCTGTCTGGCTATGTGCGCCACATTACATGACAGTGGTCCCAAGTGCGACTGCTGAGCAAGACGTCTAGGCTTCGATTCCCGGATCGGGTAAAGTGTTATTAGGTTTTTTCATCACAAACTCAGTAGCAGCCACGGAGTCTGGATTTGTGCCCAGTTGATGGTGATAGGCTCGCCCCTATTACATAGGACTTACTGCGGGTGTACTGTAGGATACACCCCTGCCTATCCCCGGGATTACAAGGAGTGATGTTATGTTATAAAACTAAATGCTGAACTTCTCTATCAAACGCTTCTAGGCAATCCAAACGTGTTATGTTCCAATATCTCACCCTTATGTCACATACATCACTCCAACACCGCCATATTGCGCGGCACCTGTCCACCGCAGCAGAATTATATAATCATAAACTAGGTTGAGTTAACTATTTCATAGGACTTACTGTGGGTGTACTGTTAGATACACCTCTGCCTATCCCCGGGATTACAAGGAGTGATGTTATGTTATAAAACTAAATGTTGAATTTCTCTATCAAACGCTTCTAGGTAATCCAAACGTGTTATGTTCCAATATCTCACCCTTATGTCACATACATCACTCCAACACCGCCATATTGCGCGGCACCTGTCCACCGCAGCGTCCGCAGCACAATTATATAATCATAAACTAGGTTGAGTTAATGCCCATTTGGGACCACAATGCGTATACCTGGGTAACGCGGGATTGCAATTAGGTACCGCGGTTTATTAGTACAGCATAAATTCTTTTTATGATCGCCTATATTTTGGCAGCTAAAAATATTCCTGTACGCTGTTTGGGCTAGCGGTCATGTTATTACGGTTGGCAACAAATTGTCGCTTTTTTGAATTTTATATTTTAAGGTTATCAAAAGTATTTTTTAAACCTGGTGAAAAGAGGTTAATTTTTATTTTAATACCGAGTTTCCTCTATGCCTCGGAAAGCACGTTAAGCCGTTGGTCCCGGCTGTCATTTCTAGATCTTTGACAGTCGTTACAGGTAGTCAGTGGGCCGAAAGTCTGACAAGCAGTCTTACCAAGAGGTATCGTATTACCCAGTACTAACTGGGTTGTGGGGGTCAGATAGGCAGTCGCTCCATGTAAAATACTGGTATTCAGCTGCATCCGCTTAGACTGGAAGCCAATCCTAACAAAATTAGGAAAAGGTTAAACAGATAATGAGTTCGGGTTATTCAGGTTACTTAACAAAAATAAATTAACGTACTTGTATTTCACGTCCGTATTGCCATTTTCCGGTTCTGTGTTCTTGGCAGTGGCAGTGCGGCAAATAACCCTTGACCTAGAGACCGTGATGACGTGAAACCGTCAATCATGTGGACTGACGACCTCTGGTGGCTGGAACTGGATGCAAAGAGCAGACGATGACGGGGTGCTATGGCATAGCTTGGGTGAGGTCTGCGTCCAGGTTTAGAATGCGATAAATTGAGTTGATTGTCGATGACCACTTTCGTCGCCACTTTTCCACAGAAAATGTGTAGGTACAATACAACAGTATTAATAATGTATTAAAAGTCTGTATTGTGATGTATTACCCACAGATGTGTTTATACATATTAGGTACCTATATTATTTGGTTACAGTAAGCACTATACGTTGATTTTGATGTTTTTTTTTTTTGGACGACCCGTTTGGCGCAGCGGTGCTGAGACTACCTTACGTTCTTAGGGTACTGGGTTCGAATCCCGGTAGGAGCAAATTTTTATGTGATAAGCATGGACATTTGTTTCCGAGTCATGGATGTTTATTATGTATTTATTATATGTATAGATAATAAATATATATTTACAAACAAAAAGTATCTATGTAGTATATCAACTATCTGGTGTCAACGACACAAGCATTGCTTAGTGTGGCACTAGATGGCGCTGTGTAATGTCCAGCGATAATTGTTTTTTTTTTATTGCCTTATTCCCGAAAGGATAAGGAATTGGCTTTTTAGGTACCTTCGAGCCTGCTACAGTAATATATTTAGTACGTATGTTATACATTATAAAATCCAAAACAATGTTCCAACTATTTACCTGATTACTATTCCCAAATTTCAACTAGAAGGTCGCAAGTCCTTACGTAGTAACTTATTATACCTATCTAGTTTAGACCCGGCATCCATTAGAGCTCACCTGGGAATTCTACGCATCTGTTATAGGGCACTTTGCACAGTCCTTAGTGCGGCCACGCTCCAGGGACCTAATTAATTTCTTGTTCATATTTGAAAGGCGTAAGGACAAAAGGTTTAGAGGACTTGGGAATTCGCTGTCGACGAAATAAAATTACGTTGAATTCAGCACTGGTTTAGTTTATTTTCTCATCGTGTAATTTATAAGGACAATAGTTTATTTAGTAATAGACATTATTTTACATGTATAAAATTAGTTTTATTAAATTCGAATTTTCTTAAAAATAAAGTGCAAAAAACCTCTGCTTTTGGACAGTCGGGTTATTTAATATTCTTTAGAACTCTTTTTACATTATAGCAGACTAGCGGACGTCACGCGGTTTCACCCGCTTAGTTCCCGTTTCCCTGGGAGTACGGGGATAAAATATAGCCTATGTTACTCAAGGTGAATGTAGCTTTTTAATGGTGAAAGTATTTCTAAAATCGGCGCATTCGTTTTTGAGTTTATTCATTACAAACATACACACAAAAATACAAATATTTCCTCTTTATAATATTAGTGTAGAAAAACAACAGAATTATTAAAAAAAAAATTAAATTACTACTTGTAAACACGTAGCATCTAATTAAACAACCAAATCAACATAAGCCGACTAAATCCGATCATAGCCGATCTAAAAACGAACAGATTGCATTTACCATTCGCCATTATTCCCTGTCCTCGCCTCTCAAACGGGGATTATTCGAAAACTAGCCTTTTGCACGTACTAAGCAAGTGCATCAATATTGTAGCATGCAAGATCTCATGATAGTCGATTTGTTCCCCTTTTTTCTAACAGACTAGTAATTGGTTTTTAATACAGTTCCATTTGTTCCTTTAAAGTCCGCGCGGATATAGCAGCAAAATTCTAGAGTTGCTTTTTTATTGATAATTAACTGAGCACAGAACTTAGAATCAAGGAGAGGTTATCATCGAATGTACAGATACGAATGCTCAAATATTTCGGCCACATTGTTCGAAATGAACGCCATGCAGTCGATCACCTACGCGTTAGACAGACCTTATAAAAGCTGCGACACAAACATCCATAGACCAAAGCTCCCAAGACGCTGAAGACCGCAACAAGTAGAGGCGCATCGCAAGGGCTACGTCATCCAAAGAAAATGCATCATCTTGAACCATGACCATTATGTCAAGAATGCACGAATGAGGAGGAAGAACTGAGCACAAGTCAAAGCTCTACAAATGACAGTCAGCATCAACAGCTTAACGTGCTTTCCGAGGCACAGAGGGAACTCGATATGTAATGTCATGTAGGTATGACAATGTAGCAAATGCTAGACACAGGCCTCTTCTCTTTAAGAGGCCAGTTCCTCTCCGTTATAGATATCCAAGCGGGCTCAACAAGGATTTGTAGTTGTCACATTTCTTGGAATTTTCCCCTCCTGCATAGGTATGCAATCAAAAATCGAATTGAAGGTTGTGAATAGCTATTCACAACCTTCGATTCGATTTTCGATTCGGAAAGTCGTATGTCTATCGTTTTTTGACATTACGAAATCGAGCGAGATAGACATACGACTTTCCGAATCGAAAATTGAATCGAAGGGTTGTGAATAGCTATGCTGATCCAAAGGTCTAAGTAGCTAAGTGTCCAACAGCGCGAAACGATTAAGTAAATGTTTACTAAAATATAGTTAAAAGTTCAAATAGCGTGCTATGATTCTGAGGAGCTCGTGGCCAATAATAACAGCCACTCGGGTCGATCTTTAGGTTAAGCCGTGTTTGCCTAGGTTGGTCTGTGTATGGGTGACCACCTTTACATACCGAGTTACCTCCATGCCTCGGAAAGCACGTTAAGCTGTTGGTCCCGGCTGTCATTTGTAGATCTTTGACAGTCGTTACAGGTAGTCAGTGGTCCAAAAAGTCTGACAACCAGTCTAAAGTATATAGTATTATGAGTATTATGCTATACTTACGCTTCATATTCACCATTCATAATACACATCATCCTTTTTATTTGTTTATATTTCTACACTCAGCAAATCGATCTAAATACGATTCATTTACTTAAAAATAGCTGAAATAAAAATAATATTAACTTGTAATTTTCATGTTGTGACACTTACGTCAAGCGTCAAATTGTCAAACTCTCAGTTTCTGCTTAGTCTATGATAGTTACTTTTTGGTTTGTAAAATTTAAATTATTTTTATCAATATGTGTTTAGCCATTATATTTTTGTAGATTATTACGATTGTGTACTAAATAACTTAATATTAAATTATATTATAAAATTCTTTACGCACTCATGGATATGTCCTGGCCGACTACACTTGTCAGTTGAGATGATGGCCACACTAAGAAAACTAAGATTTGAAAGGAGAAGACTACTTTGGAAAAAACGAGCTGACGGACGGCTGAAAAGTCTACTCTTGGATCTGAGGAAACTCCATCAGATAACCGCTTGGTTTTCGCTGAGATACTTAAACTACCCAGGGGATCCAGCTAAAGATCCACCTGGGACTATTACTCCGACGCTGAGCTATTCTGGCCCTGAAATCTACGCTGCCCTACTACAGAGCTGATCTGTTGGTCTCTGAGATTTGCACGACGCCCTTCCAGCTGAGGTTTCCTGAAGGTGATCCTCGACGTCTCACTGGTATTGCCTACCTGCCACCCCTGCAACCTGCTACCCTGACGCCTGTTCCCGTTCCTTCAGAGGTGAACTCATTATTGTCATCTAAGTGCGTGAACTTTAAAACTATAGAGAGTGCGTGCTAGGTAGGTTTTATATAACTAACTGTATTTTTTATCTTTCTCCTAAATTCAAATTTAATTGAACAAGTCTGCTTATCCTTTTATTTGAATAGGATCAAGTAGATTTGTTACAAGTACTAACTGGGTTGTGGAGGTCAGATAGGCAGTCGCTCCATGTAAAATACTGGTATTCAGCTGCATCTGGTTAGACTGGAAGCAGATGATGATGATGCGCGTTCAATGATTCTAGGGCATGTTTTGACTCAAAACTAGCGAAGCGAGCATTGTGCTGATTTATCTGTGCTAACCCAAAAAACTTGGGAAAAGTAGAACCAAGATAAAGTCTTTGTAATCTCGATGTGAACTTTACTAATAGTGTAATCAAGAGATTACACTGATTGATTGGTTCATTATCGTGTCGAATCCACGATCGTCGAAAGTGTTTTGTGCCAAAAACACTATCGAATTCAAAGCGATAGTTTGCGAGGGGATTATGCTAACGAAATTGTTTTTCGATAGATATAATCGGCTGTGAATTTGTCTGTGAAAACGGTACTTTTTTTTATTTCTGACCTATATTTTTCCCACTCAGCAGTGCAAATCACGTGACCACAATTCGGTGATCAGTGTAACATTCGCGAAATGTTTGCGAATGTTCGCGTAACATTTGAAATCTCAGTTTGAAAGACTTGACAATAGCAAACTACAAGAGTTAGAGCTAATTAAATATTTCAGTGAATAGCTGAATAGTTAAGGAATCAATTTAACCAAAAAAAAAAAAAAAAAAAAAATTTGTTTCTATAAAAATACGTATGTAGAACTCGATAAACAGCCATGAAAACAGATATTTCGTTGTACGTGTAGTCACGTAAACCCTTACCCATAGTCCCTATAGTATTCAGGTTCTGCACGAAGTAAGCAATTCTTAGAAAAACAGGAATTTGATAGAAGCTGAGATCAGTAATACTGGAAATAGCTGCGTTCAAAAGAACATTGACCTGCTATTTCTGTAATTATATAAGTAGGTACTGTTGTTGTAGGTAGGTAATGTTGGTATATGTTATTTTCTTCAATATTTTTTGGGATAGGCCCGCAACACTATATCCAAACCACTGCAACTCCTGAAAGCCAGAATCAACAGTGGCGACCACCAGAAAAGAGTCGAGACAACGAAGAAAAACACTTAACGGTCTTGGATCCCTCAATGAAATGAATAAAAAAAGAATAGCGGCGAAATAAGAACATGATTCACACTTTTTTCTGCATGTGATAAAGGTCAGAGTTGTGTTTCAAAAGTCACATTAGAGTACATTGTTATATGTTATACCACAATGGAGTGCTTAAGTAATTTCAAAAAAGACGTTCATCATAACGGAGAAAATAAAACACATGTCATTATGCTCACATTATTTCGAAGCTTCATAAAGCGCTTTTGTGGTTATCCGCATCTTTTTGGGAAGCTAAGAGTAATGCTTAATGTAGCTGAAAATTATATAGCGGAAGTGACAATTTGATGGGCCATTACCTACCATAACGTTACACCATACATTATGCTTTCTTTAGTGAAGATTTAGAGACCATTTTGAAAATATAATGATAAATTGAGGACAATAAAACAATGCGTTAGTAACTCTGTTTATTTGTTATCTTTTAATGTCTTATCGGCTAAATGAATTTCTATGAAATTTGGCATACAGGCAAACAATGACTTAGGTTAGGATAAATCGACTCATCCGTAGAATAAAGTCCGATCTGTAGGGTTGATAGTTTTCAGTAGAGGTTAGAGAAGTTGTTGACTTGTGTAACTCTTAAACGGTGAGACTTAACATTTAGATTTTTTGGTATGTTGTAACAACGCCCAAGCCTAGTTAAATGCTATATAGCGTTTATTTCTTATCCTTTTATTTCACGAGATAGTGAGTCCCATATCAACATAGGACGTTTTATGGCGTAAGAGCGGAGGTCCGTTATGAACATTATACGTTGTTTTACGGAGACGTCTGAATTAAGTCACGCTCTATATTAACATGGGTCATTTTTTGTTGGAAATACCCATCCCTTATAAGTCCTTTGTGAATAACCACCTTGAAATGTTTACCATAATGTTAGCCAAATTATGACTACCTTGGAATATAACTGAATAAAAAATTAAATGAATATATAAAATCTTATATTAATGAAAAAAAAACCTCAAAATAGATAGCAAAAAGTATTAGATGGCATCACTTTGAACAGCAATCACATCACAGTTAGGTACCTACGGACTTAAAATTAGCAGTCTAAAACTTATAGATATATGCACCTATTAGAACAATGCGCGCGCGCATGAAGTATTTTAAACTTAGCACTATTATAAAATCAACTATAACATTTTTTTATTATTAAAAATTACGTTTAGTCTTAATAATTTTACCAATCAGAAGCATCGTGACCTAGACGAGGTATTATACGTCTCAACAACAATCAAACTGTACGTATACCTCTGCCTTGATGGCTTAATAGTTAAAACTTAAAATAGTAATTAAATGACATAACGTATCACAGCATGGCTGCATGGTAACTAGGTAACCTACATGACTACGGCATGGACTTCATCATAACGACGGAAAATACGTTTATGAAGATATTTAAACTTCGCACTAGTTAATTGAAAATAAAGCATAATTATAACAACCAGCCTTCATAGTATTATCGAGGGATATATAGACGTGGGGGAGCACATAATATGTACTTAGCAGCAATTAAATTATACGTAGGCAAACATTAAATTACTTAGTATCTCATTATAATTAACATTGTTTCGCTAAATCTACTGATTATAAACTAAAAAAAGAAGCAACAAAAAAGAAAAAAGAAAATTATTATTTCGATAGGTCATCATCCGATTCTTCAGAATAATCAACAGTGGTGTGATGTAGCAAAGAGTTAAAGTATGGATAATACTCTAAGGGAATTACTTCTGAGCGGCACATATCCATTAAGTCTTTATAGTTAGCAACAGGAACCACACTAGGTTCAGAATATGCAGGTAGTTTAGTTCGTACCGAGGTCCTCGTGTTAAGAAGTTCGTGCAGACGGTAGTGTGATTCTAACTAATTGTTTTCTAGATATGACCTGACTCAACCTGATTAAAATATTTTAATGATTCGCGGTCATTAAAATATTATAATCAGTTTGAGTCAGGTCATATCTAGAAAACAATTAGTTAGAATCACACTACCGTCTGCATGAACTTCTCGAATGTTACTTCAGTTAATCTTTTTGCCCTTAATAATGTCTTTCATCCAGACCTTGTTATTAGCAAGACATTTAAAGTCAAATACTTCATTCTGGGTTACGTTGCGGACAACATAGGGTTCTCCTTCGTTCTTGGCCGATCTAAATATAAAGACTTAATGGATATGTGCCGCTCAGAAGTAATTCCTTTAGAGTATCATCCATACTTTAACTCTTTGCTACATCACACCACTGTTGATGTTTCTGAAGAATCGGATGATGACCTATCGGAATAATTATTTTCTTTTTGTGGTTTATAATCTTTTGGGCGCCTCTGTCGTTTTCTAGTCGTTTTAGAAGTCACGGTGCGATCGCTTGAGTGAGAAGTAGCAGGCGAATTCATGGTGCGAAATGGCGACGACGAAATCACAGAGAAACCGTTCAAATTATTCGGGCAGAATGTGCTATCGCAGATCGAATGGACGTTAGTAGGAGACGGCATAGTAGTTGGCACTGACAGTTCCAAATTAACAGGGGTAGATCTGTGGTGAGAAACTTCTAACTCTTCAATCTGTATTAATGGTGAATTTTCGAAACGAGAAGGCACATCTAAAGAAAATGTACTAGGTTGATTTCGGTAAGCATTCTCGGCAGATGGATCAGACATGACATTCGGTATTGAGCCGTCGCAGGTAATTTCTTTGGTCGCACTTCTCGCCATATTATATGTCAGCTAGTTCCTGATTTCTTCTGCACCAGAAGGCAAAGGAAACGTTTGTCGTATCATGGCGTTGTCATCAACATTCACAACTGTAATTTAAAAAAAAACTGTAACTTATTATAGGTATTCATAGAATACTATTTATATTAAGAGAAATATACCTAGCAATTAATCAAACAAATCTCAAATAAAAAATCTTTATATTTAACGATATTTTTAATTGAACAACGTCTTAGCTGATTTCATTATCCCAGTAACAACGTCCCATCTTAATATCGAGCCCACAAATCGTTTCAAAGGTTCCGTAGAAAAACGTCCCATATTTACAAAAGACGCTTAGAAGTTCAATAATGTTCGTATTAAATTGCCTTATTATTTCATAAGACCTGTACTTTTTACTGTTTATTATTACAGAAAGAATGATTACCCTGTGAATATGCATTAAAGCCAATCGTATTTTCGCACCAAAAATACGTTTCTGTACCTCTCCGTCAAAAAACGTCCTATATAAAAATCGATCGCCCACAACTGTTTACTGAGCCAAAAAAGCAATATAGACATTATGTTCATTAATTTATGAACTGTATAGTGTGTATCACGAAATAGTATAACTGAAATCGTCAACCCCCTTCTTCCAACAAACAGCGGCCGAACTGACGAACGGACGGGGCGCCCGCGCCGCCACCACTCTCCGCGCGCCGTCCCTTGGTCACTTCATGCGTTTTTACGCGGAGATAATGTCAGATTGAACGTTATTCGATTCTATATTTCCGAAACTAAATAAGATACGAAAATTCTAAAAACGCACGTCTGTAGAGTTCGTATTCCTTAACTCGTCTAGCTATTTAACTCGTTTTTGCTCCATGATCACATCGGACTCTGTTCTACGGATAAGTCGAAATAATACTATTTATCCCAATATGGCAATACGCCCTCGTGGACTAATGACCGACAAATACGCGAGCAGAGCCGCGGGTAATAAGCTAGTTTAATATTTTGGCTAGTAAATATGGAACGATAATAAGCTGGTAGTTCTAGAAAATATTGGCGCACTCTACACAAGTGGAGTGCACTTTATTTTCCGTCAATATTTAGTTTCTTAGATTGTGGGGCAAACATTTGAAACGCTGTTTTATTTTGTGAGTAGATTTAAGTTTGCACCACAAAAAACGAAATGTGTTTAGTATAAAGCAGGTATTTAATAGTAGATTGTATCATAAGGGAGCAAAATGATATTTTTACGGCGAGGGCGCTTTTTTGAATCCAGAGCGAAGTGAGGGATTCTAGAGTAGAATCCCGAGCGTAGCGAGGGATTCTTTAAAAGAATCCTGAACGTAGCGAGGGATTCAAAGTACGTCGCCCGAGCCAAATAGTAGATTATGCACCGAGGGGCTAAAGTTGTGTCTTATGTCACGGGCGTCATATTGAATCTCGAGCGAAATGAAGGATTCGGGTTTTAACTCCCGAGCGCAGCGAGGGAGTTAAGAGTTTAACTCACGAGCGAAGCGAGGGAGTTAATACAAGAATCCTGAATGCAGCGAGGGATTCAAGCTAGCCCAAGGCAAAGACACCTTTAGCCCAGAGGAGGATACTCTACTTTTTACACCTACTGTGAGAAAATAATAGCCATAGTACGAAAAACAAAGTATTTATTAAATAAACAAACAGTAAGCATAACATATTTAGAACTAGTTAGTTTTAAGCACTTACTTATTAATTGAAGTTAATGGTAACATTTGAGACATTAGTCCAGTTGTGCAATGATAAAGTTAAGTTTTTATTTGGTACGTTTATAGATGTTGATGTGGAATTTATTTGAGTATTCCTCGTCAATGCTTCAGAATCTTGTATTTGCAGAGAAGCATTTTGGGTGGTGAAAGTTGGTGAAGGTGGTGCATGAGGCTCAGGGAAAGATGGAATGTGATGGTGTGATGTTGAAGGTTGTGGTGAAAAAGAATCAGATGACGTTTTTAAAGTGATGCTGTTACCAATTTCACAGCTTATTTTACTTTTGTTTTGTACAGAATTTTCAATGTAGCCCTCCGCTACTGTATCCGATTTCCAGCCACCATGGCGTTTTATTTGGGTTATATCTGCTCCCACATCCGCCAACAGTGTAGCCGACGTTCGACGAAAACAATGACCCGTATAGAGCTCGATATTTGGTAATCCTAAGTATTTGGCAATTTCCTTCGGCATGGCACTTATTTTGTTCTTCCCAATCACTTGACGGGTGTATTTTCCACTACTGAACGCTACAAAAAATCGGTTAGTATTTATGTTAGGAGGCCGCAGAGCTTGATACTTTTCCACAACCTTTACATATGCTCCGCGGATGACAAATTTTAATGACCTTTCCCTTTTGGTTTTAGTGTCTGGCAACTTAATCAATAACAACTCTTCTGAGTGTTTTTCTATATCTTGGATCTTCATGTTTACATTTCTTGACAACGACAAGCCCCATTCACTCCAATAATTAAAGCCACCTGTAACAAAAATAAAAATAAATTTTACTAACAACATACGTAAATTCAGTAAGACATTTGTAGTATAGGAAGCGTTCTTGTTGCTATTTGCTACCATGTTGTATTTTATTTAGTTATAAATAAAATGATGTACTTACTTTTACGGCAAGATAACTATGATCAGAAGCTTCATTTAAAAAAGTTTCAACATTCATAGGTGTGAAAACTTTCGATTTCTTTGATTGGTGACCTTCCGATTTCCTCTTTAGCAATGCTAATAGCTTAGCGTATGTCTTGATATCTATATTGTGTTTCATGCTTATTGTTGACCTAAGCATTAAATAAGTACACCATAGGCTACTTGACTTCTGAGTACAAGATAAATGCTGAAAATACACTAATAGAACTGGTTCCGAAATGGACTTGACGCCTTTCGTACTTTTCCATTTTTGGAAATTGTCGTAGGCTTTTATATAAGTTTCCTTTGACTTTTCCGGCAGTAAATCATTGGAAATATTATTAGCTTCGGTTGTAATGAATTCAGGAGTACAATCACTTTCATCACTCGACATTTTATAATACTTTGTTGATAAATTTAAAGTTTAAATGTCAAAAGTTGGCGCCTTTATTGCGTCTTCCAATAAGTAGCCAAGACACGATCAATTCGATTTTCAAAAAAAAAGTCTCTTCTACAGTTTTGTCGTGTGTGTCTATTGATATTACTCTCATGGAACTGGAGTTTGTGTAAACTAAGCTTTATACAGGGCTGGTAGAATGGTTTTGGATGATTGGCTCTATGCATTTTGAATTTAGAACGTCATTGGAGACGCTCGTGAAAATAGAGATTTTTGATAAAAATGTGATAAATCGACTGTAGTATAGATAGGTTTTATTATTTATTTATTTATTCACAAAATCCACAGCAATCTTAGCGCAGTTTACTTAAAATAAATTAACTAATGTTACAGCCAATTACTATTACGGTATTACGGCGCGGTACGGTTTTTGTTATTATTAATGCCAGTTTTAATGTTATTCCATTCCTTTTAAAAAATGGTTCGTAGTTATCTAATTATTCTTACAACATTGTCTTCGAAAACATGGCATCGATATGAAGAAGCAGTCGTTATGATTTTGTAGGAAATCGAGAATATCATCCACGCGTAGTAAGGGTATCGAGAATAGCTTTCCTCTTTCTGGCACCAAAGGGTGTTTGTTAGTACTATACCTACGGCCAATTTTGCTGAGCATGTGAGATTCCAAATTCGAATCACATTATTGACCAGCGGGTCATAATGAAATCCAGTACAACATTATTGACCGGCTGTGCCCCCGGCCACTAATGACTCACTTTAGGTTAAGGTTGCTTGACATATAATTTGACATTTTGGAGCAGGTGGTGTGAAAAATATATTTTGCGCCCGAGTGATACACTCTACTTTTCATCACCCACTATGAGAAAATAAAAGGCGCCTTATAATTTTAACCGACTTCAAAAAGGAGGAAGTTCTCAATTCGACTGGTTTTTTTAAAATGTATTTACACCGATTACGCTAATATTTATGAGCCAATTGACGTGATTATTCTTTAGTTTGATGCGGAATAGTTGCCATTTAGTCCTATAAAAATTTAACATAGTTTGGCCCAGTAGTTTTCATTTTATGAACATTTTTACTTCAGTCGTGTGGTCTAATTTCAACATGTAAAATAAATGCATACCTAATATTTGGATAGGATATTACAACGAAAAATGGAAAAATAAAAAAACTTTTTTGCAAAAAATAAAACCGTCTTCACAAAACACAAAAACGTTAAAAAATAACTTTAGCTTGAGAAGTCGGTGACAAAAAAAAACTAAATGAATCAAACAAAGGTCACCGACTTCTGAAGATCTAAAGTTATTTTTCACTTTATTGTGTTTTTATTCACTGTCACTTTAAGAACTCATTTTTCAAAGCAAAACCATGAATTTCTAACAATTCATGAAAATTGACGAAAACGCGGTCTGTAGTTCGCGCGTTTTTAATTTGATTTTTTTTTATTCAGCCGGCGCGGCGGCGGCGCGACTATGGGCCGTCGTACCAGCCAGTCTTTATTCAAACAATATTTGCGTTCGATTTCATTCGGCGCTGAACACTAAGATGTTCCAAATTAAAAATGTGCGCCGCAAAGATAATTGCGGCGCACTTATAAAGAGGAATAAAAACTCATTACTGCCCGCTAAAAGTTTATTATAGAAAACACCACCTTTGGGTGCACTTAAAGGCGAACCAAGTCGTCCTTTTCGAATAGATGGGATGAAAAGCATCATTATATCTCTAAACGTATTTATCTACACCCATGCTATAAATCCTCTATAAAGGTATCTGAAACAGTTAGCTTATGGCCAACATTAAAACAGCCAGTGTCATAATAACCATTATAACACCCAAACGGGTGTTATAATGTTGTACTGGATTTCATTATGCAACTCGTTTTAAAAAAAGAACATCGAATGTGGTAGTGAATCGAACGTCTAGCACGTGCGATTCACTACCACAGCGCCGTAATTTAAAAAAAAAACTTATATGTTAATTCGAATTCACGCCGTTTTTCCCGCCATTTTTGTTCGACATTTGGATATTAGTATTGCACTAAGTACTTTGTTGTTTACAAAAATGAGTGATACAAGCTTTGTGAATTTTGATAATTGAACAATCCAAAATGTAAATAATTATATTACTACCTATACACGGTTTGTAAGTATTAAATACAAGCAATTAAACTTTCCATGAATTTACATAGACTTCTTAGAACACTGCAACACCCTATGGTTTCAGAACCTTTTTTGGAGGATTCATATCATGGATGTAGATAAAGTCTTGTATGCAACTGTACATAATTAGGTATTAAAACACGAATGTGGGTTTATCACACGAGGCGAAGCCGAGTGTGATAATAGTATCACATGAGTGTTTACCCCTCATTATACAACAGTTGCATAAATAACTATTAGTGTTTTGTCCAATTCTTTGTAGATGATAGATAGATTTTTTAAAGACCACGCTTCAGTTTTCAGGTTTCAGTTTTCGTTCCACGCTTAAGTTTTTTTAGTGATTTATAGTCTGAGCGATCTGAGCGTCTGCCTATGAAAACAAGTGTCCCCTCTGACCGATTGAACAAGACTTATCAGATTCAAAGATCTAACCTAAATAAAACCCTTTTATATAAATCCCCATTTCTCAACCCCAAAAACGATAATCCAGACAAAACCTAAGCATCCAATTTCTTAGTATCGAGAATCTTCACAAACACCACAAGATCGATGACAATTTAAATCGGCGAATAGTGGAGCGTTTACACTGTACGGTTAGGCCGCAATCGGTCACCGGCTTCTGCTTTTTAGCATACCGATGGCAAAATTTTAAATAGGTATGTTTGGCCCAGAATTCAGCTACGTGAACACCGTTTGCTGATGCAGTTAACATAATCAAGTGCGCGGGTGGCATGCAAGATAAAAGGTAGGCCATTGTCTGTTGGAAATCAACGGCTACTATAAGCTTTTGTTCAATTGGCCATATTCAGTTGCCATTTCATTATCGAGATGCGCTTTTCCAAAGCCAATTAGGTTGAATTATAACTTAATTTGATAACCGTATTAGCTTGCAGGCTTGGCAGCGGTGGCCCAGTGGTGGCAGCCCCGACTTACGAACGTCGTGGGTTCGAACCCAGACAGGCGAATTACTTTGTGTTATTTATTTCATTACCGCTGCAATCAAAACGGCGAAGAAAAATATCGTGAGGAAACCGGCAAGCTCTAGAACCAAAAAATTCGAAGACATGTGACATCTAATAATCCGAACTAGGCCCGCGTGGTGACTTATATCCCATTCCCTCCCATAGAGAAGGAGGCCTGTGTCCCAGCAGTGGGAACATTAACAGGCTGATGATGATGATAATGAATAAAAATATATCCGCATGCGGTCGCTACATACGCTCAACCGACTAAATCTAGCTCTTAAAAGGCCATTAGTCGTTTACCGAACGCCAAATGCACTCGCCGAATTCGGCGACCGACCTAGTGTAAACGCACCATAGCTCGCGTCTCTTCGCGGCCCGCAAGCGATACTGAGCGGCAATTTACATTAATTCGCTATATTTTTGTTGCTACTCGTTCTTCGTAATCCACGTCGTATTATGCAAACTGTACCCCGTGACCTGGTTCTAAACGGGCAAACTGTTCACTTGTAGTAACATAATAGGGACCCTATTGTTATTGATGTTAGGTTGTAATTGAATTTAATTGGATACTTTACTTCGTCTGGTGCTCTGAATTAAGTCCAAAGGTATGGCGAGTTCGTGGTCTTTTTTTCTACGTTATAAAATCTATAATTATTTATGTAGATAAAGTTTGTAAGTTTCAATGTTCGGCGCAATCTTTGGAACTACTGTGCGGATTCCGAAAATTCTAACACTAATGGAAAGTGACATTATTTTCGAGTGCCTAAGCTATATTTGAAATGTTCCCATGGGATAATTTCCGATCATAACGTAAGCTAAGCCGCGGGCTATACCTAGCCGTAAATAAACTCACTCGCAGACAATTTACGGCCAAACCTGGGTCTACAAGCATGAAATGTTTAACTGTCCATTCCCGAAAGGGCTTTAATAGAGAAACATAGTTTTATATAGACGTTTGTCATCCTTGCCTATGGGAAATTTTATCTTACACAGGGCTCGTAATTTAGAAAAGCGATCAACCTCTTTCGGACTTTTAATTAAAAGGGCATTATTCAGGTTCCGATAAATTGTACGCAAAAATTAAAGTGCTAAGTGAAAAAGAAAACGATTTTATAATGGAGAATAACACCCTAAACATTGTTTACTAAAGAGCTTAATTTTTGGGTACGAAATGACCGATGTCCTTTCGCTAACTCGAGCATCTACTAAAATAAATATTAATTTAGGATCCAATACAATATTTCAGTCGTTATTGTAACATTAAGATTATATAGAATTATACGAAAATAGATATTGAATACCTCGATGTTATACTTAGATCTTCAACCAAAACCAATGCGAGAGTTTTTCGTTTCAAATAGCCTCTCCAAGCTAATATCCATACATATGTTTATATGACCAACGGACCCCTTATCCGTCTTCAAGGATTCCTTTCTGACCACTTTCCTCGAGTATCGTAACAAGCAACTTAAGTATGATAGAAGGATATTCGGAATTATGAATAATTCATGACAATATGATTATTTCTATTGCGGTCACAAATTCACTGAAAAAGGGCCCTGCGGGGTATTGCTCTTGGTAAAACCGTTAGCTCAAAAAGATCAGTGTTAGTATAAAGGATGATTTCCACCAAACGGCTCACATCGCATTGGATCGGAATTGATCAATCTTTAAAAGACATTAAATCGTGTATTTAAAATCTATATTACCAAGTCGCGCACAGCAGCTTGACTGCGGGCGTCTTCCGCGACATGCGATCGTAACCGAAAGTATGCTGGGGGCCCTACTCTAAAACGTTTTGTCCGTATACTCGGATCTATCCATCTCTCTCGCGCACGTCTGCAGATGAGTGTGAGTGAAAGAAACGTGAGAGAGTAGGGCCTCTACGGGTATTCATCTGGATCTAGTTTTTTTTTTTTTTTTTTTTTAATACTGGAAGTTGAGCCCAATACATGAATAGGATAGTGCTAGAATCTAGATAGATAACAATGTTGACTAAGTATTTCCCAATTCAGTGTTAATATGATTTTGACTACCTCGTTGGTGTAGACTCCTGAACAAGAGGTCCTCGATTCGATTATCGGATCAGGCAAAGTGTTATTGGGTTTTAGCATTATGAATTTCTCAGTAACAGCCACGGAGTCTGGATCTGCTAACCCTTTAGCATTACAGGCATGATGTTATGTTAATTTTATGTAGCCGGACATTTTTGTGCGCCTTTTTATCCCGCTATTAAAAAAAAGAATCATTACTTTAGAAAGCAGAAGAGCAGTAACATGCAAATTTTAGCTATTTTCAACAATAACGTTGAGCTCAAGCTTAGCCTATAAGCCAAAAATCATTTCCATAAACCAGTCTTTATACTACTCAACTTATTCCTTTTCAATCCCAAGATCCCGACTCCGAGAATGAAGTTCTAACAAGTCTCAGCGAAAGTAAGGCTATACATGAGGAATATATCATAATAAACAGGGAGCATATATCCGAACGATCGGATCTGTGTGTAGCCGATGACATAGTACGGATAGCTAGAGAAGATTGAGTTTATAGAGCAAGCGAAAATATCAGAATATTTTATACAGCGGACGTCACGCGGTTTCACCCGCGTAGTTCCCGTTCCCGTAAGAGTACGGGGATGAAGTATAGTCTATGTTACTCAGTAAACACGTGGCTTTCTAATGGTGAAAGAATTTTTAAAATCGGTCGATTAGTTTTAGAGTTAAATCGTAACAAACACACAAACAAACAAAAAATCAAATCTTTCCTCTTTATAATATTAGTATAGATCACATCCACCCATCCGTCATGGACCATGGAAGAGCACCTGCACGAAATTCTTTTAGTCACTTTTTCAAAAACATAAGTTTTCACAATGTTATTCTGTAACAGTGCTAATATTAAGTATGGGAGGACAGCGTAGGCCCCAACAAGAGGTTGCTTACTTCAAAAATACTTAAAAACAAGATACAAAACGTTAAAAATCGAAGCATAGAAGAATTTGCAAGGCATTTTTTTTTGGTTTGGTAAAGATAGCGATGGCGAAATAGATTGGAGTGTTAAGGACAGAATTAACACTGGATGGATGAAAAGGTGACAGGTTACAGGAACAATAAGCGACTCAAGCGGAAAGGGGGTGTGATCTGCTGCCTTGTATGGATCAGAATGTTGACAGGCTACTCGTATCAGGCGTTTTGTATGTTGCTGACCTTCTGAACGTATCTTAGTAGTGCCCAGGATTTACGATGTTCTTCAGGAAATGAGACGATCAATGGGGGAGCCCCGACACTTTGACATAGTTCTCATTGTGTGACAAGATTAAGTGGTATCATGTTCGGGTTAATGTCAGCAACTTAGATTTTATTGGCAGCTGCGGTATGTTCAAGTAATTATAACTTAAACGGTGTAAGGAGGATAGTTTCATAAGGTTTTGAATAAGTTCTGAAGATGTGGGTTTTAACGGTTTGTCAATCAAAGTGAGCGAATGTTTTATAAACTTTATGAACCTTCAATTACGTAACTTCAACATTCAATTACGTAAATCAAACTAATAAGTATTCAAGTCTTAAATGAAACAGAAACGGATTTCATATTCGGCCCTCTTTAAATTGGATCTAATCGGCAATCTGTTGCTAACCTTTCGAGTATTTAAAAAACATTATGCCAATAAGCAAAATTTTGGATTTTCGTTTCAATATTATTCAGAGTTTTTTTTATTGTTTTTTTTTTTTTTTTGTATGGTGTCGGACGTAAAGAATAGCACCATCCCATATCTTCCCGTGGGTGTTGTAAGAGGCGACTAAGGGACTTACCAGAGAATGGGCAGCAGCGCTCTCTGTGCTTTTTTGTAACAACCGTACTGCGATCGCCAACCCGCCTGCCAAGCGTGGCGATTACGGCAAAACACCCCCTTGGGGAAGGCCTATGTCCAGCAGTGGACGTCTTTCGGCTGAAATGATGATGATGATAAATCAGAACAAGAGGATGGCCAAATAAGCGATGGATGGACTGTGTGAAGGATGATATGGCTAAAAACGAGGTGTCTCTTTTGGTGACGATTACAACAACAACAACAACAGCCCATAACGTCCACTGCTGGACATAAGCCTCTCCCATGATGGGAGGAATTTTCCGTAATCTCCACGCTTAGCAGGCGGATTGGAGATCGCAGTGATGAAAGACTAACAGAAAACGCTGCTGCCCATTCTCTGGTCTACGGAGGAGCAAGGTGTTCTGCCTCAGACATTAGTCGCCCTAAACGACACCCGTGAGTGTAATGGGTTGGTTCTATTCTACTCTGCCGGATACCACACGGCTTGATTGACGATTAATAGAGAAGTATGGAAGACGACACATGCTACACCGACGCCAAATAAATTGGAATAAGCGCAGGTGAATGCTGATCAGGTATTCCCCCTTATAATTTGCTATTTTGTATCGATACCAAACTCGAAAGTGTTTATAAAAACTCGTCTCACCTATATTTTATGCGGATACGTAATATCGCATTAAAAGGTCGTTAGAAGCCATCCCAGTGGGTTATTGATGCGATTTTTTTACCCGAGTCCGCAGGTGAGGTAGAGGTACATTCCTGCCTAATGATCACCTGGTGTGCCAACAACTTTAATACGATTTTATAAACTTTTGTGTATTTTATTTTGAAGCTCGTCTTTTTATATTTCTCTCTTCGGTTATTCAGTATCATTAAAAAATAATTGGCGTTGAAAATAAAAATTGTCACTTTGCGTTATTCTGAACAATGCTGAATTTACAAAAGCCTTTCATCGATCGAAAAGTCAAGTTTCATTTGAAATGATATTGCAAGGAAATTAAGTAATTCATTTCGTGTAAAATTCATTTGAATTTTCATTTACCGTAAAAATTTACTTTACTCACAAACTCTCTAAGGTTTCTTTTAAAACAAGTCTCTTAAATTTAACGAATTTGATTTTGTTAAAACAAAAATAAATCAAAGTATTTTATTATTCCGAAAGGTCAGAATTTGAGTGAGTTGTTTAGTAAAGACGAACTTCGTTTCGTTTATATAAATCTTGAATATCTAGAAGGCGTTCAAAAATACATTTGACCTTTTTATTTTCGGCCTGATTTTGTGACTATCGTTTTAAAGACAACTAGTTTTTGTCCGTGAATTTGTCCGAGTTGATTTCGAACGTAAGTTTTTGATTACAAACAATACTCCGTTTGTAACCGGCCTAAGCTGGCTACGCCCCTGATAAGTCGATATTGAAATTGACTTTTTTATTTTATTTGGGAGCAGCGGTGGCCCAGTGGTGGCGGCCCCGACTTACGAACAGTAAGTCGTGGGTTCGAACCCAGACAGGCGCATTACTTTGTGTAATTTTTTCTCATCACCACTGCTTTCAAAACGGTGAAGGAACGCATCGTGAGGAAACCGGCATGTCCTAGAACCAAAAATTCGAAGACATTGTGACATCTACCAATCCGCACTGGGCCCGCGTGGTGGATTATAGCCCATTCCCTCTCATAGAGAGGAGGCCTGTGTCCCAGCAGTGGGAACATTAATAGGCTGATGATGATGATGATTTTATTAATTCGGAAAAATAAACAACTAAAAGTACATGAATAACCTACGACATTTTCCACAACATGTTAAAAGTTATAATTATATCTTACAGTGCGCTATTCTTATTAAGATTTTAAAGCAGGAAAGTAGGCAGGCATGCAAACAACAGAGAAAGAGAGAGAGATTGAGAAAATATTAAACTAATTATCTAAACTAACTATTATATCTATTCCAAAATTATTTTTGATGTGTTTGCGCCAAAAAAGGAAATAATACACACATCAAAAGTATCTAGGGATCAACATATATTTTTGCAATAACTTTTCTCCTGATTGATATTAATTAAAATTTTCTTTAAGGATTCATCAAATAAAGTGTTTTCGTTTGTCACAGTAACGATAAACCAAGTCACCTTTGCATTAATAAAGAAATTTGCCATTTTCCTAATAAAGGGATTTTTGACATTTGAACCACTAACATTAAAGTTCGAAAAAATGACTGAAAACACAGTTTTCTTTAAAATTTTATTGGGTAACTTAAACAATTAATAATCCGTGTTTCTACCGCGAACACTAACAACACAAGAACATCGGTTTGGCATACTCAAAATGAGTTCATCCAAATCACGCTGTGGAATGGCCGCCCATGTTCGTTGCAACAACAAAAAAAGGTCTTCTTGCGACTGGATACCCTCCATATTCGGCAGAGCTCTTCTCTGTAGCATATCCCATGCATGCTCAATCGGGTTCAAGTCTGGCGACTGAGCAGGCCAGGGCAGGACATTGATGTTAGCTGCGGCGAGAGTCTGTCTTACAACTCTTGCGGTGTGCGGTCGTGCATTATCATGCATTAACTGAAATAAGGGACCGATTTGCACTTGTAGAGGAACGATGACGTCTGATACAATCGTCTCAGCATAAATTTGAGCGTTGAGGTTGCCTCTGATCCAAATCAACTCAGTTCTTCCGCCGATCCAAATACCCGCCCATACCATGATGGTTCCACCACTATAAGGATGGACTTCCTGGCAGGATTTTAATCGCTGTTGGCGTCCAGGGGTTCTCCAGTGTCGTATACGTCTTGTATCCGGTCTCATACCAAAACGAGACTCATCAGAAAAGCACACGAAACGCCATTGTTCTTCTGCCCAATTTCTGTGTTCAAGAGCCCATTGATATCGAATCCTACGATTGTGCATTGCTATAGGTGGTACCCGTAGCGGTCTTCGGGAATGAAGGTTCACTTCATGCAAGCGGTTTCTGACTGTTTGGTCGCTAATTAAGTTCCCTGAAGAGTGATGAAGCCTCACGGCTAACATCATGGCGGTTATTGTTGGAGCTCTTCGAGTTAAGATTTGAATGTATCGGTCTTGTCTCCGTGTGGTGCAGCGATACCGTCCTCCATGGCGCTCAGCCACGGTACCAGTGCTTCGGTAACGTGTCCAAAGTCGACTGATAACACTCTGACTTGTATTCAGAGCTAAAGCTACAGTACGTTGCCGGGAACCAGCTTCTATCATTCCCACGGCTCTGAGCATTTCTTCCCTGCTTAAATGACGTCGCCGCTCCATAATAACGTTGGTTTTAATCAGTAGTAGGGAAACAGTAGCACTAATAATGTCTTCAATGCGTTGTATGTTTTTATAGGGAAAATATTGACAGCTTATTTTCATCTTTTACTCGAATTTGATTGAGAGTTCCTGATTCAAATTATGAAATGCACCAAAAAGGATCCATATAAATTTATAAAATCATAAATTTATTACAAAGCCACATCTCAATCTCAAGAAATCCGCATAAAAATGCTTGATCCCTAGACACTTTTGATGTGTGTAGTAATCCATTTATTTTCAGGTAGCGAAGTCCCATACATAAATACCTTAACCAATATATTTAAAAAAATTGTGTTAGTATAAGCAACTTGAAACTATGTTAGTAAATGGAAATGTATGGTGTACCGAAATAGATCCAAACAGGGATGTATCAGCTGAAGTGCCTACCTACCAGATCCAACGTGTTTTAGGCTTATCCTTGTGAAGCACTGCAGCATGGAAACCAAAATACCTACGGGTTTGCCTGCATTTGCTCTACAAACTATTAGTCATGCCTATTGATGTAAGCATCATGTATGTGCTGTAGTAAATTCTGGTAAAATCTTTGTTTCCATTTGATGCTATTTCTACATAAATGATTAACGAATGTATACGTATGTCACTGCCAACTAATTAAATTCAAAATTACTAGAATTAAGAACACGTGAACGTTACCTGTGAATATCAAAGTAATTTAAAAAAAAACTTTTTTTTACCTGTTTGAAAACTCAATCATGAACGCAGTTTTTAAATAAACGTCACAAATGTCTTTTTTAATCCCTTTTTTATTTATTTTTAACAAAATTTGTGACTTTATTCAGTATAAAGTACATTATTTACAATTTACAAATTTTAACTACAAACTTAAAAAATGGCGTCAAAAAACCCCTCCTCGACGCTGTCAACTGGTAATGTCCCCAGGAGACCGGCGGCGGCGTTACCACGCTATATGGCAACGCTAAGCTTTTGGCCAAGGTAAAAGCCAGCCCTAGGGTCATGGGAAGTGTCAACTAAGCGTTTTGAAATTTCCTTGAAAAGGCTGTGAGCACTCGGACCCCGCGGTACTAGAGTTTCAACCCCAAACCCAAACGGCTCGAAAATATTATTATATTACCAATAGGGATACTATATTTACGCCACTTGAGGTTCTCTGCAGCCGCAGCGGAAGCCTCTGCACAGCACGATGAACTAGGAAGATGGGAAGGCACAAGAGTATTGACAATGTTAATGTCACATATTGAACATTAGCACAAATTATTTTAGCTAAAATAATGCTAATAACGTGGCTGAAATATCAGTTACAGATAACATCACATTATTAGTCTATTCCACATAATTTAATGTGACACCATGTTACAGCAACATTTTACCAAAATATAGCCATTCAATGTGTGCACATCGTTTGCATAATTATATTATTATTATTATCAACCGATTCGCTGTCACGAACAACGGGAATGGGTCGTATCATTATTTCAATGTAGGGATTAGGGATGCACAATTAGTTGCATTTGTATCGATACTTTGGTTCGATCTAGTTCACCTTTAAATTGACGGCAAAGGGGCTGACCACACCTAATTTGTTGAAATTGATGTTATCGCAGTTTTTTTTTTTAACTATTTGTTCTAGCACATCAAAAAAAATGATAATATTCCCAAAGATTGGTCTTAAAATCATCATTAACGGTTCTATATGTCTTTATTTTTTTGACGTATGGGTCTGCAATTAAAAACATGAAGTCAATGTGACTGTCTGTCTCATACCTTTAATTATTAAGCAAATATCTTAGTCTTGATTCTTATTTTAAAAACAACAAACATCTGCCACTTACAAATCCATTAAATTTCTATTTTATGGTTTGACGACGGGACCGTAATTAACGCAACTTTCCGTCCTCTTGTAAACACACGATAAGAACCGGCCAAAAGAAATATTTCAAAGAATTCTTTAGAAACGTTAAAATATCCTATTTTTACGAGCGGCTCTGAATGGCAAAACAACACGTGTTTGCAATATACTCTGGCTATGGGTTTTACTGGACGGACCCTTGAAACAATTGAAATATTCACAAAAAGCTTCAACCAGCGAAGCGCGGGATTTCTGAGAAAGGTTCAGGCAAAAAGAGGCTGAGATTGATAGTTTGGAGAAATCGCGAAGAGGGGTGGTTTGTTCGAGGCAGTCGGTGTAACACCGCTATAGGGACCGGACGATATCTAGTCTAGTTAAGTTAGGAGGTGGACTTGATCCACGAGTCTAGGTTTAAGTGGGTTGGCGCAAGAGTGTGATAGTGATTGAATAAGTTAATATAGTTGGGTGGAGAGTCCAGACTAATCTAGTATGTGTGAGTGTTGTTTGTCGGTGACTGGGTGAGTCCTTTATATTACAATAATTATCCTAGGCTGATGGTGTAATTAAAGTTCTTCAAACTAAATAGACAGAAACGTGTTGCTGGGGAGTTTGTTTCACCATTTCTTCTCCTCAGCTCCAACACTAGGAAGTGGTGAAGGGTTGGGCGTTTTTGGGGCTGTCTATAGGGTTTCAATAGAGTTGATTCCCAGCTCTATTGCAAAATGGTTATTGAGTTTTGTTTTATCAACTCTATCATCTGGTAATTCTTGAATTATGTATTCATTAGTTCTAACCATCACTTCAACCAACTTGCCTTTTGAGATTTGATTCTCAATTCTATTATGGACAACCATATAGTGATTCTAGAATAATAATTATGTTCTTATCTCCGACAAATGATTCGGTCAGGCTGACACAAGCACGTGTCTTGCAGAAGCACTAGTTGTACGAAACGAGCGCATGATCCATGGGGTGGGATTGGAATGGTTTGATACCACATCTATTTTATAACCAGTCTTAGGACTGTTAGGGCCCATGACTACTGGATAGCATGGTGATTGACGTTCTGCCGCTGAAAAGCCGCCTTGTCACGTTCACCAGTTCGAAAGAACTGCTAGGGACAATGTTCAATAGGAGCATGATGTTGACGTTTTGCCGCTGAAAAGCCGCCTACGTCACTTATGGAAGTGTTGCTCTGAGTGCACCAGGTGTTGATGTGGAATATCGTGTGAGTCACGAATGACCAATTACCTATTGCGCTAGCGTAAGGGTTATTAACAAAGACTATTAGTTGCCATATGAATATACTTAGCATCTCCCAGTTATGTTTTACACTTTTGAAACCACTTTCAATATATTTCAATAACTATGAATCCCATAGTCTGAATTACTATATCTTTCAAAATCCTTTCCTTGATCTAATAATGATACGAGGCATTGGACTGCTGTATGTTAAGGGATTCATTTATCATTGTCAGTGGGGAGGTGACCAGTCTGGGACGAGCCTCACAGGGTCGTGCGGATGGCGGGGCACGACCTTTTCCCCTTCGGGGGAAACTGACCAAAATACTAATACTAGCATGAATTAGGAAAAACGAAAATTTTATCAGCCTAGGGTAATTTAGGAACAGTCACATGTGGTGCCGTCGTGACCAGGATTCTCGTCATTAAATGTACTGATTCACTTCAGTGCAACGAGAAAGAACAATGAATGGGTTACTACAATAAAAACACAACGTAATTGTATGGTTCTAGGAATTGTGAGAGACGGCTCGACTAGAGTTACAACGGCTACAATAACTTATTAATATATTATGTTTAATTAGATAATGGTTTAGTTATCGTGATTGAACTCTTCAACCACAGGTACCTAGAGGGTTCAAGTCCCGCATGATTTATCAGTTGATATAATAATATGTACCTGTATTCCATTGTCATGGATTTTGGGTTCGATTCCCGCCTGGCGCAATAGTTCTTAAGAAATTAGATTCCTGTGTCACGGTTAGTGGGTTCAATTCCCATATGCTATACGTGGAGGTACCTAGTTTTAAGTAGGTAACAGTTTGCAAGATTGTTGCTTGTGTTCTAGTTCAACGGTAATGATGGGTTCGACTCCCTGTTAACGCAAGTGTCGTGCGTGTCCTAATAGTACACAGACAGATTTGAATACATGTTGACAATTGAAAGTTTTGAATTGATATGAGAATGAGTGGTAGTGAGTAGAGTAGTATGAGTATATTAATAGTGCTTAGATACTGAGAAGCATGAAGCTTACGAGAGGAGGTTTAATTAATTAAGCGTTACTTTAACCTATTTTATCATAGGAAGTTAACCTAAAACTTTTCAACTTTTTGCGTGTCATATAATTGGACAAATACTCGTGTGGGTTTATTTCAAATTCCAGGATATTTCAATCATCGCTCGGCTGTCACTAGACTTTACTTGTGCGTTGCGTTCGGGTCAAAGTTTCATCAAAATTCAGCTGACATCGGCTGACTTCAACGGCAGCTGTAGCGTGGCGCCATTAACGAAGCTAAGTTTCACTTTTACGAGTAACAGACGCGATAGTTGACCGTAGCCACATGGTATTTCTTTGTTATCGCAAACATAACTGTATTATAGTTTTGAGCTATAGGTCTATAAAAAACCTTTCTATTCAGTTCCAATATTGTTACCTGATCGACAATATTCTTGCTTATTTTTTTAATATTCAAGTGAGGACAACACAAAACTGTGTTGTGTAACGTGGTTACAACCTAATGGGCCAATAGTTGATGGGGTAACCTAATGTACCTACATTTCAAAGTTAAGGTCAAGTTTCTTATTTGCTTAATGAAGTTACACGAAATGTATTGTGATTTAAATGTTAACTAAGCACATATTCAAAATATCAATGTGTAATAATATTTATTTCAAATTGTTTATCATTGATTTTCTAATACAACTTTCCAAACTCTAATTGGATTTCAGAACTGCTCTTTCCTCTTAAAGTCGGAGGGGGGTGTTTAATTGGAATGAAGTCTAATATGTCTATGTGCGAACTATTTCAGCTACTCCTGGATACAACTACGATCAGCTGACTGAGCTGACTCCGCGCTAAGGTGCATTGGGAGAGACCTCTGTCCAGCGGCAGCTGCATAAGGCTGAGTTTAGAACGAGGGAGCATCGCAGGTAGCTTCGCTCGATAGCACAAATACTCTTATATGAGACTCTGGTATGTAAAACTAAATTATTAGCATGCACAGGTCTTTTGAAATTACCCGAAACGTGGTAAATGACAAGAGTATTTTGAGGGACAATAAGTTCAAATACAGGAATTATGTATCGATTAAAGATACTTCTTCGAAACTAAGCCAAATAATAATAGCAGACGAAGTATCTTACAAGACCAATGTTCCAGTTGGAAACATATAGTAATCTGATTAGGCGAACATAGCAGATGGGACCTTTGAATTTTATAGTTATGTCATGGAAAGGCACGGTTTATTCTATTGTGAAAGCTCATACGCTGTACTGTGTCTCGCGTCTGATTTTCAGAGGGGGGAATGTGACTGTCTGTCTCATACCTTTAATTATTAAGCAAATATCTTAGTCTTGATTCTTATTTTAAAAACAACAAACATCTGCCACTTACAAATCCATTAAATTTCTATTTTATGGTTTGACGACGGGACCGTAATTAACGCAACTTTCCGTCCTCTTGTAAACACACGATAAGAACCGGCCAAAAGAAATATTTCAAAGAATTCTTTAGAAACGTTAAAATATCCTATTTTTACGAGCGGCTCTGAATGGCAAAACAACACGTGTTTGCAATATACTCTGGCTATGGGTTTTACTGGACGGACCCTTGAAACAATTGAAATATTCACAAAAAGCTTCAACCAGCGAAGCGCGGGATTTCTGAGAAAGGTTCAGGCAAAAAGAGGCTGAGATTGATAGTTTGGAGAAATCGCGAAGAGGGGTGGTTTGTTCGAGGCAGTCGGTGTAACACCGCTATAGGGACCGGACGATATCTAGTCTAGTTAAGTTAGGAGGTGGACTTGATCCACGAGTCTAGGTTTAAGTGGGTTGGCGCAAGAGTGTGATAGTGATTGAATAAGTTAATATAGTTGGGTGGAGAGTCCAGACTAATCTAGTATGTGTGAGTGTTGTTTGTCGGTGACTGGGTGAGTCCTTTATATTACAATAATTATCCTAGGCTGATGGTGTAATTAAAGTTCTTCAAACTAAATAGACAGAAACGTGTTGCTGGGGAGTTTGTTTCACCATTTCTTCTCCTCAGCTCCAACACTAGGAAGTGGTGAAGGGTTGGGCGTTTTTGGGGCTGTCTATAGGGTTTCAATAGAGTTGATTCCCAGCTCTATTGCAAAATGGTTATTGAGTTTTGATTTATCAACTCTATCATCTGGTAATTCTTGAATTATGTATTCATTAGTTCTAACCATCACTTCAACCAACTTGCCTTTTGAGATTTGATTCTCAATTCTATTATGGACAACCATATAGTGATTCTAGAATAATAATTATGTTCTTATCTCCGACAAATGATTCGGTCAGGCTGACACAAGCACGTGTCTTGCAGAAGCACTAGTTGTACGAAACGAGCGCATGATCCATGGGGTGGGATTGGAATGGTTTGATACCACATCTATTTTATAACCAGTCTTAGGACTGTTAGGGCCCATGACTACTGGATAGCATGGTGATTGACGTTCTGCCGCTGAAAAGCCGCCTTGTCACGTTCACCAGTTCGAAAGAACTGCTAGGGACAATGTTCAATAGGAGCATGATGTTGACGTTTTGCCGCTGAAAAGCCGCCTACGTCACTTATGGAAGTGTTGCTCTGAGTGCACCAGGTGTTGATGTGGAATATCGTGTGAGTCACGAATGACCAATTACCTATTGCGCTAGCGTAAGGGTTATTAACAAAGACTATTAGTTGCCATATGAATATACTTAGCATCTCCCAGTTATGTTTTACACTTTTGAAACCACTTTCAATATATTTCAATAACTATGAATCCCATAGTCTGAATTACTATATCTTTCAAAATCCTTTCCTTGATCTAATAATGATACGAGGCATTGGACTGCTGTATGTTAAGGGATTCATTTATCATTGTCAGTGGGGAGGTGACCAGTCTGGGACGAGCCTCACAGGGTCGTGCGGATGGCGGGGCACGACCTTTTCCCCTTCGGGGGAAACTGACCAAAATACTAATACTAGCATGAATTAGGAAAAACGAAAATTTTATCAGCCTAGGGTAATTTAGGAACAGTCACATCAACAAATTCATACCTAAACCGCTAACGAGTAATATTTCACAAATAATCAACACTTTTTTATTTCAATATTTATTAATTATTTTCTTCTAAAACCTGGCCGCCCAGTAACAGTAACGTCTCGTTTACCATTTTTTTTTAAATAGACAGTGTGCGCGATTTTGGTGTTGACAGGGCCTATTATGGCACTTTATCTTTGTATCGATCCGATCATCTATCATATTTATTTGTCCAACCTGTTGTATCGATAGTGCAGAATGAGAGCTGGCAGCATGGATGACTTTTGATCGCAAATAATTTTATAACAAATGAGATTACTTTCTAGGGAAAATTCGTTAGGCTAACGGAACGGCACTCAGCAGCCAGACTGGGATAATGATAGTCTAAAAACACATCAGAACAGAACTGAAGTAATATAATTTGTTATTAAATGATGTGAGATTTGTGCTGTCAGCTCTCAGCCAATAACTGATCGAATCGTGCATCACTGGTCATATCAATATTTCAGTGAATAGTTTCAAATATTTATCGGCCTATTTTGCCAAATGTAAAGTAAATACACCAACGTGATATTAATAATTTAGCTCCAATGAACCGCTTCCAATTAACCATACAATAGCGGCGTTGGTTCCCGAAATAGTATTTTATTGGGCTTTAATAGGTGTAATAATAGTACTACACCTGCCTAATTGACGATGGTGCCTATTCTCTTGTATACCAATTAAGCTAAAAATAGAGTACTGCTGTCTCTTTCAAACAGATGGTGCGAGACAAGGATAGCGATGATTTCATGACGCGATTAAGAAGTTACACTAGTTTAAGGTGGTCGCTCACAATGGGCCTCATCAGAAAGCACAGTCACCCAAAGGGCAATTGAGAGGGCTATGCTCGGAGTTTCCTTGCGCGATCAAATCAGAAATGAAGACATCCGCAAGAGAACCAAGGTTACCGACGTAGCCCGAAGAATTGCTGTGGGCAGGGCACATTGCTCGCAGAACGGATGGTTGATAGGGTTGAAAAGTTCTGGAGTGGCGACCGCGAACCGGAAGACGTTGTGTTAGAAGGCCTCCTACTAGGTGGACCGACGACCTGGTGAAGGTTGCGGGAATCCGCTGGATGCGAGTCGCACGGGACCGGTCAATGTGGCGACACTTGGGGGAGGCCTATGTCCAGCAGTGGACGTCTTTCGGCTGAAATGATGATGATGACTAGTTTAAGGTGAAAGCGTCAGGGCAGTCCGCGAAATTCAAATTTTCTTACGTTTTTTGCAATTTGCAGGCCAGTGCTTTAGCCGTGTGGTATCCGGCAGAGTAGAATAGAACCAACCCAATACACTGATGGGTGTCGTATAAGGCGACTAATGTCTGAGGCAGAACACCTTGCGCCTCCGTAGACCTGAGAATGGGCAGCAGTGTTTTTTTGTTAGTCTTTCATCACTGCGATCTCCAATCCGCCTGCCAAGCGTGGAGATTACGGCAAATCCTCCCATCATGGGAGAGGCTTATGTCCAGCAGTGGACGTTATAGGCTGTTGTGGTAGGCCAGTGCTTGGTTGTTTCATCATCATCTTCCTGCCCTTATCCCATGTTACATGTTGTTTGGTGTATCATACAGTGCCGAACGTGGACAGTGACATTATCAGTAGGCTTACCATGATGGTCGAAGACGTTAGGGCCATTGAAGCAAACGGGTCCTGTAGTGGAGACCGAATTTTCAACAAGCGTAACTTGGAGCGGCCCCCGTAATTTGATCCGACGACACTAAAATGATGGATGAAAGATGAAAGATGGCTGGGACCACAGAACATATAAAGGAGGTTAGAAAGGAAATAGATCCTGATTTGTATCAGAACGCGTGTCGCCGCTTGACTCCCACTCTTTAACTTCACTACAAGCAAGAGACCAATGCCTACGCGGATTACGCACACAAATAAACAACACGCACTTTGATCGTGAGTTTGCTATTGGTTGTCACACTAACGCAGTCCCTGCGTTTGACGTACACTCATACACGCGTAAAAGCTCATGTATGGTGGGCGACTAAAAGGTCGATTGTTGATATCGATAAAATTAATGTAATCTTGCTTCTAACTTTGCAAGTATTGTGGACTATGCGGACTTCTGTAATGCATGTTGTGAACATTATTCATGCGAATATAATAATAATATTCCACAACTATCACACAACGCCATCTAGTCCCAAGCTAAGCAGAGCTTGTGTTATGGGTACTAGACAACTGATAAACATACTTATATTTCTAAATACATACATATTATAGATAAATAACACCAATATAAAAACAAATAAAAAATACGTAACTGAATTTTAAAACCAATTTTATTATAAACATTAGGATTTAACATGGAATATTTACCGTGTTTATTGTTTGTTCATTAGAGAAAGTCGTTTGCCTCTCAACCTTACATTTCCGGTGCTTATCACCAGTTCAAAAAGAAAAAGATTACACTAGTTTACTTACACGATTTTTGTCCTTGAAATGAAATATATACGGTTACGTTACTTATGGTATCTACATTTCGGAAGAAATATAAATCACCTATTAAATCATAATTATGTTAGTTTCAACATTGAAAAATTACATAAAACTATAGTACTAATACAAAAAATATACAAAAACCTCACTCAAAATCTAGGTATATTAACAATCGGTCGGAATAAATAATATTATTTTAGTTATTAAGTGTACTATTGATAATAATCCATTGTATCATAGTAATTATCGACATTGTTTACAAATTGGCACAGCACTATCGATGTGCCTAGAGTTCGTGGAATTACACCTTTGGTTCGGCACTCGGGACTCTCGCAGTGAACGTAATACATTGCGCGATCGCTCACGTACTGCAAAATGTATAGTCCATCTATTGCAAGCAATGTATTACTATTCGTCTGCTTGCGATTATTTCGTTTTTGTCTACAAAATTCATAATGCTAATGTTATAATTACAAATATCACAAGTATTTTAATGTTTTTGGACTTACCGGTGGAAAGAAATCCCTTCTCGTGCTACACTACACACCTGGCTTTTTTTCCGACACGTTATAATAGCGCAAAACGGCATAATTTAATATTTTTGCGGAGCTTACGTACGCTGTCAAAACAAGAGAGCGATTGCTGGCCGGTAAATTAAATTTCGGTTGATATTGAGCATTTGCTCATAACCGCGGCGCGCGTGCCCCGCCCACAAGGCCTTTCTAACCTCCTTTAAATGTTCTGTGGCTGGGACAGACCTGATGATGAAGGTGAAGCACAGGGTATTGTGGCACAGCTTGGGAGCGGCCTATGTCCAGTGGACTGCAATATAATTCATCGATTGATAACCGATGACTTTTACTCGACGACCCAAATGGCGCAGCGGTGGTGAGGCTGCCTTACGTTCTTAGGGTCCCGGGTTCGAATCTCGGTTGGTGCAAATGTTTGTGTGATGAGCATGGACATTTGTTTCCAAGTCATGGATGTTTATATGTATAATAAGTATGTATTTACAAACAAAAAGTATCTATGTAGTATATCAACTATCTGGTGTCCACGACACAAGCCTCGTTGCTTAGTGTGGCACTAGATAGCGCTGTGTGTTCATGTCCAGCGATATTTATTTATTTATTTATTGTATGAATTGATGACTGAATTTATTATATGGATTGATGACTAAATTTATTGTATGGATTGATGACTGAATTTATTGATTGATGCTCCAACGAGTTGTCTAAAGAAAACAACAAAGTCGACGAGTTGTCTAGGAAACATAACTGTCCTTATTTACCGACTTTTCATTCTACTTTCATGAGACAAAAAGATACAAATAGCCTAAATTACGTTCATTTGTTATCTACACAACGTAATCAACACCAGTGTTTTGATAAAAGTAGAATTCTCTGGTTTCTATATACCAAGAAAATCTTGTTTATATAAAAACCTTGTTTATACACTGATTTGGCCTCTACAGAGATAATTACAGTCTCAGTTTTCTTAGCAGAATTTGGGCGTAATGAAGCGCCTAATAACATAGGTCTAACATAAAATCAAAGGCTCTCATTACTAATTAGAAACTCAACGAATTACTCGGTGAAATGAAGCTGTTTGTTCTTAGGTAGGTATTTTACTAACGAACGAACTCTCAAAGTGATCTTAAGATGTTTACAGATTTGATATATTTTTGTTAATCACTATTGTCGCTTGATATTCTATAGATGCTGTGTGTGTGAAGATTTGTCTTATGGTTTCATAATTGCCGTTGTCTGTAAATGATATTTAAATAACACTATTTAACCTTTCACGGTTTAAAACTAAACTTATACTGTCACTTACGGGATAACTTCCGTAAATATTTAGTCATCCCGCGATCACGGCTCTTGCAACAGAGTCGAAATATCGAGAGCTCAAAATAACGAATAAACTTAGAAGATATCCCGTAGGTGACAATTTAAGTTTTTTATAGTAAAATCAAATTTAAATAGCCTTTATTTACTCTGACCTTCTGAATGTTTATACAAGTATTAACATTAACTTAGAACTGATAATACATATTTTGTAAATGTTGATAACCCTTCATTGCCGTTAATCGCTACCAGGTCAAGCTGTCTTGCAACATAGGCTTCTCTATTTTCTTTCACTTATTCCTGTCCAGAGCAGTTCTTCGAACCCTTTGGTAGATTATCCTCCCACCTTTTGTCTTTCTCTACGTCTTTTTCCATTTCTTGAGTACCATTCTGTCACAAAAACTTCGCTATTAATCCGAGGGTATTTAGGGGTTTGCAAAAGGTGTCTGTTAGGAGGTACACCCACATTTTGCAAGTAATGTTTAAGTCCCATGTAATAAGGGGATATAAATCGCCATCAACCAGAAACGAATCCATACTCTGAGCTGCTACTAAGAAATTCCTGGTAAAAAAACCCAATAGCACTTGGACCGACCCGAGAATCGGACCCAGGACCTCATGCTTAGCAGATATATATATTATATCTTCATATTTATCGATTGAGTGCCTGAGAGTTGGTCTAGACCAACGAGGCACTTAATCGATAAATATGAAGTTAAAATCGAGAATCACTTTTTAACCGACTTCCAAAAGGAGGAGGTTATTAATTCATCTGTTCTTTTTTTTGTGTGTACCTATATTCAGCGATATCTTCGCCAATTGTGGACCAATTTAGATGGTTCTTGTTTTGTTTGGAAGAATATTATTTCGCGGTGGACCCATTTACGGCAAATTGGTCGTGCCAATGGCGTGATGGTACGTCATGGTGTTGTATAAACAATAAACATCCAAGCGATTGCAGCAATCACGACATATCTGCTGTCATTGTATTGAAGAGTTCCCTAAAAATTGAAAAAATTAAAATCTTTTTTGCAAAAAATAAAACCGACTTCCAAAACGCAAAAAAAGTGAAAAATAACTTTAGCTTCAGAAGTTGGTGGCAAAAAAAACTGAATCAAACTAACAAAAGTCACCGACTTCTGAAGCTAAATTTATTTATCACTTTTTTGTGTTTTTGAAGTCGGTTTTATTTTTTTTAATAAAGTTTTTATTTTTATTTTTGTAGATCCATAATTACTTTTTGTCTGTTTGCATTAGTTATCTGTCAAAAATATGATAAAAATCTTTTACACACGTCTACACTTTAACTCGAATTTGTTTGATCACAATATCGCTCGTCAAACATCGAGCTAATCTGAACACTCCTTTATGAAGTGTCTACAAGATCAACTTTATTAAAAGATGAATATTTTTCATTTTCCTTCGCTTGTGCGAGTTCATAAAACACTAATTAATTTGATATTGTTGTTTGTTGAATCTTGCTAAGTTAATGAATACCTAGATATTCATTAAAAATGTGTGTTTATACAAGTCAAAAGTCAAAGTAATTTACACAATTGTTGACTCAACTTTGTACCTTTATAATTCGGTTTAAAAAAGCACCAATTAGTTATAATGTTAATGAGCTTAAGACACATTTTGTTGACATCATTTACCATTATGATGCTTTTATAAGTATATAAATACATTTTTAATTTTTGGTTAATATATCTATCATTAACTTGATTTGAGTGGATCACCCGTGAGATAGAGATTGAGGTATAATTAGATGAGCTAAGGTATATTAAACGTTAGACGTTACTAAGTAAAAACTGCGTGGGAGTAATCCCCGGGATTTATTTTTGGTTTTGTTATTTTTTGGCTATATCGACCAAATATCTGTATGAGATAGTTATTTTGATCTCTTTAGTTCTCTATGTAACCTATAAATATTTAACCACGACAAAATCTAATCAAAAAGGTGTACAAATGAAATTTGAAATTTCATTTGTATCACTGTTTTCAGCATAGCACCTAATGATAACACAAGTGCATTCATGGTAGAAGTATAAATGTATTTTTCTCAAACGAGGACTGCATTTACGGAGGACGTGACTAGAATGCGAGGAACAGCCTTGTGGTGCAGCCGGCGTAACAAATTCACGGCTAAAACTGCTTATGTAAGAATAACAAAGTGGACTTCTTATTTTTCCTGCATCATTCTATTTTACGGCCTGAAAGGCCACGTTTTACCCGCCAATGTTTAGAGTACAAAAAATATAGGTACCCATTTTTTAACTAAAATATTGCTATTACTTATTTGCAATGAAACCTCCGGAATTAAAAGCCAAATTAATCAAGAAACTCAATCGTTTATTGCCCCATCTAACACTTCCTTTCGTTGTAAATCCTAAACAAAACAAATTTAAAAAAAAGTCCAACCAAGTTCTATGTACAAAATAGTGTTTGTTTCTTCATCTGTGATGTCAACCCTAACATCTATAGTTGGTTTCTTTCATGGGCGTCACTTGGCCAAAACCTCTTCATCAAATGGGCATTTCCCTTTAGATTGCTAATCTATACTATAATATTATAAAGCTGCAGAGTTTGTTTGTTTGTTTGTTTGAACGCGCTAATCTCTGGAACTACTGGTCCGATTTGAATGATTCTTTCAGTGTTGGGTAGTCCATTTATCGACGAAGGCTATAGGTTATATAACATCACGCTGCGACCATAAGGAGTGGAGCATAAATGAAAAATATTGCAAAAACGGGGAAAAATGTATTCCTTTTGTGAGCTGTTTCTCTTTTATGTGATGCAGACGAAGTTGCGTGGGTCAGCTAGTTACTAATAAATTCGGTTGCAATACGATGCTTGCGGGAAAAACAATTCTCTACATCAAAGATGCGATTCTCGCAAGCATCGTTATTGCAACCGAATAAATTCGTTAGTAGGTATTAATTAGCAATCAAAAGTTAACAATTTTGTCGTTATCTCTGTCGAGACTGCCCTGTAGTATTGTCTCGTAGATCAAGAGTGACTGACTGCTGAGCATCTTGGGATCAATTCCAAGGTCGGCAAAAGTGTTATTGAGGGTTTTAGACTGGTAGGAAATGCCCAAGGCAATTAAGTCCGCCTTTGTACATTACGTGCGTAGAGTTTTAATAAATAAATAGACTCAGTAGCAGTCACTCGCTGTCAGTCGCTCCATGTAAAATACTGGTATTCAGCTGCATCCGGTAAAACTGGAAGCCGACCCCAATATAGTTGGGAAAAGGCTAGGCAGATGATGAGACTCAGTAGCAGTCACGGAGTCTAGATTTGAGCCCAGTTGATGGCAATAGGCTCCCCTTCTATAATATTAAGGTACACCACTGCGTAACCCTTTGGGGATTACAGGCGCGATGTTATGTTATAGTTAATTGTATAATCATCGGATTTCTACATGCTTTATGAGGGGTTAGATTAATTTGGCACATCATTTGGTCATAAATGCTATAGAATATTGACTCTCAAAGCTCTTAAGCACCGATATTAAAGGGTGTAAAACACCTCTTAACGAAGCCGAAAGGCCTTCTCGTCATTGCGATATTTTTTTTGTTCTACACCATACCTGGGAACCTTCTAGTTACGGAGATATTGAGGGTCAAAGTTCAACTCTTTGACATTTTTTTTTTTTTTAATACAAGTTTTTAATGTAAGATTTTTACTTTACTCACCTCCACGACCCCCGTACTATTCAATCCATGCATCAGCACAATGCAAATGTTTTGAGTGCGTTACATTGAGTTCTACCACAAAACATGATTTTTCACCCCAAAAAAAAAGTCGTCTCCCAGCAATAATTTTTGCGTAAAGTTACTCAGTTTGATGTACAGAATGCTTGGTTGACGGCTTCGTGATGAGGTCTTTTACACCCTGTAATGTGCTGATGATCGATTTAGTTTCATTAGTGAATCGAAATATTTGGTGGCAGTTATAAATTATTAGCTTTTGTCCGCGGTTGTACTCTGCTATCTATACATATAATAAATCTGTAGAAAAATCATTTTTGTACATCGAAAATATTTCGAAAAAAAATTGCCAGGTTGTTAAAGAATAACCAACAGAACTCATATCCAGCATTTTTGGAATTTTTGTTTGTTTATCTGTTTGTCTGTTTCGATGATCAAGCATCACGTAAAATTCACAACTAATATAGATAACTTTTATACATAAAAATTGTGCGTATCTTGAGGTATTATTTAATTTTTGTTTCATCGTAATCGGTTAATTCTATCAAAAGATATATGAATTTAAAGTGTTAAAGAAGAACTAATCATCAAATGTAAGATGCAGCGACATCTATTGTACTAAAATGTTTAAAATTTACATAGCATGATTTCCATGCATTATATTTTAGCAGTTTAACACCTTTACCGAGACTGAATGGCGGTGATAAGATTATCCGACCCTTGCACGTGTCAGTTGCCTTTTTTTTGTTCGGGTGGGAAATCATCAAATCTCTCCTCCCGCTCTGGGCGGAGCAAGAGGGAGTGTCAGACTTTTACTGACTAAAACACATTCATGTTCCTTCATCGCCCTTTGTGTTCCGGGGCCACGGTATCTCTTTCGAACAGTCCCGCAACCCCTGCAGGCATCGGCCCTGGCGGGACCCCTTCTTATTGCTGACTCTCTTTGAGAGGCGCGTGGAACACGAACGCGTCGGCGACACGGCCTGTCGTCATGAGACGGACGGACGGCAAGCTAGCCCATAGCCCACCGTCCACAGGCCCGCGCCTACGGTGGCCGGGGGCCACGTGGTGGCCCCCGACGCCCGGGGCGTCTCCCGCGGCGGCCGGGACGTTGACAGGTTCACTCCCTCTCACGTTCCGCCACCTCCTTCTCTAGCATTACTGCTTCGCAGAAGGAGGTGACGGTGTCCCATTCCGTCTCGCTCCGGACCATGGCTTGCACCAGGGCCGGACGCGAGAGGTCGCCGCCGCCAATCGCCGCTCGTGTCAGTTGCCTCAAGTTCAGTTTTTTATCCGACGAAACAACAGGAGGAAGTTCACAATTCGACGCGTATTTTTTTTTGTTTGTCCACGAGAGAGAGAAGTATGATTTACACTTATGTAGGAGCGGAGTATCAATGATTGCAAAAACAGGAAAAAAATATTTCTTTTGAGAGCTTCCGTTGTGAGCGCTGCATAAACGGTTAAAGTTACGCAACAATCATGTTTGAGGAAACGTTGTTCCTTTTAAAAAAAAATAAAAAAATGTCCGCGATAGCATAATGTCTATCTTTTAAGGTTCACACTCTCTCTAACCCCTCTCTCTTATGTGACGCAGACGAAGTTGCGCGGGTCAGCTAGTTAATAATATAATTTAATCATGATTCGAAAGACACGTGCCGCCATCTATTATCATAAGAACGTTATTGCCATTTTCCTCTCGAACAGTAGGTACTTTTTTTCGGGATGTACCTTTTTTTTTTTTTTTTTCGGGTGGGAAATCATCAAATAACTCCTCCCGCTCTGGGCGGAGCAGGAGGGAGTGTCAGACTTTTACTGAATAAAACCCATCCATATTCCTTCATCGCCCTTTGTGTTCCGGGGCCACGGTATCTCTTTCGAACAGTCCCGCAACCCCGGCAGGCATCGGTCCTTACGGACCCCTTCCTTTTTGCTGACTCTCTTTGAGGCGCGCGTGGAACACGAACGCGCCGTCAACACGGCCTGTCGTCATGAGACGGATGGACGGCGAGCTAGCCCATAGCCCACCGTCCACAGGCCCTAGGATGTACCTTAAGTCCGTTTCTACACCGTCCGTTCTTACACTGTACATGACAACGTATAACTATGCTAATTGCAGGATGATCGGTTCAGTACTTTAGGCGTGAAAAGGTAACAAACAAAGAATTTACTTTCGCATTTATAATATTAGTTAGGATACCTAATAAAATTTGTAATTTAACATCAGAAATTCACTGATACCTAACAAAAAGCAACAAACTTAGTTATAAATATCAGTTTTCAGCTTAACTAACTATAACAGACTATCGAGGGCACTCGACTGGGATCCGCGCGTATTTTCAATTGTTTCGCTCGATTCGCAGCCAATGAGCCGATGGTTGAGTGATGTCGGCCTTTGGCAAGTACTGGGAAGTATTGTACGCAATCTGAGTAGTGGAATCTGTGAATGGTGGACTAATAAAACCGTGATTGGGTTCAGCATTCATCAATTAAGGCAGAAAATCTGTTACATTCGATAAATAAATATTGGATCGACTCGATTTTGGTAGATGAGACTTTTTCCTAACCCGATTAGGGTTGGTTTTCATGTGTGAAATTTACAATACAAATAGCTGGATGATACTAAAACATACACGGACATAATAACCGACAAATCGACACTAAAAGCAGTGATAGCCTAATGGTGTGACCGTTATAGGTCTCAAGTTTGAACCAAAGACACGCCTCGATTCATGTGTGTATTTTATAATTATCACTTGCTTCGGTGAAGGAAAACGTCGTGAGGAAACTGGCATGTCTGAGATATATTTCTCGACGGCATGTAAAGGCCCAGTCAGAGGCTCACGGGCGACATAAAAACTCTGACACCAGTATACTAACATACACTAACCACACGATAAAGCAGAAGATCGACACTAGCGGCAAGATCTACTAGTGTCGAAATTATGTAGGAACTATCGAGGACACTCCCGCCTGACAACCACTAAGCTTATTTTTGCTTGCACTCGCAACATAGAAACGCTCTCTAGCCCCGCCCCGTTGACTTTATATAGAAATAATGAATGAAAAGATACCGAATCGGCCGAGCGCACTGACGACGCACGCCAAACGAGAGTTATTGTTATTTTGCGCGCCAAAGTTGAGGCTTTCCTAATAGGCCCAAACTTTAAGGGGGCGTGGCTCGGCGACTCCGCATGTTTTAAGCGTAAAAATTTTAAAACGGTCAGGCGGAAAAAAACCCCGACTGTACCTACTGAATTTCTCTAAATAGCTTTAAAAATACGAATCTCGACGCACACGTCGAGATTCGTATTTTTAAAGGCTTTCTTTAAAAATAGCAAACGTAACCAACTCTCTTAACACATATTTGCCACATGGTTATTGCTCGACACGTGGCAACTCTGCAGTACGTGCATTATCTTGATTGGTCGACCATATGAGGACTGCACTCTAGCTGCTCTAATTTCACCACAGAGCGGCCATTTTTCTCCAGTCAGCAAGCTGAAATTTATCGCTACTGTACATCGCCTACACTATAACCCCAAAGACAAATATTTACGGAAGACAAAACAACGCAAACAAGATAGTACCTAATCTACTCGCTAGAGCCAATCTGATTGCTCGCACGTCTAGTTCCAAGGCAGAATGGCAAACAACATGAAAGTAATTAAAATAAAAAAATCGACTGAAAAAACTGAAAAGCAAGACCAGTTTTAAGTTTTAATCACATGATTTATTTACACTCAACTTAAACCCGTCTTCCCCATTACAACACTTGTCGTGCATTTAATTTTGACGCGTCGATAAAATTTTCGCTCTAAAAAGTAATCTTAAATCACCTTGTAGAAATCCAATAGCGCTTCGGTGCCAATAAATTCTGCTACCTGAACGCAGGAACGAATCCGTGAGTAACCGTTGACTGCAAACAGCTTGGATTCTCGCACGTTCATTTGTTTTTGTACAAATCGTTTGTTTCGCCCACTGTAGTGACAGGGTTCTGTTTTTGTATAAATAGCCGGGAACTACGCGGGTGAAATCGCGTGACGTCCGCTAGTCTGTTATACAAAAGTTCTTGTAGTAACGAAATGGCCAAGCCACATATTTTGACTAAGGTGCCACTGAAACGGTTAGGGCTCAGCCGGTAAATGAAACTCGGAAGAGTAAGTATAACAAAAATATAATTATTTAAAAAAACAATCAAGGGTAGATAAACTTCTATAATCACCCCAGTAGAAGACTGGTATGGGTTCTCGATATCGAGCTCGTGTTGGGTTCTAGACCGCCTAAAGAAAACCACTATCCTGAAGGTTCCAGAACGTAGGAGATAGAAGTAGCCAGGTAGGTGGGTCCGTCTTCAGTCTGAGGGTAGTGCGTAGTATGCAGGGTTGTCCAGCCACAGTCCCTACAGCGGCAGCTAATCAATAGTTGACCGGTACGGAAGAACCCCGATCTGGGTTACACTGAATTTAATTATTTGTACAACAGGTAAAATAGTAGGTATGGCAAATTTTTGTAACTATGTTCAAGGCAATAACGATAAGGAGGTTGGCAGAGGTAAAATTCAAATCTATAGTCTATAGTCTAAGTTATAGGAAATGTAGTTTTGTAATATCAGATTATTTTGCAACACTTAACTACACGGACACAGAAAAACTTCTAGAAGTCCTAGTTTGATTATTGTTACTTAAGTTAGTTTTAATGTTTAATTTAATGTTTTTCTACCAATTTGATATTTGTTATAGTTGTTAATAGGTTTATTTTATTTTAAAACTTTTACTGACCGAATTAAACAATGCAATGTAAAGTGATGGCCTGAAACACAGGTTTAAATAAACCTAGATCAGGCAGGTCGCTACCTAACATTTGAATTCGACATTTTCGTTACTTGCAACTGTTATATTATATATTGTAGTTTTAGTTTACATTTATGCACCAATTATACAATACTTTAAGAAATAACACTGCTGCACCTAAATGTACACTTTTGTAATATCTACTTTTTTTTAAATAAATTATTCTTATTCTTAATTAAATATTGTGCACACACGATCACTCTGCCGATGTTTAGTGCGAAGTTGAAAGCTTGTGAAGTTAGACCTTGTAGATTTAGGGCGTGTAGAGTTAGAAGCTTGGCTCTACATGAGATCTGATAACTTTATGACAGTGCGAGTCATAAAGGTCTCATCTTGGCAACATTTTACATTAAAATGTTTTGGTAGGATGAAATAGACTACATTTCTAGTACACGGAAGTATGGTACCATAATACCTGGAGCCATACATCAATGTCACATCACGTGTAACCGAACGTGATTTGCCGCGTATCATATAAATCATCATAATAAATAAAAACGTCACGAACATTCTATTTATTAAAAAAACTATTTTTTTCATTGTGAGGTACTATCGTGGTTTTTTCCGCCTGACCAGTTTAATTTTTTTTCGCTTAAATCATGCGGAGGCGCCGAGCCACGCCCCCTTAAAGTTTGGGCCTATTAGGAAAGCGCCAACTTTTGCGCGCAAAATAACAATAACTCTCGTTTGGCGTGCGTCGTCAGTGCGCTCGGCCGATTCGGTATCTTTTCATTCATTTTTTCTATACAAAATCAACGGGGCGGGGCTAGAGAGCGTTTCTATGTTGCGAGTGCAAGCAAAAATAAGCTTAGTGGTGGTCAGGCGGGAGTGTCCTCGATAGTACACTCTGGTTCTAATAGTGTAGCTATTAGAACCAGAGCGATAGTTGCGAAATTCCGAAAACTATAGATCCTGTTTGGACTGAATTTGATGGCGATAAACAAAAAAAAGCAATTTAAGTAGAACAATTTAGAGATCAAGCGATGAACCAGCATGGATAATGATCTTGATAATTCTCATAGAAAATAATTATCTTCATAATTACAAACCCCGGAGTCCACTTTGTGCCTAGTTCCAAGCAATCTGCCCACTCATTTTCAAATCGTCGTCTATCTTCTGTCCATATCGCATTATATTTGGGGTCGACACAACATGTCATTCTTCCATAGGTCTCTATAATTTTGACCCCTATGATTTGATAAACATATTTAGCAAAATGTGAGTGTAGGTACCTACTATAGGTACAGCTCTGACATACCCTTCGAGAATTACAGGCGTGATGTTACGTAACGTACATTAAGAGGCCTAAAGGTATAATAGAAAGAAGATTGAAGATATATGACAGGAAATTGCCGGGAAATGTATATTTTAATGGTATTTTTTTCCTTCTGATCTTATAATGTTGGGTGTAATTTATTCGAGTAGGTATTAAATATAGGTAGTATAGTTATTTCTTGCCTTTAATATTATGTTTTATCTCATGTTTGAGATAAAGAAGAAGTAACATTATTTCTGTTTATTATTTGTAACTTTTCAATAAAAATACATTTTTTATGTATCGCCAACCGGATTTTCTAAAACAAAGCAAAAATAACTGCGAAACCATCACTCGATACAACATTAAAATATACCGTATGGCCCATATTTCATCGTGAATACGTTCAAAGATACCTATTCGAACACAAAGGAACGTTAAACGAAACATTTTTCATAATATATTTCATAGTAAATCTTCCAGCTTCGCGCAGACATATTGAGAATTTGATAACAATTTCACCGACATTTTTAATATCCGTTTAAAGTTGGTTTACACAAAATCACGGTTCTTTGTGTACCTACCTTTTATATTAGAGACCCGCCTTTGCTTCGCACGATTTTGACAACATGATTTCTTTATTTAGCGTCGCATTGAACGCTAAATAAAAATGGAATAATTACTGCGACTTGACTGACTATACATGAAGATTTTCTCCATAAATATAAGCTAAGTATTACAGCAGTAAGTTTTATTAGCTTTTATACAGTAATGCGTAAGAGATGCGCATCCCTGGTACGCAGGGTGCGGGGCAGCGCCAACAGCATCCTAAAAATGATCTCTGGCCGACTGGACTGCGCGCTCGTTAACCGGTGCTGCAAAGTTTCTGCTGGACCTGCAGCATAGTAACGATGTGCCCCTTTCTAATTTTAGGTTAATTTTATGATTTGTATTTAATTTAGTTTACTAACATAGTTAGAAGTGAAATTTTTACTAACACTATGAGTTATGTCGAATAAATAATTTAATTATTATCATTACATAATTATTATACCTTTCGCTACATTACGCCTGTAATGAATCTCCAAAGGGTTAGGTAGAGTTGTACCTAATAGTACATAGTAAATTCAAGTCCCATACCTTAGGGCCCAAGTCTATTGCCGTCAACCGGGCCCAGGTCCAGACCACGTGGCTGTTACTGAGAAATTCTTGAAAAATACAATAACACTTTGCTCCACCTAAAAATCGAACCTAGGATCCCTAGGGTCCGGAGCGAGACGGAATGGGAAGCCTTCATCTCCTGCGAAGCAGTCATGCTAGCGAAGGAGGTGGCGGAACTTGAGAGGGAGAGAACCTCACGTCCCAGCCGCCGCGGGAGACGCGCCAGGCGCCGGGGGCCACCGTAGGCGCGGGCCTGTGAACGGTGCTACGGGCTAGCTCGCCGTCCGTTCGTCTCATGACGACAGGCCGTGTCGACGGCGCGTTCCTGTTCCACGCGCGCCTCAAAGAGATGTCAGCAAAAGGAAGAGGTCCGCAAGGGCCGACGCCTACCGGGGCTGCGGGACTGTTCGAAAGAGATACCGTGGCCCCGGAACACAAAGGGCGATGAAAGAACATGCATGGGTTTTAGTCAGTAAAAATCTGACACTCCCTCCCGCTCCGCCCACAGCGGGGGTAGGGAGTTATTTGATGATTTCCCATCCGAAAAAAACCAACCCTTTGCTTAGCAGTCGCGCTAACAACCACTAGACCATTGAGAAATTTGATATGGACTGCTCCATATAAAATTTCTACATTAATCCATGTTTATTTTTTGAGGGAGGTGTATGTGTTATAAGATAGAATAGAATAGAATGCTTCATCATTCATCATTTCAGCCGAAAGACGTCCACTGCTGGACATAGGCCTCCCCCAAGTGTCGCCACATTGACCGGTCCCGTGCGACTTGCATCCAGCGGGTTCCCGCAACCTTCACCAGGTCATCAGTCCACCTAGTGGGAGGCCTTCCAACGCAACGTCTTCCGGTTCGCGGTCGCCACTCCAGGACTTTTCGGCCCCATCGGCCATCCGTTCTGCGAGCAATGTGCCCTGCCCACTGCCACTTAAGTTTGGCAATTCTTCGGGCTACGTCGGTTACCTTGGTTCTCTTGCGGATGTCTTCATTTCTGATTCGGTCGCGCAAGGAAACTCCGAGCATAGCCCTCTCCATTGCCCTTTGGGTGACTTTAAGCCTTCTGATGAGGCCCATTGTGAGCGACCACGTTTCGGTCCCGTATGTAATCACTGGCAACACACACTGGTCATAGACTTTCGTCTTGAGACACTGCGGTAAGTTGGACGAGAAGATACCGCGCAACTTCCCGAACGCTGCCCAGCCTAGTCGGATTCGACTATTGACCTCTTTCTCGAAGTTAGACCTACCTAACTGGACCGTTTGTCCTAGATACACATAATCGTCTACAACTTCGAGTGTGGAGTCTCCGATCTTGATAGGAGTGGGTGTGACATGGGCATTCAACATGACCTTGGTTTTGTCCATGTTCATTTTAAGACCCACTCTTCCGGAAGCTCCACTGAGGTCATCGAGCATTGTACTGAGGTCCTCCATGGTCTCAGCCATGACCACTATATCGTCGGCAAACCGAAGGTGAGTGATGTACTCGCCATTGACGTTGATGCCTAGCCCGCTCCAGTCCAGAACCTTGAAGACATCCTCCAGTGCAGCGGTGAACAGTTTCGGAGAAATTACGTCTCCCTGTCTCACACCTCGCTGCAGGAGGATAGGTTCCGAGGCTTGGTCCTGAAGTCGGATTGACATGGTGGCATTTTTGTACAAACACTTCAACACCTCGATGTACCGATAGTCGATTTGGCACCGTTGGAGAGACTGCAGTACAGCCCAGGTCTCGATCGAATCGAAGGCTTTCTCGTAGTCCACAAACGCTAAACAGAGGGGCAGGTTATACTCTTCGGTCTTCTGTATAACTTGCCGCAGCGTATGTATGTGGTCCACGGTGCTAAAGCCTTTTCGGAAACCGGCTTGTTCGGGTGGCTGGAAATCGTCAAACCTGCGCGCGAGACGATTCGTGATGACTCTAGAAAACAACTTGTAGACATGGCTTAGAAGTGAGATGGGCCTATAATTCTTCAACCGGGCATTGTCACCCTTCTTGAAGAAGAGTACCACCACACCCCTGCACCATGCCTGTGGCGTTTTTCCCTCAAGTATGACGGAATTAAACAGGTTCTGAAGGGCCTTAAGTACCGGTTTTCCACCCGCCTTCAGGAGTTCGGCCGTAATTCCGTCATCACCCGGTGCCTTGTTGTTTTTGAGCTACTTCAGAGCCATCCTAATCTCGTACAGGCTGACGTCCGGGATGTCTTCGGTATAGTGTCGGGTCAGTCTAGCTCTTGGGTCGTTTGCTAGATCTACGACGGGTTTACTGGTTGACCTGTACAACTGTCCATAGAAGCTCTCGATCTCCCTCAGAAGCTCCGGTTTGGCGGATAAGATCCTACCATCGTCGGTCTTCAGTTTCGTGAGCTGGCTCTGCCCAATAGCCAGATCTCTTACAAATACCTTGGAGCCTTTATTCCGCTCAATCGCGTCTTTAATACGCTCGGTATTAAAGCAGCGGAGGTCGCTCTTCAAGGATTTAGAGATCCGTCTATTGAGCTGCCGGTATTTGCACGCCTCGTCTGAAGACTGCAGGATCATCTCACGCCGCTCCTTCATGAGCTTGAGAGTGTGATCGGAGAGTCTCTTGTTCTGATGTGTACGACGTGCCTTGAAGAACTTAGACCCGGTCGTATGGACAGTTTCCACGAACCTATCGTTGTATTCGTCCACTGAGCTTCCTAGGCACTCGAAACGGTTCTGGAGTTCAAGCTGAAAGCTCTCGGGGTTTTGGATTTGGATCTGTGCTGGACGAAGCGTAGACTTCATCAGTCGAGACCTTTCAAGCTTAATATTGATGTTCAATGTGCCTCTTACCATGCGGTGATCGCTCCCGGTTTTCACCGAATTGATCACCGAGACATCGTTGAACATTTGCTTCTTGGTTGACATGATGAAGTCAATCTCATTTCTAGTTGCACCATCGGGGCTTTGCCAGGTCCACTTCCTGTGCTCACGCTTTTTAAAGAAGGAGTTCATCATATAGAGGCCCTCAAATTGCCCCACCTGCAGCTCATCCCCGTCTCGTTTGCCCAGTTTCGCGTTGAAGTCCCCCATGACAACGGTGAAGTGAGTTTTGGAACCATGCATGGCTTTAGAAATATCCTCATACATGGTCTCCACTTCGTCGTCGGGGTGTGCCGAGGTCGGGGCGTAGACCTGTATGACCTTCAGCGAATATCTGGAGGATATTCTGAGTATAAGGTACGCCACCCTGGTCGACACACTCTCGATCTTCACCACGTTGTTCACAAGGGACTTGTGGACGATAAACCCAACACCACCTTGGGATTGCCGGTCACCCTCACGGAAATAGAGCAGGTTGCCGGATTTCAGGTTTATCGTGTCCTCCCCCTCTCTTCGGACTTCAGACAATCCCACAATACTCCATCGCAGCCTGCTCAATTCCTCTTCGAGTTCCGCTATCTTCTCGTCGGTCCGGAGTGTGCGTGCGTTATACGTTGCCAGGTCCAGTCGTTGGTATTGGCAGCCGGATCCCATCCGGGGATTCTTCGCACCCCTTGCCACGCCGTAACCTCGACCGCTGCCGTAGTTGAGGGTAGACGGGCTACCGGGCACTAGGGGCCATTTTCTTAATGCGGTATTCATAATGGGGGGGGTTTTGCCATAATCGCCACGCTTGGCAAGCGGGTTGGCGATCGCAGTACAGTTCTTCCAAAAGACACAGAGAGCGCTGCTGCCCATTCTCTGGTAATCCCTTAGTCGCCTCTTACGACACCCACGGGAAGATATGGGATGGTGCTATTCTTTACGTCCGACACCATACGGAACACAATAGAATGCTTAAAAATGTCTAAAGCCTTTGGTACCCAAACAACTATAGGTAAGTATCCTATGCAAGTACTCAGTCTTCTCCTAAAAGACAATGAACCAATCTACTTCTAGTACATAAACAGCAGACTCCCCCATCGAAAACCACCGTTTCAACCGATCGTTTAGCTAACGAACGTACTTAATAGCAGATCTCTCTAACTAGCCGTTAATGTCAAACGCCAGGTGCAATATGTACCCGAGGTAGTTTAATTAAATGGCATTGTACTAAGCGCCGGCTTTGCTGGGATCTCCGTTACGTTCCGATGTAGATCAAGTAGAGTTTCTAACAACATTATTAAAATATCGTGTGTTTTTGGATTTATGGAGTTAGAATATTTGATATGTTTTTGTGTTCTGAAAATTTGATTTTAAATGGGAACTTCGTTTTTTTAAAGGATTTCTCTACCTACTCGTGTAGTCTGATAATGGAAAGTTAAATGTTATTCTATGTTTAAAATAAGATAGGTACTATGTAAATTATACGGATTTCTGCCTCGATCAATTCTGTTCACTTTTATTCTGGAACGGGCATGATATTTGTTCCAAATGAATGCAAAAATAAGTCCAGAATACATTTATTCAAAATAAAGGGTGTAAAATAGACCCATATCGAAGCCAAAAGGCACTATTCTTCTCATTATTGCGATTATTTTTTTGTTCCGGATCCTACTATAGTTGGTGCCAGTTAAGATGAGAATAGAGGTCATTGACCTACCTACATTTATTAAACTTCTTAACTTTGAAAACCAAAACTAAGCCTGTTGATGTCTGGAATCGTCATCTATCGTGATCTTCAACATTTTTTGTAATGAAAAACGATACATGGTTTATTTGTTTTGGTTCGTACGAAGAGATATTAGGGAAAGGGCAATGACCGCTATTCTCATCTTAACTGGCACCAACTATAGTTACGGAGATATTGGAGGTCAAAGTTCCAACTTTTTCAGATGTTTTTTTTAATACTAGTTTTTAAGACATCGCGCGCGCTCCCGCTGACCGCGCTCAAACACTGAGAGCTCCGTGTTAAAAAAATCTATAAATTCCAAATATGAGTATTAATCAATGAATAATAAGTTAACCGAAAGTAAAACGTGTGAGTGTTACCGCTGATAAAACAGTTTTTAACTAAATCAAATGGTGTGTAAATAAACAACAAAAATCTAAATCCACGTTGAGAACCACGTATTAAACTCGTGAACTAGTAGTGACTCAGTGACTCATCATAGACAGTGCGTGCGACGAGAATTCGTTACCATAAATGGTCATGTATGACCGTACTTCGATGACTAATTATTGTACCTTAGAAAGCATATCGTTGTTTTAAAAACAAAAAATATAGCGGCGTGGCGCAGTGGTTTAGCAGCGCGCTTCGAGCGGCAAAGAGTCCGCGTTCGAATCTCGCCGGAACAACCTTCACACTTATTCGACTTTTTGTGTTTTAAAATTTCTAAACAATCTATTAATAAGTGGATAACATATTTGAAAAACTTTTAACTTATCAGTATTTTGCGCTTATTGTGAATATCTACTGAATGGATAACTTCGACATGGAAAATATAACTGTCCGTAAACCACTAAGGTCAAATTCCATGGACAGCATTTTAAACACCAACTTGAGCTATAATTCCACGTTACTTGACACGACAATGATGAGTTTGCCAAATACTTCTCTCAATGACAGCGACGCTACTGCCAGCTATAGAGACACAATACAAAAATTAACTTTGGAATTAGAAACCGCTCATCAGGAGATTGAGAACTTAAATAGTGAGAACTTTCGCCTAAAACTGGATATAGGCCAATACCAAAAGGTCATTGAAACTTATAAAAAGGTGAATTTATTGGAAGCTAGAAGTGTTTCGCCGAAGTCTGCATGCAAGAAAAATATACGAAGAACCAGCTGTTTTTCTACCCCGACGAAGTTGAGTCTTCCTGCGACGATAATCCAACCTGAAACTGCCGTAGTAACGCCAACCCCAAGTGACGTTGGTAATATTTCATTTAAAACAGCCGGATCAATTTGTAGTCCTGAGGTAATAAGTCATGCGAAGTCACCATCTAATATCATTAAAAAAAATACTCCCAACGGTAGTTCGCAGACATGTAACTCCAACAATAAGAACAAAGACACCTCAGTCAGGGAACAGCAAAACCAAGATAAGACACATCAAGTACATAATATACTACCGAAAAATATAGTAAGGCAAAGAAAGGTGTGCATTTTGAGTACAAACAACAGAAATAAAATCTTAACGATTGCAGAAAATACATTTCTAGATTACAAGATCTGTCACTATTTAACACCGGGCTGTGGTATAGAGAAGCTTATTAAGAACATGGATCTGAAATTGAAGAACTACACTATGGATGATTACTGCCTGATCTTCATCGGTGAGGCAGACTTTCGCCGAACTCACAACTATGTTGATCTGATCATTACGTTACGTGAAACACTTTTAAAATTTGATTATACTAATATTATAATATGTGCACCTACATTTAAATTGAATAACTACTCCATGATGTTTAATGGAAGAATAGAAACATTTAACAGTCTCTTATACTTAGACGCTTGTACCCATCAATATGCATATTTGTTTGATACTAACTTTTATTTGTCTTATGACTTTAAAATGTTTTCACCAAGAAATGGATCTGTGAATAATAATGGCTTAGTAAACATATTTAAAAATATTAATTTAATGCTTGATGAGATCAGTAGTTGCGAAGATTTTCCCTTAATTGATCGGGATGATGGTAAGTCTCCCCCTACTTCTCCAGCATGCACAAAAGACAACACGATTGATTTTTTTCTCTAATAAGTATATTAAAATGCTACACCAAAATATTGCTGGTTTAGTAAATAAATCAAATATCCTTACTGTATGTTTGGATGAATTGTCCGAAAAAAAGATAGATGTTAATGTTCTGTGCATAACGGAACATTTCATTATGGAGGGTTACCAACATCAATTGTATGTACCTAATTACAGCCTAGCTGCCTGTTTCTGTAGAGAAGGGAGAAAAAGAGGAGGGGCTTGTATTCTCGTGAAAAACGGTCTTCAATATAAGGAACTACCAAAAATTTCGAAATTATCTTCATCAGGCATATTCGAATGTTGTGCAATTGAACTTATCTACTTTAAGATAATTGTTGTCTGTATTTACAGAGTACCAAATATAAATAATCTCAATCACTGCTTTGATAAAATGGAAACGCTTCTGCGTGAAATATCACGCACACGGCACAACAACATTGTAATAGCTGGGGACTTTAACATAGACATGCTTAAACCTAATAGCCATTCAAATGCTTTTGAATGTCTTCTAATGAGTTATAACTTAAAACTAGCATTAAAGCAACCGACTCGCATGGCCAGTATGACATGCATAGACAACTTTGCTCACAATTTTAGTAAAGTGTGTAAAACTGATGTATTAGAATTGGTATTGTCAGATCATACGGCACAGCTGCTTCACTGTCCAGTTCAAACCAAATGTCTCATAAATTATTGGTACACGGCTAAAAGAGACTACAGCCTTGATAATATTTCTAAGTTTAAAAATCATATAAAAAATCTATCTTTTGCAGAGATTTATGACACAGCCGATCCGAATGAAGCCTATAACAAATTTCTCGAGTTATTTAAATTAATATACGACCTGTGTTTTCCAATTAAAAGGATCAAAATAGATGTTTTAAAAAGACCTAAATGGTTGTCGAAAGGAATCAAGCTAGGTAGTCAAAAAAAAAGAAAACTTCTGTGGCAATATCGATTACACCCAAACAAAAATAATAAGTACACCTTCACAACCTACTCTCGTTTACACAAAAAAATTATACACTTAACACAAAAGGCCCAAAATAATCATAAAATAAAATCTTCGAAAAATAAGTCTAAAATCACGTGGCAAATTATTAATCGTGCAAAATGTAACACACCAAAACCTAGTATTACTAAAATTATAAATAATAATAGTACTCTTTCAAATCCCAATGACATTGCTGAAGCATTTAACAATTATTTTATCAATAAAGTACAAGGGAAACTTGATGTAACTAGCAAACCTAAATGTAACAAAATTGACACGAATAATAAAACAATGTTCATGGCCCCTAGTATACCACGAGATATAGAGAGAATCATCAATTCATTAAACAATTCAAATAGTGTAGGTTATGACGGGATTGCTACAAAAATTCTGAAACATGTGTCAAGGGAAATAAGCGGTCATTTAAGTCACATTATTAACCTAAGCATTGGCGCAGGGATATACCCTGATGCGTTAAAAATATCAATAATTAAGCCTCTTTTCAAAAAAGAAAATAGAGAACTAATGGAGTATTACCGACCAATATCATTAATTCCAGTTATTTCCAAAATTTTTGAAAAGTACATTTAAAGGGAACTGTATAAATTCATAGATAAACATGACATTCTGTGTGAGGAACAGAAAGGATTTCGGATACATAGGACTATTAATATGGCTATATATGATTTTATATACGATGTCATTAAAAATGTCGATCAACGGAATCCTGTTTGTGGTATCTTTTGCGATATGACCCAGACGTTCGACTATGTGCATCATGCTACTCTTTTAAATAAACTCGAAGCCTACGGGATTAGGGGCAATGTCCTTAATTTATTTAATTCGTACCTACAAAACAGAAAACAAATAACTGAAGTCAGTAAAATTAATATGGTAAGTAAATGTGAAGAGATATTCAGGTCTTCGGAGCGTAAAGTATTATTTGGGGTACCGCAGGGGAGTGTTGTAGGTCCCTTTGCATTTATTTTATACATAAATGACCTACCGAAATCTATTGAACGACCTATAACACTATTTGCGGACGATAGTACGATCACAATAGCTTGTAAAAATATAGATACGTATGAGAGTGAAATTAATAATACTTTAAAACAGATGGTAAACTGGCTAGACGCAAGCAATTTAAAAATAAATTTGTGTAAAACTAAAGTGATCCACTTTAGACAACAGACCTCTAGTATTAACTTAAATATACACTATAATAAGGATACCATAGAAGAAGTTGAAACTACAAAATTCCTGGGCCTCGAAATAGATAAAAAACTAAATTGGAAATCACACGTTGTTACTTTATGCAAGAAAATGAGTAAGACTGCATACGCTCTACACTCATTATCACCAATATTAAATACGGATGCTCTTCTGACTGCCTATTATGGGATAGCAGAATCACATTTACGGTATGGGATTATATTTTGGGGAAACTCTACTGAAAGAGAGACTGCTTTCAAGGCACAAAAAAGATGTGTTAGAGCGATGTTTAAACTTAAACTCACTGACAGTTGTGAACCGTACTTTAGAAATTACAAAATATTAACATTGCCGTGTCTGTACTTATTTGAAGTAGCTGTGTTTGTAAAGACAAATCCGAGTCGATTTAGACGACTATCAGATGTAGTACCCCGCAATAGACGCGATAATAGTGTGCTATGTCTGGAGCCAGCCAAGACTGCACTTATGCGCAAAAGTGTCTACTGCATGGCACCAGTCATTTATAACAAATTGCCGAAGACATGGAAAGAGCTTCCGCTTTCATTATTTAAAAAGAGACTCCGAAGCTTTTTAGTGGCGAAAGCGTATTATAATATTAAGGAGTTCCTAATTGAGAAAGAGTTTTTAAGCTAGTGCATAGTTATGTTTAATTAAGAACAATATTTTAAAAATTGTATTTAGTTATAAGTTGTTATTCTTAAGTTTTTTGCATGCCTACATGGTAAAATATGGCTGTACTATTATATGTTTTTTGTCAGCGTTTGAGATTACCCATATTTGCAAAATAAAGTTATCTTTATCTTTATCTTTAAGCTCTTAGCATTTTTACTTTAAATACCTCCATAACCCATTTACTACTAAATGCGTCCATAAACAAAATGTTTTGAGTGCGTTACATTGAGTTTTACCGTAAAACGTGATTTTTCAGCCCAAAAATAAAAGTGGTTTCCCAGCAATAATTTTTGCTTAGATTTACTTAGTTTGATGTATATACAAAATGCTTGGTTGACGGCTTCGTGACTCTGTTAAAGAATTCAAACAAAACATTTACTGGAAAAAGATGCATTACACATTTCACTAAATTCTCAAAATAACGACTAACCTATATACTAAAACAAAGGAAAACTAACATCCAAGAAAGACTGCGCTGAAATGAAATGATGCAGTAACATAGTGTTAGTTCAAGCGATAAGTATAACTCTGGAATGGGCGCTTGGCACGAACGCTATGCATTCACGTCGCGCCGATACATCATGTTTTCATGTCCGTCGAAAGCTCAGCACGCTTGACGGAGGAGGTTTTGCTACAGTGCTTAAAAATAACTGAAACATGGCCGGAGATTGATATGGGTATGGTGTAACTCGCCTTAGAGATTCAACATTGATCTTTATAAGAAAATCGAAAAGCAAGCGCTGAGGGTTGAGTCGGAGCAATGTGTTTTGACTTTTTGTGGATTCGTTGATAACAGAACAGGTTGTCCAGAAACTGCGACAAAGAGAGCAGAAATTAGGAGCTCATACCTTTGCCCAGCTGACAGACAGTAAGTGTTAATAGGTTGACAGAAAACCAAGTAATTTTCTTACAGAATCAAGGAACGCTAATATGTACGGTCGAACAAGCTATTATACGCTTACGCTTATTAAGTTATTATACGTTATTGCGTTACTAAAGAAATATATTATTCACATAGATTCCGGATTGTGTCAAGTAATATTTTTCTGAATGATCCAATTTGTGGGTTAAACTGTAAAACAAATAGCTTGTTCGACCGTACATTAAAATAAATTATTGTAGAACTTCCTCTGATACATTTTCAACTACATAAGAGTATTTGGTACACGAACATGATACCAACTTGCATATTAGGTGAAACGGTAGTTATTATGATAATGTTATTTCAAGAAACAAATCATAACACATAATATACAAAACAACACACCTCTGCTTTACCAAGCAAGTTTTACTTAATGGTACACCCACATTTGACCAGTTATGTTTTAAGTCCTATGTATTAAGGGCAGGTAGTCCCAATTTTCCCAATTTTACATAACTTTGATTCAATAGTAATCAAAGAAATAGTGATTTTTTAAAGCCAAAAAAAATAGATATTATAGTTGACTATACTTACTAAGATAATTTGTGGTTCAAAACATGATATCAAAAACTTCACTCGATGAAAAAAAAATCCGAACAGGAGCCTAATTCGAATATGTTTTTATGTTTTTCTTATTTTACTTGGAGAATATGAAAGTTTTACTTCCAAAAAAAATATCTAAGCAAAGTTAATAACATATAGAACAATTATTTGTGGTTAATTTTTTCAAAACAATTTAATCCTTTTAATAATAAATTATTATATAAGAAAACGGCTTGCGCACGTGGATTCAGTCGCCCGCCAGGCTTTGACGAGGTAGGACCTATGTCCCTTTTACTGGCGCACGGCTGTCCCGTCGATTTATCGAACGATTTATTTAAAGAACGTAGTGTAATTATAACAGTACAGTCTTTTTTAACCGACTTAAAAAAAGGAGGAGGTTTCACAATTTGACCGTAGGATAACTTCGTCGTTTATGAACCGATTTAGATAATTCTTTTTTTGTTGGAAAGTAGATATTCCAAGAGTAGTACCATGACCATGAAACTGGGATCTGATGATGGCATCTCAGAGAAATCGAGGGGAACCTTTGAACATCGTAGTGCGACTAGTGCGTTTGTTTTTTTGTTCATTGAGTATTTTAGAGCACTACTATTTAAAGAAAGTCTGGACTCGATCTGATGATGGAACCCGAAGACAGTCGAGGGCACTCCTCAACGATTCACAATAATTACCTGGTGTTTGGGCTTGATTAATTTGTATTGATGAGAACTTTACACCTAAATGGGTTGTGGTCATCTTTAGGGGTCTGATGATAAAGACGAAGGACAGTCAAAGGAACTCCTTAACGTTTTACAGTAGCTACCTTGTGTTTGGATTTAATTCATTTCTATTGATGAGAACTTTGAACACATATGGGTTGTAAGTGCCATTGGTCTGATGATGGAGACCATAGACAGTCGAGGGAATTCCTCAACGAATGAATTTACAATCTCACGAGATAGATTATAATCTAACGGTATTTACAATTTTACGGTGACACATACAACAAATAAAGCATGTGTCTCTTCGTGAGATAAAAACAATGTAAGAAACCTAGTCAAATTGTTCGCGACAAGTGTCTCAAACAGTGTTTTTATATAGTCTATAGAAAGAACGTTCGAGAAAGTACGCTTTTGCCGTGTTTGTGATTCTTTGTCGAGTACTTTCTGTTATTATTAGTTTTAAAAGTAAGTAGGTACAAATTCCCTCGAGAATAGTCTCGTCACAGGTGCGCGTACGCAAACTACTTATAAAAAACATCGAGAAATGTTAATTTAATTTCGACCGTACGCCGAGAGCGTAAAGTACCTACTTCCTTCTTCCGTTCGAGTTATTTATTATCCTTTTGTTTATAGTTTCCTTTGTATTTTTTGTTAATGTTTTTTGTTCATGCTTTTTGTATGAATTAAAAGATTGTCTAGCGAACAAATACTACACACCGCTAGAGGATTCGCGAATATTTTTTGTGTGTCTGCTAATAGTATGAAAGCACAGCGCAGGCACCGCATAGTAAGTTTTGTTTTCGACATTGGAACAGTCAGTTTTGTTTACGATATTCAAGCAGTCAGTTTCGTTTCGATATCCGAATAGTTAACAGTTCTTTCCGATTATAGTTTCAGCTCAGTTTTTCCAGTATTGTCTGCTTGTAGTGTCTTACCATAGTCAAATAGTGTTTCATTTCTTCTCCATCTACAATAATAGTGCAGTATTTTCCAAACCCACCTCTCCGTTCCACGAAGCTAACGTTTACACCCGGAACTTTCGGTACAGGGCGGTTAGTGGCTCAGATTTGGTTCCGTTATAGTTTTTGAATTTCCAAAGACGAGTCCACCCGACCCGAGTAATTTATTCAATTATTTGTGTACCAGAGTACACAAATAATTGAATAAATTACGACTTGCAGCAATCTGCATTTACAATATCTATTCAAATTAATTTATTACATTTAAATGTTAGGTTTTCGCAATTACTACCTATTATAATAAATCAAGCTGACAATTTAATAAAATAAGTTGACCTACTGCCTACACGACACGCTTACCTATACTGTGACATTTCGCTCAGCTTTGGGTTCAAGTCGGCGACGCGTGTGCATGACTCGTTTCGCGTAAAGGGTGGTAGCGTTAAATACCTACTTTGCTTGGCGTAGACGGCCTTAAGGGGCGAGCCTATTGCACTCAACCGGGCACAAATCCAGACTCTGTGGCTGCTACTGAGAAGTTCCTGATGGGAAAACCCAATAACAATTTTGTCCGTCCCGGGAATCAAACCCATGACCAGCAATCCACCAACAATACTAGATCTTAGATTGATGATGATGATGATGGTGATGATGATGATGATGATGATGATGCCATCTAGCCGATTTCGGCCACAGCGACTGCATTCGATGGCTTTCTAGAGTGGTTGTCGAGAGCTTTGGTGTGCTGCTCTTTCATGCGCTCTCAAGTGGTTAGTATATCCAACTTTGGCCGAAAAACTCCGAGCACAAAGCGGACATGTCAGAACACCATTGAAAAAATTGTAGGGTACAGCTGTAGGTGGTCTAGCTTTAAGGTCATAACAACCACATAATTCATCACACCTCATTTTTTGTTTTTCGGATGGGAAATCATCAAATGACTCCTCCCGCTCTGGGCGGAGCAGGAGGGAGTGTCAGACTTTTACTGACTAAAACCCATCCATGTCCTTCATCGCCCTTTGTGTCCGGGGCCACGGTATCTGTTTCGAAAAGTCCCGCAACCCTGGCAGGGTCACACCACATCAAGCCACGAACATCAGACGATCATCACACTTCCACTCCCGACTCGAACGCGCGCTCGGCACGCGATGCAACCACGTCCCAGAGATACATCATGTGTGCCGCCAACAAAATGATGGTTCTTCTCGTTACGTACCACTAATGTTATGAGTAAGCTTGCCTTCAGTTTCTGTTGCGTGATATATTGACTGGTTGTAGACACTGATACGCTGCGCTGTGTTAATAATATTTATTTAAGGAACAAGCTTGCTTTTTAGGTGGGTCGTTATTTATTTACTTCCTATATTGGGTTTATCAACCCAATGCGGAATTTTCCACTAACGTTTGTCACAACGCTTCAGTATATATCAACAGATGGCGCTGATTAGCTTCGGGAATATTTTTTTAAGCGAAAAAAGAATTTACTACGTATTATATTATAGGTCAATGGTAAAATCTTTTAACAGGGCAAAAAAAACTCTCACACATGTCAAACTCATTGTACTAGTAGTAAAATTTCTTTATTATTCATTGTTGTACCTATATAAAGTGAGAACTGTAAATAACCTTTTTTCTGTCAAACATTTTTAACCTAAAAAGTCTACTGTTCTTTTGCATCACTGAACTGAACTACAAGTTTTTGCATGGATTTTGCTATTGTTCTTCTGAGTGTTTTTGCGTTACGTCTAAACTCCTGGTGCGTCGAGTAGAGCTTAGGTTCCTCCATTCTTCAGTTAAGGCTTTGTGGACATAAAAACGAGCCATTTTTTTATTCCCAAAGTTGATCAGCGCCATCTAGTTCGTTCATAAAAAGTACTAGAAAATTCCCCATTGTTGGGAATCAGTTATCGTGGTGATAGACATGTGATGTGGAAGAATGAGGAAAAAACTTGAGTATGAGTGTATATGGCTATATAAGTAGAGGAAGACTAAAGAAACGATGAGTGGACTGTGTGAAGGATGATATGACTATAGTAAAGAGGTGACTGTTGAGATGACGAGTAATATAGAGGTGTGGAAGAGGAAGACATGCTGTGCCGACCGCAAATAATTATTAAAAAAATAAAAAGCTTTATTGTTAAAGAGAGCATTACACAAGTTGAAATATCACTAGCCTCCACACTAGGATTCCCTGTATCGTGGAGACTAGTCTCTTTTGTCGTACAAAAAAAAAAAATATAAATAGGTGGTAAGGCGTATTATAAGTACAATAGCAACGTACAGGTAAGATTTCTTAGGTTACAGAAGAAAATATGCATGTAAACACTGTTTTAAGCTTTCACGGTTCATAACTATATACTTAAAATGTCACTTACGGGATATCTTCCGTGATTATTGATTATTTTGAGCTCCCGATATTTCGACGGAAGATATCCCGTAAGTGTCATTTTAAGTATAATATGCATGTAGAAAAATATATGCATACAGAAAAAAAAAACTGCAGGGGAATGCTGATTGGGTTTATAAACTCGTGTTGGGCCAGTATGATAGATTATACGCATACAGAGAACGCCTGTATCACACCATGCAGTCAAAACATTTTATGGTGATTATACTTATTAAGGTTATCGGTATCAACATCATCAGTATAATTTCCCTAATAGTCATATCGTAACTACTTAAATGTTGGTTTTGTACCCTTGTGAAACCGGATCCAGCTGCATGACAGTATTTCAAGTATAGCGACTAGTTCTTCGTAAAAAGTAGTCGCTCTAAAGATAGAGTACTGTAGAGGTTCAATGTGATACATCATCCTGGCCACTAATTAACACTGGCAGCTTGGTAAATTTCAATATTTAAATTAGAATAAAGAAAATAGAGATGACAAATGGAATGATGTATTGTCAGAGGGGCAGACTTGACATCCGTTATGAAAGAACATGTATTGAATATTGAAAAGTAATTATATAAAATATAAAACCCTAAAAGGTTAGTAGTGTAGCACATCCCGCACACTAAAATCGATGGGAGTGTAGAGATTCAATGGTGATACAGATATGAATAAACATATGTATTGTATATTGAAAAGTATAACTTTTCATACAGATTATAATATCTTAAACAGATTCTTATTTAGTAGTGTAGCACGTCCCGCAGACTACAATTGGTGGGAGTGTAGAAGTTCAGTGGTGATACAGATATGAAAAAACATGTATTGAATATTGAAAAGTATAACTTTTTATACAGATTATAATATCCTAAAAGGATTCTTATTTAGTAGTGTAGCACGACCCGCACACTCAATTGGTGGGAGTGTAGAGGTTCAATGGTGATACAGATATGAAAAAAACATGTATTGAATATTGAAAAGTTATAAAATATGCATATAAAATCCTAAAAGGATTCTTAGTTAGTAGTGTAGCACGTCCCGCACAGTACAGTACTAAAAAGTTCTTAGTACTTTGTCTTTATAAATATTAATGTAAATATTCCCTTGAACAGCAGCTTGGCAAAAGGTCTGTATAAAGAATCGTTAGAATTCTAAATGAGGAATAACAAGACTAGACTTGGCCAGTTAGAATTAGCATGCACTCCGGCAATAAGATACTTTTAGCCGCTACATCCTAACGTAGTTTCCTAGTCAGTCCAACTTCAGTCAGGTAGACTTAACTTTTTAATTGAGTTGGCAACACGAATACCGTTAGGCCCATCGTTCACGATGCTGTAGTCAAAAGTAAAAAATAAAATGAGTAGCTAGAATTTTGCAGCACTAGTATTTCAATAGAATACATACATACATACATAGAATAATACATAGTATACACGACGCGAGTCAACATAACGTTACAATACGCCTGTTTTTCCGAGGACTTTGGCAGAGTACACCCACATTTCATCAGCTATGTTTAAGCCCCATGGGAGCCCCATGCTTAGGGGCACAGCTGTTCTAAACCGTCACTTCATTTATGAATATTGTGTGTAATATTCTAACTCCTATCTATGAGTAGAATACGGAATCTCGACGCACAAAATATCGATAAAGGCTTATACGATGCTACAAAAAAACACAAAAAAGTGAAAAATAACTTTAGCTTCAGAAGTCGGTGACCTTTGTTTGATTCATTTAGTTTTTTTTTTGTCACCGACTTCTGAAGCTAAAGTTATTTTTCACTTTTGTGTTTTTTGAAGTCGTTTTATTTTTTTGTAAAAAAGTTTTTTTATTTTTCCATTTTTAGTTGTAATATCCTATACAAATATATGCTATGCATTTATTTTACATTGTTAACAATACATGTCATGGTAATAGGCTTATCCCCAATAAATGGAACTTAATATACCTAAACTGTCGAAATTTGGGTACCCCTCAGAGCATATAGGCGTGATGTTACGTCATGATGTTGTGTAAACAATAAACATCCAAGCGAATGCAGCAATCACGATCGATTTACCATCTAGTGAAGAGTTCCATTGTATATCTCCGAAGATCAGCATCAGATCTTCACCAAATTTAAATGCGACCATCTTAGGAGTATATTCTTTCAAATTAAAAAAGAATTTTGGGAATCGCTACACAAATCGAGGAGAAATCGGTGAACATACATGAAAAATTATACCACACGACTGAAATAAAAATGTTCATAAAATGAAAACTACTGGGCCAAACTATGTTAATTTTTATGGGACCAAATGGCAACTTTTCCGCATCAAACTAAAAAAAATCACGTAAATCGGATCATAAATCTCAGCGTAATCGGTGTACATACATAAAAAAAAAAATACCGATCGAATTGAGAACCTCCTCCTTTTTGGAAGTCGGTTAAAAATTGCGACGCACGTTACTGCGATAGACCGTTTCTGCAGCAAGATAACAATCATGGTATTCAAGCCATTATTATGTGTAATTGATAAGGTCGTGTTGACCAGTATTAATATTGTATACCTTTAAACATTAACCTTAAACCATGTAATATTGACATCAATTGGGTACAAAACCAGACACCGTGTCGCTTCTGAGAATTTCTAATAGAATAACTCAATAACACTTTCTCCAGCTTGCGAATCGTACTCAGGACTTCATGCCCAGAGTTAGCAGGTAGTCGGCAGTACAGCTTACTAGACCAGAGACAGTCCGACGCGATGCAACTTACTAACCAGAGACAGTCCGACGCGATGCAACTTACTAACGAGTTATTAACTAGTTTGTGATTGGTTCCGTGTACAGACTTCCATTGAAATATCTTCTATTTCCGATACTAACTACTCATTGGTGATTTGAATTCGTAATTTGTGTTTTAGAACTCACAGCAGGAATTTTACTTTGTGTCGTATCTTATCACCGCTATTCTTAAAAAGGTGAAGGAAAGTTCCGCGAGGAAACTGACACTAAGGGTTGAGGCTGAAGTTCTAGAACCTAAAAATTCGAAGACATCCACCAATCCTCACTGTACTCGCGTGTTAGATTACGCCTATTCCAGAGGGAATCTTCTCCTTCTTCTAACCTTCTTCTTTTTCTGGATGATGATGAGAGCATAGAAAAGAAGCCTGTCACGGCAGTGGGAACGGTAAAAACTAAAACAAAAAACTGACTAAGAAAAAGGTATTTATATATTTGTTTACGAGTACGTGGCGCCACTCATCGGACACCACGAGCAACAGCGTCGCGGGCCACAGCGACGTGGAACCACTCGCAAAGTAAGCATTAAAGGTCATTAACCCGCATACATTTATTCAAATACATAATTCCAAAAACAGAAATAATGATATAAACTTGTCCAGAAACGACCTTTATCGTGATCCTTGACTTTTTCTAATAATAAAAAACGATTCCTAATGTATTTTTTGGGGTACCTACGCAGCGAAATTAAGGAAAGAGCAATGACCTTTAATTCTTACTTATCTGGCGGAGACTATAAATTGGATGACAATGCATGGTTGGCTAAGTGACGTCATTTTAAATCCAATATGGCGGACTCCCAAAGATGGCGGATTAGTTATTTTTATGCACCCCGATGATAATTTATGTTAATCAATTAGCGTTTGCTGAGAAGAATACGAAAAGAGTTAATTCATAAAAATGTTTTTTTTTTAAACTGTTACCTTGTTTGTTCTTTTGAGTAGCGTCATGTGCGATGAACTTTAGAGTGCGACTTTCGAATGCTCCAGAACAGTTACAAGGCGGCCCTTTATTACCCTTTGTTGCCAACTCCGAAGCCCCAATAGACCTTCCGATCGAGTTATCCGTAATGGTATTACCTCTAATAACTATGAATTCTAATAATAGACTCGTTTCGTTACGATAGCGAGTTAATGGGTGGCTGAACTGCCGGTAGCAATAACTTTAAACAAATGAAATGGTGTAGGAAGTTGTTTAGGCACGGTTGGCTTGTACTTAATTAATGTTGGTATTGGCTTCTTGGCTTACGGGATTTGACAGGACCTTATTGGAGAATTTAGAATATTGTGTTGTTAATTATATTATTACAATACGAGAGGCTTAAAAAACGCCGGCGCTGCGGGACTGTTTGAAAGAGATACCATGGCCCCGGAACACAAAGGACGAAGAAGGAACATGGGTGGGTTTTAGTCAGCAAAAGTCTGACACTCCCTCCTGCTCCACCCAGAGCGGGAGGAGTCATTTGATGTTTTCCCATCCGAAAAAAAGGCTTACATAACGTTGGCGTGACGACTTAGATGTGTTTCTGAGAGACTGGCAGGAGAACACTGCACAGAGAGAAGATTTGAAGGATATGGGGAGACTTTTGCCTACCTAGCAGTAGCACCATATAGTTTATAAAGAAGATAGAAGAATAAACGGTGTAAAACACCTCCTAACGAAGCCGAAAGGCACTTGTTCTCCTCGTCATTGTGATCATTTTTTTTGTTCTACACCATACCTGGGAACCTTCTACTTACGGAGATATTGGGGGTCAAAGTTCCAACTTAGTTTTTAATGTTAGATTTTTACTTTACACACCTCCACGACCCCCGTATTATTCAATTCACCCATCAGCACAATGTTTTGAGTGCGTTACATTGAGTTCTACCACAAAACATTAATTTCACCCCAAAAAAAATGGTCGTTTCCCAGCAATAATTTTTGCGTAAAGTTACTTAGTTTGATGAATAGAATGCTTGGTTGACGGCTTCGTGATGAGGTCTTCTACACCCTGTATACATTGAAGTATTGAATGACAAGTTTTTTAACTTGAACAACTAACAACTGAAGATTGAGACACAAATCCAGACTCTGGGCTGCTTGTAATTCCTAATGGACAAATCCCACTGTAGGTACTTCGCACCTGGGAACCGAATCAAGGACCTCATCTTTGGCAATAGCGCTTGTGATCACTAGACCAACAGAATTAAAAGTTCTCCGCCAAAAAACACCCTTTAATTAAATGTATAGGAACAATATGATAATCAAATTATCTGACTCGTTAAGCACGATAATCGGATCAGTCCATTTGAGCAGCATCACTTTAAATGTTAAAGAGTAATTGATCACCTAATTATGTTCTCTCACCCCCTAACCACGGAAGATTGCGCCTGTATTTATTTTATAGGCCACCAATTTGAAGTCAGCAATGTAACCAATAAAGGCGCGAATGTCGAAATTGCTAACAAGATGCCAATCTTATTTGCATAATGCAAGCATTCCTATCTTCCTATAACAACGAAAATTCTATTTTAAGCAAATTGAAGCCTCAAAATTGAGCGATTTAATTAGGTTCAAAGCTTAGAAGGTTTTCTTTTGGAAGTGGGGTTAATTTAAAATAACATATTCGAGGAGGAAAATTTTAACAATGAAGTGGCCTAAGTGAAAAGTGAATTATGTAAAGTGGGAAGAAAGAGTTTTTTACATACTGTTCGTGTTTTGAAAGGGAAGTAAATTAGTAAACTCACCTGAAAAATGAAATTGTGTTTGGAGACTAGAGTGGCCGTATTGTTTTGATAAAATAATATTTATTTTGGCTACATATTCGGAATGGGCCGTATTTATGTCTTATGGATTAATGTTGCTATGTAGACAGGTACATAAAACATCTTTCAATATACGACGTGGAAGGAACACTGACCCACAAACACTTTCCACGAATCTTCAGCATAACTCAGAAATTCATAATTTTTTCATCGGGAATTTAATAAAAAGCAGTCTTTCTATACATTTTGACCGTGTAGGTAAGTAATTCAGCAATTAGCAGCATAAGCAATTATTTTGTAGGAAACCAATATTTTGTAAAAATAAAAATATGCCTCCCATATTTTTTTTACGGGGGTGGGTTGGTGGGTGGGTACGGGCGTTTGTGTGCCGGTGTCAATGCAATAACGATGAAATATCAATATTGTAGAAGATGGAAGAGATTAGGAGGGGGAAGACCTATATAAGGCGGCGCAGAACTAGCACCGCTCTCTTTTCACTTGGAGTCGTCGTGGGAACAACATCGTGAGAACGTCACTCTGTCGGTATATTTTTTATTTGTGTGTCATTGTTTATTTTGGTAATTCTTTTATTGTGTTATTTTTGTTAGAATTGTATTTTTCATTTGGTTAGTTTGATTTTTTGGTTTGTAATATTAAATTGTTGTCAGTTGGTCTTGTCTATTTGAATTATTTCCTGTAGGTACTTGCATAATTATTTTTAAAAAAAGTCACTTCTGGTCTAATTTCCAAGATCAGAAGTGGGATTCTTCCCATTTCTACCGCCCACTATTTCACGAATCCTCTCATTTTAAATTTTTGTTTCGATCTAAATTTTTTTATTTCTGTTGTGGTTTTGATAGTGTCATTTTTTTTTATCTGTGTGAGTACTTTTGTTGAGTGTTACTGGTATTCGTTTTATCGTTTGTCAGTCGGTTGGTTTGCTGTGTTCTTTTTTTTAGTTGTTTTAGGTTAAGGAGTTCGGATGGCAGACCGCAAACGCGATCGTAGTCGCAGTCGCTGCGGCAGTCGTGATAATAGCTCGCGTCGCGACTATAGTTCTCATCGTGACCGTCGCGATTCTCGTCGCAATAGTCAAGAGCGGCAAAATAGTAGGCACCGCGAGCGGTCCCCTAATGAAAATGACACGTTAAGGCTCGAGATACAAACGATGATGTCTCGCCTTAAAGCGCTAGAAGACAAAACGAGGGCTTCACCATTACCAGTGCGTTCATGTGACCGTGATAGAACTTTAGTGTCTGATAGTGTACGTGATCGACGGGCATTGCGGCGCCAGCGAACACCGTCGCCGGAACTTAACGTATTACGGTCGCCGGGTCGAATAGAATCGCGTAGCGTGCGTCATTCGTCACCACCGGAGCGTCGCCGCCGTCTAGTTTCACCTTTGCCTAGAGAGACTATGTCTCAACATATCTCACCAATTCGCGGACATAGCTACCGTCGTTATTCGCATTCTCGCTCTAGAACACCGCCTTTACGAATATCGGGACGTGTATCTAAGCAGGCGTCTGTGAATGTGTCGGACCGTTTAGTTAGGAACGAGAATGATTTGATTACACAAGCTACGGTAACCGATCGTATTGTGGATGCTATTCGATCAATTAATACTGCGGGTAGATCTCAGCACTTTTATATTTCAAACTTTGATCCTACCTTACATAATATTGATGATTGGTGTGCGGAGGTCGATCGCGGTAAAGTTTTGAACAATTGGAACGATTTCGAATGCTTGTCACGTATTGGTAATTGTTTGAAAGGTGACGCTCGATCATGGCTTAACGAATGGGTAAGTAATGACCGTTCGTGGAGCAACTTTAAAAGGGAATTCAAGCCTTTGTGCCCTAGAGTACCGGACGTCGCGAATATTTTATATGACGTTATGACAAAGAATTCCGATAGCTATTCCACGTATGCGGAATACGGGCGTCGGTCATTACTTCGTTTAAGAATAGTGCGGGGACTTAGTGACGAGCTAATTTCGGCGATAATAATCCGCGGTATCACTGATCCCAACATAAGAGCGTCGGCAACTAACGCCAAGCTGTTGCCCAATGATTTAGTGGAATACTTTTCAATCTACGTAAAGCCAAATAACACTAGTACGTCAAAAGGTGCCGCGTTCCGTTCTGCAAGAGATAAACAAACCACAGATCTTTCTCGTAAGCGTAATCTAAACGACATTAAGTGTTATTCTTGCGGCGAATTAGGACACAGACAGGCAACGTGTACTAAAAAACCGAGAACTGACCAACAACCAAGCGGTTCGTCAAATAATTCCTCGACCAACCCTATATCCGTTTCTAGGTCCGAAACTTGTAGTTTTTGTAGGAAACCGGGTCATAAAGTCGAAAATTGTTTCGCTAAGCAGAGATCAGAGGCTGCAAACAAAAGTAGTGTTAATTTCTGCAATGAGTTTGTAAACACCAACAATAGTGATGTAGTTGTGGCAATTATACAGGATGTAGCGGTCGATATTTTGATTGATAGCGGGTCCACTATATCCCTAATTTCGTCTTCGTTGCTTAAGCATTTTAAATGTTCCCGTAAGCCAGCGTTTCGTACTTTGAAGGGATTAGGTACTCAAGAAGTAGAGAGTACAAGTTATGTGACGTTACCTATTGAGTTTGACGGCTTAACCCTCGAAGTAGATTTGTTCGTAGTGTCTGCCGAATATATGAACACGCCGGTTATTGTAGGAACAGATGTTCTTAATAGGGACGGTGTTAGATACGTTCGCACTAGGTACAGTCAGTCACTTACAAGAAGTGTTAATAACTTGCACAGGATAATGAACGTACAATCTGAGGCCTCAATTCCAATTAATACACCCCTAGTTGATGGACACTTGAATAAGTTGTTGGATATAATTAATAATTTCTCTCAGTATTTTATTTCTGGTACTGCAACGTCAACAGTAAATACAGGGTGCATGTCCATTAAACTTAATTCCAACACTCCTGTTTACTATCGGCCGTACCAGCTTTCTCACGCCGAGACTCTTCGTGTCCGTGATATAATTAGAGACTTGTTGGACAAGGGAATTATACAAGAATCGGAGTCTGATTACGCGAGCCCGATCCTTTTAGTTAAAAAGAAAGACGGCACAGATAGGATGTGCGTGGACTTTCGTAAATTAAACGAGATCACAATTAAAGATCGTTTTCCGCTGCCACGTATAGATGACTATATAGATCGTTTAGGGCATAACAAATATTTCAGTTCCCTTGACATGGCAACTGGATTTCATCAGATTCCATTAGACCAGGACTCAATACCGCTTACGGGTTTTGTCACGCCAGAGGGGCATTATCAATATTTGAAGATGCCTTACGGCTTGGCAAATGCTCCAGTTGTTTACCAGCGTATAATTACAAAAACGCTTCGTGAACTAATTGAATCTGGTAATATCCTCGTTTACATAGACGACATTTTAATAATGAGCCAAAGCATTGATCAGGGCCTCTTTCTGCTACAAAGGGTTCTTGACACGTTGACTAAAGCGGGGTTTTCTATCAATTTGAAAAAGTGTTCGTTCTTGGCCACGGAGATCGAATACTTGGGTAGATCAATTTGTGAAGGTCAGGTTAGGCCGAGTAATGAAAAAGTGAGGGCTTTGATTGACTCAGCTGAACCGCAAAATGTAAAGCAAGTCCGCCAGTTCATGGGCTTGGCCAGCTATTTTAGGCGGTATATAGCTGGATTTGCCCAGAAGACTGCGTGTATTGCGGGACTAACTAAAAAGAGAGTACGTTTTAATTGGGGAGTTGAACAACAGGCTGCTCGTAAGTACATTGTGGGTGTATTGCGGGACTAACTAAAAAGGGAGTACGTTTTAATTGGGGAGTTGAACAACAGGCTGCTCGTAAGTACATTGTGGAATGTCTAACGAGCGAGCCAGTACTTGCAATTTATGACCCTTCATTACCCATAGAAGTCCACACAGACGCGAGTTCTATTGGGTATGGAGCAGTCTTGATGCAAGTTCATGAAGGTAATCGTAAACGAGTGGTGTCCTACTTCAGTAGACTTACTCAAGGAGCTGAGAGTAGATACCACTCATACGAGCTTGAGACCCTTGCGGTGGTAAAGGCTCTTCAGCATTTCAGGCACTATCTTGTGGGTATACGATTCACTGTGGTCACCGACTGTAACGCATTGAAGCTTACACAGCGTAAAAAAGATTTGTTGCCAAGGGTGGCTCGGTGGTGGATATACCTCCAAGATTTTGACTTTAGCCTGGACTATAGGAAAGGTAGCCTTCTATCCCATGCCGATTACCTTAGTCGGAATCCAGTCAATGTGTGCACAGTTCAGAAACCCCTGAATTGGGCGCGTATTGCTCAGGCTTCTGATGAGGAGACTCGGTCTCTTATTCAAAAATTGGCGGATGGCCAATTAGACTCCAGTCGCTATGTTTTTAAAAACGACATCCTTTATGTAAAATTTGCACCTACTGGTGAAAATTCCAAGTTCCTCTGCTATATCCCAAAAGGACATAGACTTAGTCTTTTACGAATTTTTCATGATGAACATGATCATCCCGGTATCGATAAGACTGTTGATCTTGTCACAAAACACTTTTGGTTTCCAGGGCTAAGGGCATTTGTCCAGAAGTATGTAACACACTGTTTAGTGTGTCTCTCCCATAAAAAAGTCCCCCGAGCCCCGCTACAGCCTATTCACTCTTGGGAAAAACCAGATACACCTTTTGAAACTATCCATTTAGATTCCCTAGGTCCTCTTCCCGAAGCCGACGGTTATCGCCATGTTCTTATAATTGTAGACGCGTTTTCTAAATTCTGTTTGTTATACCCAATGTACCGACAAGACGCTGACGAACTAAAACAACATTTCACCAATATGGTCTCCCTTTTTGGGACCCCCAAACTAATAGTAGCCGATAGAGGTCGCATGATTCAGAGCACTGAATTTCTGAATTGGGTCAAAGACATGGGTTGCGACACTCACCTTATAACCCCTGAAATGCACCAATCCAACGGGCAAGTGGAAAGATACTGCCGCACAGTGCTTAACATGGTGCGTATTGAGTGCAATCATCGACAGCAAAAGTGGCCGAGTGTTATGTGGAAACTGCAGTTGATTCTCAATATCACAAAACAAAGAACAACTCAGCATTCAGCTTTGAACCTATTGATAGGTATTGATGCTGCGACGCCACTCATTCGTAGTTTGGTTCGTGATGTGGCCTTTGAAGGCTCCAGCCCTAATCGTGAAGCTCTTCGCGAAATGAGTCGTCAAAGAGCATCTGAACGTCTCCGTGAAAATCAAGGACGTCAGGATGATTATGTTAATCAAGGGCGAAAGCCACCCCGTGTCTTTAATTTAAATTCCTTAGTTTTTGTGAGAAAACAGGCACAATCTACTGGGAAGCTGGATTCATGTATGCGAGGGCCGTATCGTGTGGCGAAAGTACTCCCACACGGTCGCTATGAGTTGCATCTTGTGGCTGGCTCTTACGGCAAGACAACACAAGCAGCCGCGGAATACATAATCCCGTGGCACGGGGAATGGACTCCCGATGTGTGTTCTGCTTTCTTTAATGGTGAGTGTTTTTGTACAATGTATTAATGTTAATGAGTTTTGCTTATTTTTATGAAAGCAATACACTTCATTGAATCTGACTTATTTGATATCATTGTTTGTAAAAGAGGTTTTTATTAACCTAATAAGTGCTTTCTTGTTGGGATTGATAATGCTAGATGATGTTAAAGGGAAGTCGAGTCTTGCAATTTGAAATAGGCCTCTGTCTTGGAGCGTATCGGACATGCTATCTCAAATTGACGGATACACTTCAAGTGAGGTACGGTTTCATGTTATTGGATGGGCCTCTGTCTTGGAGTGCATCGGACATGCTGCCTAGTATATGGAACATACCTTGAGAACAGCTCACGAAGGGAAACTGTCTTGGAGTAGCCTTATCGGACCTAGGGTCTTGGAGTGGTGTTCTCGGATATGTTATCCCGGAGCTGTGGTACATATGGAGTCAGGCCACAAGTTGGTCTTTGACTATTGTGTTTAGTGGGAAAATGTGCTTGTTGATAAGCATCTCGATGATTTATATGAGATTAGTTTGAGACATGCTTGTATGTAAACCGATTTACACACGCAAAGTTATGCCTCATGTAGGTCTCTAACGAGTCGTGAGGTGGCGATCTTCCGACAAGTCCCGCCCCGGGTGGTTGGTTTAGATATTTGTATGTTTCACACTTATTGTGCGTAGGCAATGCAAGGCTAGCCCAAAGTTATTTGCTTTTGAAATGAGTGTTGTTGAAAAGGGCTATTTCATCAACAGCTATTTTGCTAACAGTAGCTGTTTTGTTATCTTACAAAATTGATCTTGTGCGTGCTGTTTGTTTCTTTTGCAGAATCAGACAACGATAACGGGGAGTCTGAACAGGCTGTCGATCAGGAACCAGAACCTTGCACCTCTGGCATGCAGCAGGTGGAGATACCTATCAGCACTTCATCTACAAGCGGTCAAGACTCAGCCAGACTTTCCATGCCAACATTGGAAACAGATCTTCAAAGCTAGAAGATGAAGGAGTCCGAGGACGGTCTCCTGTCAGGAAAGGCCGTGTAGAAGATGGAAGAGATTAGGAGGGGGAAGACCTATATAAGGCGGCGCAGAACTAGCACCGCTCTCTTTTCACTTGGAGTCGTCGTGGGAACAACATCGTGAGAACGTCACTCTGTCGGTATATTTTTTATTTGTGTGTCATTGTTTATTTTGGTAATTCTTTTATTGTGTTATTTTTGTTAGAATTGTATTTTTCATTTGGTTAGTTTGATTTTTTGGTTTGTAATATTAAATTGTTGTCAGTTGGTCTTGTCTATTTGAATTATTTCCTGTAGGTACTTGCATAATTATTTTTAAAAAAAGTCACTTCTGGTCTAATTTCCAAGAATATTTATAAACTATTGTACGTACCTATATAAACAAACGTCATCTAATCTCAAAAAAGTTGATGTCAAACCGAGCGGACTCCACTTTGGACAGAACCAACCGCGGACTCTGGACTCTGGACAAATAATGTACAAAAAAATCTGCTAAAGTCCGCGTTGGAGATTTTAATTCATAATATAGTATTGCAACACCAACATTAAAAAAAATGTAAATCGTTATTTAAACTGTCGCAACACTCTTATTCCGTCTGCGACACTGGTCCGATACAGACGTGTATTTTACTTGTCTGCCGTTTTATTTCATCTTCCTCGGCACCAACGTACCAGCATCTCATCGGCACCTACCACCTCAACTACAAAGCTACACAGTCCGGTGTACGCAGTCCGCAGTATAGTCCACGGTTCCGTCAAACCAGCACGGACAAATTGCGAATTGGCTAAACGAACACCAGACACTTTTAAATGCTAGTTAGGCTTGCGTTTGGGCGGAACTCGCTTGATGTGAAGTGATGATGCAGTCTATGGTGGAGCACGCTTGCCTAGAATAAACCGATTCATTCGAATTTTGAACCAGATTAATGATCAGGGAACAGAGAAGCCGGAAGTGAATTCCACGGCCTGGCGGTTCGCACAACAAATGCAATACAACAAGCATAGCGCTTTGTTCAGGTTCTTGGAACTTCAACCATATAACAGTGGCGCTTCGCCGTATCTCTGCTCGTCTGATGATAGAATGGAGATGGGGGAATTCAACTGTGTAATTAAAAGCACATTCTCCTAAATGTAATCGATAAAAAACTGATAGGCTGCCAACTTTGCCGCGATGTTTAAGGCCAAACTGACAATCACTGGTAAAGGCTTCAGGATTTTAACAAGTCATGGAACGGTGTAAGAGCTCATGGCTAAATAATAACAGCCACACGGGTCGATCCACAAGGTTAAGCCGCGCTCGCCAAGGACGGTCTGTGTCGGACTAAAAGTCGACCCAAACATAGTTGGGAAAAGGCTAGGCAGATGGTGATTGTGTCTTAACACACACACACACACACACACACACACACTTTTAATCATTTAAAAGTGTTATTAAACAACTGCAGCGATCTCATACATGTACACTCTGATTCACTTAGTAAGTTCAAAACTAAAATTTACAAAATAATATGTAAAATCATCTTATGTTTAAGGCAGGTCATCATCATCATCATCATCATTTCAGCCGAAAGACGTCCACTGCTGGACATAGGCCTCCCCCAAGTGTCGCCACATTGACCGGTCCCGTGCGACTCGCATCCAGCGGATTCCTGCAACCTTCACCAGGTCATCGGTCCACCTAGTGGGAGGCCTTCCAACGCAACGTCTTCCGGTTCGCGGTCGCCACTCCAGAACTTTTCGGCCCCATCGGCCATCCGCTCTGCGAGCAATGTGCCCTGCCCACTGCCACTTAAGTTTGGCAATTCTTCGGGCTACGTCGGTAACCTTTGTTCTCTTGCGGATGTCTTCATTTCTGATTCGATCGCGCAAGGAAACTCCGAGCATAGCCCTCTCCATTGAGGGATTTTCGTCTCTGTTCGTCAGTGTTGCCTGCTTAGAGTATATATTACATTACAGTAGTAATATACTCTAAGGTTGCCTGTGAAAGTCAACACAAAGTAGTGGTTACGTGGAGTGAAGATGTAATTTTATTTTCTCTATTTATTCTACCCATATTTGTATTATTTTTTCGTTTACACTTTATGTATTTATTATTTATCCGTGTCTGACCGTGGCATCACTCTGTCTGGGCCCTATCAGAATACCAGCGCTGTGACGTTTTTTTTTAAATGTTACAGCATCATGCTGAGATAGGGGCCTTTTGGCCTCGTACAGGACCAATTTAATTTCATGTTTATTTTTTTTATATTTTTTCTCTTTGTTTATTTTTTTATTTTTACTATTTGTAAGTACTGTTAATTTAATCATTTTGTATTTGTGTTTTGTCCTGTGCGGGCTAATAAATGCTTTTTCTTTCTTTCTTTCTTTCATTGCCCTTTGGGTGACTTTAAGCCTTCTGATGAGGCCCATTGTGAGCGACCACGTTTGGGTCCCGTATGTAATCACTGGCAACACACACTGGTCACGTTGGAGAGACTGCAGTACAGCCCAGGTCTCGATCGAATCGAAGGCTTTCTCGTAGTCCACAAACGCTAAACAGAGAGGCAGGTTATACTCTTCGGTCTTCTGTATAACTAATTAAGGCAGGTATACTTATTAATTTAATGTTTAAAAACGTTGATTTTATTTTTAATTTTGTTGTAATTTGATTATAATTTTAATTTTTACTTTATTGAATGTATATTGTATCTTTGAAGCAGTGTATTCAATTGTTGGTGAGCCAAATAAACAAAATAAATAAATAGAAGAAGAAGTGTGATTTAATTTAGTTTTCTTAACCCATTAAGTAATTCCATTAAAACTTGCGAAATTACCTTCCTCCATTGCCTTTATTCAATTCATACCTGATAAAGGCGATTGGAATTACAGCTATAACTAGTTCAACCCCCAAAATTCTCAACTTTTCAAATAGGTAGTTGCCGATACCGTAAACTTTAATTGAGTTCTGTTGTTCGCTTGCTTCCAATACTTTGTCGTTGTTTACTACTGTATAGTGAGAAAATCAGGGAATTATTAAAGATACAATCAAGGGAAAAAGTCTGACAAGCAGTCTTACCCTTTACTCCTTATTAAGACTGGTTGTCGGAGTTTCCGGCCGTCTACTACCACGCGTGTTTAGTCTGAACGGACCAAATCGAATGAACTGCGGTCCATTCAGACGTAGACAAAAATGCCAAAGATCTACAAATGACAGCCGGGACCAACGGCTTAACGTGCTTTCCGAGGCACGGAGGTAACTCGGTGTGTAATGGATGGTCACCCATCCTCGGACCAACCTAGGCAAACGCGGCTTAAACTAAAGATATACCCGGATTGATCGATCGGCTGTTGAAAAATCTGCGCTTGGTCTGTGTTAAAAAGTAATTAAGAAATAGCCAGAAAGAAAAAGTAAAACTTTTCTTAGGTGAAACATTGAAAATGTGAACCCTGCCAATGCCAAAGCCAATGATGCGTGGGAGTTATTAAAACTACTGGAAGTAACGGAAACGCTCCAACACTTTCAATAAAAATTTCATAACTTCATAACTTCTTCAGTGAGATTACTGATTACATAAAAAAATGAAGATCGCATTTTCAATGTTCCATTTAAGAAGAAAAAGTTTTACTTTTTCTTTCTGGCTATTTAGTCTAAGATCCCTTGAAGAACGACCTTCACCGAGCTGTTTATTGGATGAAAAGTGTTTTATTTCAAATTAAATATGTCAAAAAATATATTGCAAATGGGTTGTCTAAAAAATTTCAGTCCAGAATATGATTAATTACCAATTTATTTTTTAAATATATTTTTTAACTTTTCTCTGGTTTGCTTAATAGACAAATTCCATACCAATTGAAAGTATGAAGCCTATAGAATATATACAAACTTTAGGTTGACCGGTTAACCTAACGTTTGCATATTCTATAGGCTATAGAATATGCAAAAGTTATGCAGCCTATAGAATGTGCAAATGTAATGTTAACCTAACGTTTGCATATTTTACAGGTTTCATACTTTCGATTGGTATGGAATTCGTCTATTAGCCAAACCAGCGAAATGTAGAAAAAAAAAAAAAAAATTCTGGACTGAAATTTTTTAGACAACCCGTTTGCAATATATTTTTTGACATATTTAATTTGAAATAAAACACTTTTCATCCAATAACCAGCTCGGTGAAGGTCGTTCTTAAAGGGATCTTATACTATAATTACTTTTTAAAAAACACAGACCAAGCGCCAAGTTTCTTTTGCTCATCACTACTGCTCCAAACATCGTCGAAACCGTTCACAAATCTCTATAATACCCAGTTTCGCAATAGAAGGACGCTATAATAAATAACTCGGGTTCCGTACTGGACTCCGGGTTAATTAGCGTCACTTGTTTAAGGCACTTTTTTAAATAAAGGTGCTTCCAAACACCACTCCGTAATTACTCCAACTTTTACGGGAATATGGGGTAACGAAATTAGTTTACGTAGGTCGGTACAGTTACGAGCAAAAATACCTTACAGCTACGTTAGATTCTTAAGTATTTTTTTTCCAAAAGGTTTAATAGAGAGTCGTTCATCAACTCGTCCCACAAGCCTACGGCCCATTTGGGACGAGTTGATGAAAATCAATTCGATTCTCAGGTTGGGCAAAGTGTTATTGGGTTTTCCCATCTGGAATTTATCAGTAGCAGCCAAGATGTCTAAATTTGTGCCCAGTGGTGGCAATAAGCTCCCCCTATTACATGGAATTAAAAAAACTGGCGAAATGTCGGTGTACTATTAGGTATACCTCTGCTTAACCCTTCGGGAATAACAGGCGTGATGTTCTTGTTATGTTATAATATTTTCACACAAGTTTTGATCACTGATATACTGTGTAGGTACTATCGGGGTCTTTTCCGCCTGACCAATTTAATTTTTTTTCGCTTAAATCATGCGGAGGCGCCGAGCAACGCCCCCTTAAAGTTTGGGCCTGTTAGGAAAGCGTCAACTTTGGCGCGCGAAGTAACAATAACTCTCGTTTGGCGTGCGTCGTCAATGCGCTCGGCCGATTCGGTATCTTTTCATTCATTTTTTTCTACACAAAGACAACGGGGCGGGGCTAGAGAGCGTTTTTATGTTGCGAGTGCAAGCAAAAATGAGCTTAGTGGTGGTCAGGCGGGAATGTCCTCGATAGTACCTATAATTCTAGTTTGTTTAGCTTTTGTGTGTAATTTGAAGTTATTGGATCAATAAACAATTTTATTTAGTTATTAATGTATTATATAATCAAATAAAATAAAAATTACAGACGTATTCCGCGAATCTGTAAAGACAGCGCTACCTACGACCTAGACCCAGATTCGCGACTTACATACCTACTGCATAGGGAAATAGCCAATACGCCGGAGACAGCGCTACGTGACGCACGGACATCGATGATTGACCTTGCGATCCGAAATCACTAACTCAGCACAAAGTTTCAAGGTGGAACCATGCGGAAACTACAAGATGAGACAGCATATCGTGATGCACAAACCTAGATTAGTTAATTATTATTATTTATTTAAATATCTAAAAAACTTAATCTATATACAGTTTGGTTTTAGCCACACATCGAAAACCTCTCAGGGCTTATCTGTGTGCTGGCGAGCCGTTCGTTTAAATTTTACAAAATGTTACAACTACAATGATAGGTACAATAAAACTTACTTTTAAATAATTATGATAATAATTTATAGGTACATACATACTTTAGGAGAAGTTTTGTGTACGAAAACGTTTTGATTTCGTTTTGTTTTTTTTCGTTTTGATAGTAATCATCTTTGGTTTCTTTTCAATCCCTCGATGTGTATGTTGTCTTTGCTCAAAGTTGCTATCGATAAGTAACGTGAAAATAAAATTTCTCTTTAATTTTTCCGTATTTGTAAGGTAGATATTTAGTATGCACGTAACTGTACCTACACGTAAAATGTCCAGAAAAAGTTTCCTGAATGTTTTTATTTCGTTTTCTTTTGCAGGCTGTAATTATCGAGCAATTTGGAAGTGTTTTTTACTTCAGTGCGCACGTATCATTAATTTTTAAATAGCCAACTGACATTTATTTTGGACTTTCGACGGAATGCCAGTTTTCCTTTTTCCTGCTAAAATTTTCACGGAGTCTCTCTACTGGTGACTGAAACCAAAATAATCTGTGATTCATTTTTAAAAGTTCTACAGATTTATTTATTACTAGCTGACCCGCGCAACTTCGTCTGCGTCACATGAGAGAGAGAGGGTTAGAGAGAGTGTGACACAACCTTAAAAGATAGACATAATTATGCTATCGTGGATCTTTTTTTAACTTTTTAAGAGGAACAATTCCCTCATACATGATTGTTGCGTAACTTTAACCGTTTATGCAACGCTCGCAACGGAAGTTCTCAAAATAAATAAATTTTCCCCGTTTTTGCAACATTTGTCATTGATGCTTCGCTCCTGTTAGTAGTAGCGTAAATTTCAAAGCAGCGTCATGTAGACTAATCTAGAGCTATAATAACTTTTATAAAGCTGGTCAGTCGATTTAATTTTTTCATTAGTAACATTCTAGTACAATAGATGTCGCTGCATCTTACATTTGATGATTAGTTCTTCTTGAAACTTTAAATACGCCTAACTTCTGATAGAATTAACCGATTACGATGTAACAAACAACAACAAACTAAATAATACCTCAAGATACGCACAATTTTTATGTATAAAAGTTATCTATATTGGTTTCGTATATTTTACGTGATGCTTGATCATCGAAACAGACAAACAGACAAAAATTAAAAAAATGCTGGAAATGAGTTCTGTTGGTTATCATATTTACCTTGGCAATTTCTTTTTTAAATATTTTCGATGTACAAAAACGATTTTTCTACAGATTTATTATATCGCACCACCGGTGCAATACTGTCACTTATGCAAAAAGTCATTTTTTCAGGAGAAGCATTTTAAACTTTCGTATCGTATTACTTGATGATACTTCCTGATTAAGGAAAGATGGATAGCGTATATGCGGACGTGTTCTTTGGACTTTATAATAAACAAAATAAATTATCCCATATAATTAAAACAAATATACTATGGCGTTTTATAATTTGGAACCCCCTCAATTATGACGTTATGGCACTAAATTAAAATATTTTTTTGTAATTATGACTATGTTACTGCTTAAAAAAAAAGAATTCCTAATTCCATTACTAATTTCCAATAAAAGTTGAATATTTCAATTCCTTTTCTGTAGTGAACTTGTTGGACAAGAGGGTACAAGAGGGTCCCCATTTTTTAGCTTTACTGTTCTGCCAGTTTTCAATATTCTTGTCCAGGATTTTTAATTTTTTCCTAATATTCTTCTTCCAGTCATTTGGATTACTTCCTCTTTTTCAAGTGTTATTTCTGGTTGTTGGTTTGCATTACCAACAGTGTCATCATCAGAGCTATTATTGTCAGACGAACTACTACTGGACTAGAACTACAACTTGAACTGCTCGAGGAAGACGAACTAGATGAGGGTTTAAACTCGTCGCCTGAATCATCACCGGAGAAGTCATTATCATGTTCCACCGGTTCATTCACACAGCATCATAGTCAGTTAAAATGGATGGTAAGTTTGGAGGTGGTACATCAGAGTCATTTCTATCTTGCTCTAAATTAAAAGGTGTTGCTGAAGATTCGTCGGGTTTAGTACTGCTAGCTGGTGTTTGGTCCACAAAATAATTATAGTCGACTGCAGCAGTTTCTACTTCTTCGACCTCTGGCACTCCTGATTCAACATTTTCATCATTGGAATAAGCCAATAATACCAGTCTTTCACAACGTGGAAGCATTTTGCTTTTATTCCATGAAAATGTAAAACAAGTAAAAATAATATTTTCAATAAAGTAGCGTATTGCGATCTACGTTTATGTGTTGTGCCATAGTAGTATTTTTGTACCCACTTACAAAATGTTACAACAAAATCAAAAGAATTATTGGAGGAACAAAGTCATAAATGTATATTGAGTTGATTAAATCAATTTAATATTAGGGAAACAATGTCACAACTGGGCCTTTAGGCCATTGTTGCTCCAGTATCAATATAAATAAAATGTCACAATTACCTTAGTAACGTTGTAGTTCCAATTCATTCCTGCTTATGCAGGGGACCGCGCGCAACTGACCATTATAACGTTGTTTCTCCTAGTACCCCTTTGATTCGCGCCAAAACCACAACGTCACTTACGCCCTCATACGGAAACTATACGTACCAAGCTAGTGACATTATCGCACCAAGTGCAGAGGTACTTTAGGCAACTTATTACATAACTACTTGTACTACTTACTACTTGTACTCGTCAAGTGAAATCATCTCAGTATGCGGACACTGTTAGTGTAGTGTGCTGTCCTAGTGTGAACCGGCCCTAATTAACATTTATGAAGATCAAGTGAGGGTAGTTGAATAAACACCTTCGCTTTGCTGTGGCGGTACCTCCAATACTTCAGTCTTCCCGCGACCACGGCTGGTGCAATCCGGTCGAAACGTCGGGCAAATATTAAAGGTAAAAATTCGCGAAAATACCCGTTTATATGTGTTTTATAACTTATTACATACTCAGCTCATTTTTGGAAATTTGACATAAGTGACAGTATTGCACCGGGGGTGCGATATGATACTAAATTAATTACCTAATCCTTTTATTAAAATAAGTACAACATAGCTTTTGCCGTCGATTTTATTCATTCGTAGGTTATTGCACGGGAACATGGCCACCGGTATTTAAATAATTAAATGTCCAATCCATGTGGCTATCATACAATTCCGTTGAGCTGTTAAGACATGAACACGAACAGGTAGCAGACAGACAGAGTTACGTCGCATATACATTATTAGTATGGATACCCTAGCCTACCTAGCAAGTGACCCATAACACTTCATTCAATACAATCCATCTTAAATGTCTAAACAAAACAATTGTTAGTTTTTCTTTCTAAATTCTAAACCGACATAAATTTTCTCTCTTTTTTTTTTCTCAGGTAGAAGAACAAAGCAAGTATACACAATACACTTTCGCATTTATAATCATAGTATGAAAGTACCTATGAATTCGTACACGCTGATCTGTGCCACAAAACTTCAACAAAATCAGTTCAATCATTAAGGCGACTCAGAAAGCATTCCTCCGAATTTTCTTTTTCTTTTTATTCATAAGAAGATCTGACACGGCCAGCCTCAGCGCTGTTATATCGCCGCATTTTTGACAGGACATAAAAAGTGACATGGTGACAAATTCGCAGAGTCGCTCGCTCAGCGGGAGGCCTCCCTAATAGGATCACTGTGAGGGCTCCATAAATAATGCCCTCTTGAGTTTACAGGGACACGGCTACAAAATTCGAGGAAGTGAGTATTTAAATTATACCTACTTAAATATTAATTTTGTTTACAATTATAATTTTCGCACGACTGCGGGGCATGAGGATCCTGGGTTCGATTCCCGGGTCGGGCAGTTCATTGGGTTTTGCCGTCAGGAATTTTTCAGTAGCAGCCACGGAGTCCGGATTTGCAATCGGTTGATGGCAATAGGCTCGCCCCGTATTACATGGGACTTAAACATAACTGGCGAAATGTGGGTTAACTATTAGGTCCACGTCTGCCTTCGGGGATAATAGGCATGATGTTAAACATAACATCACGCCACCTAAATCATCAAAACTTACACTACTTATTACTTCATCATCATCAGCCTATAACGTTCCCACTGCTGGGACACGGCCTCCTCTCAATGAGAGGGAATGGGCTATAATCCACTACACGGGCCTAGTGCGGGTTGGTATAGCTTATAAATTAGGGCCAGCCTGATGTTTGAATCAGCCCAATGTTGAAAAGGCCTAATGAGAAAATCTATTAAGAAATTAAATACCATGTACTCGTATCATTAAGTCAGCCTATTACAATCATCATCTGCCTAGCGTTTTCCCAACTATGTTGGGGTTGGCTTCCAGTCTAACCGAATGCAGGTGAATACCAGTATTTTACATGGAGCGACTGCCTATCTGACACATGTCTTCGAATTTTTGGTTCTAGGACATGCCGGTTTCCTCACGATGTTTTCCTTCACCGTTTTGAGAGCAGTGGTGATGACATAAATTACACAAAGTAATGTGCCTGTCTGGGTTCGAACCCACGACTTACTGTTCGTAAGTCGGGGCTGCCACCACTGGGCCACCGCTGCTCTCTTATTACTTACATAGATACTTTATGTACAACCTTTGTCGACCATGAGTCCCCCAATGAACTATGATGACCGGTTATAGGCTAGAACATTGGCGGGCTACACTTACGAGATTGATGATTGAGTACGTTATTTTTGACTGCCTCGTTTGCCTGGGATACCCAATTGATACAGCCCACCGTACCTAGTTACCTACTCTATTTGTTAGATAGTCCGTATACGACCTCTGTTGATCATGACTCCCCCAATGACCTCTGGTGACCGGTCAGAGGGGAAATTGACTAGGTAATGGTGATTACGTGGAACCACACTTGTCAGTGCGTTGAAGTCCTAGTTTGCTGATTGGTACTGTATGTTATTTTTAGTAGAATGGTGTCAAAAAACTGCTGCAAAAATTAAAAAAAACGAACTAAATTTGCTACTCTCCAAAGAATTTATCCTGATACTGAAGTCAGGTTGGCATAGGTCTTAGGCTTGGGAACATAGGATTCAAAAGTTGGTTAAAACACTGTGGCGTTACATGAGAGAGGCTTTCGACTTGCAATGGATTGCGATAAAAGTTCGACCCCAAATTAGGCAATATCTTAATCAGGTCTCAATTGGGAAACAAAATATTCTGGAGTTTAGTAGTAGTACCTACATACTCATCTCCAAAATAGGACCTAACCTAACTCTCCCGAAGCCAAACCTCAGTTTATGCAAGCGTAATTAGGCACCTTCCTAAATAGTTCCATCAAGGCTTGATACGCATACTTAATACCTCGCAATCTTCCAAAGGTCATTATCTATCCCAACTCAACAAACAAAGACCCGAACTTGGGTTAAATTCTCGAATAATTAGTACTACATAACTTGCTCAAAGTGCGCCTAGAATCAAGCAAAGCACTTCCTCTTAGTTTGGAATCAATCTAACTAGGCTAGACTTTAACTTAGACTTCCATAGTTAAATGAACTTGTGAATTTAGCCGGCGGAAAATTGCAAGCGTTTAGTTTAAATTGTGTTGAACAATCAGTGAAGATATAATTCTAGCAACTATGTGGCTTTTAGCTTTGAATCTTCAATCTTACTTAGTTTTGATGGTATAGAATGCTTAAGCTTGTAATATATCTTCAGGTTCAGCAAATCTTCTACTGAAGTTGGCAGACGGTGTAATGGGATAAAGTTAGTTGTTGACGGAATCCTCTATTTGGTTAGCTATTATTGATTTTATTTGGGTGTCTTCTAGGTTACCGAGTCGAAAGTATTCTCTTTTTTTCTTATTTTTACCCACGACGGAACGGAGACGTTGTATTCGTTTGGGGTAAGAGGATGTTTGTTTGTTTGTTTGTTTTATCATCAACCTGTTCGAGTCTAGTGCCTCTCTAATCTCTTGTTTATCATTTATCAATACAAAGACATAATTTACATAAGTTCAAAGAAGTTAGCATCTAGAGTCGAAGACTTCAATTGATAAGCCACTTTCACTACTCTCCAATTTTGCACTTTTATACATTCACGAGTACGAATATTACCGACTAAAACCGATTTGCACTACAAGGCTAAAATACGAATAGTGGCAAGTGGCTCATCAATTAAACTCTTCGACTGTACAATCACACTTGTATGAAAACTCTGTTCTGTGGCGTAGCAAACACGCATGAAGTTCGTGCCACACCTAACAGATGGCGTTGCAGGTCTCTTTGAACATTCTAAAGATTTTTGAGGGCAGTGCCGCCTACACAAACACTGGGACGCTGATCGGCCCGGATTTAAAGTGGGTAAGTAGTTTGACACACAGCCACGTGTAGGTAGTATTTACTACTTTATCAGCTTAGGATCAGATGTTGGCCAGGTCTATGAATGGCAAGGTCGATGGGTAAATTTCTACAAACCGTCACTTGTTTTTTCTGCGATGCTCCGTAGGTATTGATGGCAAATTGTCGTGAACATCTGGTAGCTACTTCTCATGTTCAAGCCTGTAGGCGTTACTAAGGTTGTTAACACTATAGTCTGCGCTAGATAAGTAGGAATTAAAGGTCATTGCTCTTTCTTTAATTTCTCTGTGTAGGTACCCCGACAATACATTATGAAACGTTTTTATTACTAGAAAAAGTCAAGGATCACGATAAAGGTAGTTTCGGGACAAGTTTATGTCATTATTTCTGTTTTCGGAATTATGTATTTGAATAAATGTATATGATGCGGGTTAATGACCTTTATTTCCTACTGATCTGGCGCAGACGATAGTTATAAAGGGTATAAAAAGACTCTTAACGAAGCCGAAAGGCACTTGTTTTCCCCATCATTGCGATCTTTTTATGGTTCCGTACCCAAAGGATAAAAACGGAACCCTATTACTAAGACTTTGCTGTCTGTCCGTCTGTCCGTCTGTCTGTCACCAGGCTGTATCTCATGAATCGTGACAGCTAGACAGTTGAAATTTTCACAGATGATGTATTTCTGTTGCCGCTATAACAACAAATACTAAATATAGTCAATGGTACGGAACCCTTCGTGTGCGAGTCCGACTCGCACTTGGCCGGTTTTTTGTTCTAGACCAACTCTCGTTACGGAGATATTGGTGGTCAAAGTTCCAACTTTTTTACAAGCTTTTTTTAAATAAATGTTTTTAATTGTAAGAACTTTACTTTTGGGGGTAATGGAGTTGTTTAAACTCTGTAACTATACAATCCATTCCACCAGAACAATGTTGTGAGTGCGTTACATTGAGTTTTACCGTAAAACGTGATTTGTTCACCCCAAAAAAAAAGTCATTTCCCTGCAATAATTTTTGCTTAGAGTTACTTAGTTTGATGTGCAGAATGCTTGGTTACCGGCTTCGTAAAGGGTCTGTTTACACCATGTATTATTAAAGCGGAACCCAAAAGAAAACCTTTTCTTTCCAGTAACGTAACAAGACGTCTACTCTTTCCAATTAGGTAGCTATCCTGAAATCCTGAAAGTTGTTCTTATTAACAAAGAAGTAATCTCAGCTTATGAAAAGAATCCTGATTAGGAATGAGAATACACGTATTATTAGGATGGTACCTATCTTTTTTTGCTTGAAGGTTACATGGAACGTCCTATTGAAATATAAGGAATGAGTTTTCTAATGAAAATCTCTGCTAAAGCAGTAATGTTATACAATGCAAGTAGAAGATATGCTAGGAAGGTGAATATTTCTATATTCTCAGTTATCATCTGCCTAGCCTTTTCCCAACTATGTTGGGGTCGGCTTCCAGTTTTACTGGATGCAGCTGAATACCAGAATTTTACATGAAGCGACTGCCTATCTGACCTCCACAACCCAGTTAGTACCGGGTAAGACTGGTTGTCAGACTTTTTGAGCCTCTGACTACCTAACGACTGTCAAAGCTCTACAAATTACAGTCGGGAACAACGGCTAATTCTATATTCTCAGTATAGGTAATAGAATTGTGATAATCCTTTTTCATTTATTTTGTTAATGGGTTCCGAGCATGGTATCCACAATATTGCATTGACAGCCAAATTTGAAACAGACTAATATGGACTAATTCAAATTTGCAGCTCTATGAATTAGTGAGATATTACTCCATGCAAATGACATGTTTGGCGTATTGAAAATCTCCTGCGACTTCCAACTAACTATATCTGCGTGAAAACGAATTTCCAAATGCGGTACTAATGATACATTCCTTCGTATGTATATGACTGTCTAAAGATTTTGATTTGGTTGGTTATTTTGTGCCTAATTATTAACTGACTAGTGGACGTCACGCGGTTTCACCCGCGAGGTTCCGTTCCCGTGGGAGTACGGTGATAAAATATAGCCTATTCGGATTCGGAAGAATCCCTCTAAGTAATGGTAAAAGAAATTTTGAAATCGGTCCAGTAGTTTTTGAGCCTATTCAATACAAACATACAAAAATACAAAGGTTTCCTCTTTATAATATTAGTATGATAAGCAATATATCTTCAAACGCTTGCACGGGAAAGTACCTAAGGTCCCATGTACACTGCTGCAGCTGCAGCATTGCTTTTCCCGCGTAGTCTTTTGTTTTTGATGTGTATCTAAAAACAGCGGTTTGATCCGGCTCGAAGGACCACTTTTTGGACTCAAACAGTGGTCCTTTGTCCGTGCTCAAGTTGTGATGCTGGTGGTCTCAACTAACTGGAACTGCTGCTTTTCAATATGAAGACTGATGGATGACAAATAAAAATGGCCGATGTATGCGCATGGTAAGTGACGGCGAGTCTCCCTCGGTATGGTCGAGGGCCTAGCGTTAGGTGGGGCGTTACGATGACGTAGAATCGGTGAGACGTTTCTCACCGATTACTGCTACTAACTGGTGGAATTTGAAGGTCCGGAACAGGACTGTACAGGAATAATCCTGTGTATAAAAAGTGAGCGTTGCGTTCCTTAAGTCGGGCCGAACAAAAAAGAAAAATGAATTTGGTAAAGCGGTAGGTAACCAAATTCAGGTAGGCTGTTAAAAACGTAAAGCCAAATAAAAATCTAAGTTATAAATATGACCTTAGTAACGAAACTTTTAGCAATACATTTAAAAAAGAAAACAACTCAATAGATACAGGCTAGTTTTACTTACTAAGCTAGTTTTAATGTTGTTTGCCACTGCGTACATTCAATGCCTGCTTCTATTGTGCGGGACAAACTTATAAGTTATGTGTGCGATATGCGGACTGTAACGTTCCGCTAACTTTCCTTTTTTAATGTTGTTATTTTAGTAAATAAGTACAAAAATACATCCATGCATGTGTATTTTTGTATTTATTTTGAATTATTTTATAGTAAACTTGCACGGTGTCTTTCAGAATTATGAATCATTTATGTAGGTACGTTTTCTGACCCATTTTAAAACCAAATTATTCATTGGGTCAAACTTAATTATAATTTTAGAAGGTTTTAGTCTTATGGCAACCTTGGTTTTTAAGATAAGTTAATAAGATTGGATATAATAGAAATATCAACCAAATAGGAGGACCTATCCAATTCCTATTTCAGCCTCCCGAGTTACATACGCGTCCCAATCTAAGATCTTTTGGCAACTATTTATGTATGATATAAAAATTGCCCGAATAAAATTCGCGTTCGCATGGCCTTCAGAAAAATAACCCTAAGAAAAAAAACAAAGAATTTGCGTTTTTCCTTTGTCTTATTTCAGTATAAATATTCTCCAGAGATGGCTCGAGAAATTCGAGAAATGATGAGCACGATGACGTGACAAATTGAAGTTGAAATACATCAAGGAATTGTACTGTCAGTTAATAAATAAAATAAAAATGAATTTAGATTATTTTTCGAGTTTTTTTTTGGTTCTGTGTACTTTTCAAGGCGACGAGTGTCGAAGCATAATCCATCATTTACCTAAGACAGACAGATCCTTTTTTCAGATAGATTTATGGGTATATACTTTAACAAAGACCTGGTTTTCTTGATGTAGTAGTATTGCAAGATAGGAAAAAAAATATATAACATCGTTTTCTTTATTTCAGGTGTTCTTTCGACCACTAACAAGTTTACGCCAAATGTATGTATAAATGACCTAAACTTATCTGGCCAAATGTGAGTGTAATATTAGGTACAAACCCTTCGGGAATTACCAAAAATCAATTCATACAATCAATAATTTATTATTGAATTGTTAATTTGTTATGTATGATACCTTTCCAAGTTCTACTTAAGAAGGTATACATAACATAACGCCTTTGAAGTGCCTGTCTACATGTGACGAGCTTAATGAACGCACTTTTGGAGCTGAAAGTAACACTACTTTCCTACATTAAACAATATTTCATCAGATCCGTTGCCTCCGATGTAATAAGCAACGAGTCAGTTGCCTTGATCGAGGCACAAATCCAGACTCCAGACTTTTTTAGTAGCCTGTACTGTCCCACTGCTAGAGCAAAGGCCTCCCCCAATTCATTTCAAGTGCTCTTTTCCTGTATCCCCTCGAACCAGCCCTCATGGTACGCGTCCAGATTGTCTCGCCATCTCTTTCTGGGCCGGCCTCGGCGGCGCCGTCCGTCGTCCCAGCGGTCATCGTGCATGCGGCTGACGTGATTCTAGAAGAGAATCTAAAAGTTTTTTTTTTTTGGAAACCAACATAATCAGATCGCGGCACGTAACTCTAGCGCTGAGTGAAACGTGGAGGAGATTGCTGCGCATGTTATACGACTGGAGATCCAATCGGCGCAACGCACGCCCCAAGACATTCTTATTTTTTACTTCTGCGCAATAACGGTCAGCGCTAGAGGTTCGTGCCGCGTCCTTTACAGGGTGTAAACCACCTCATCACGAAGCTGTCAACCAAGCATTCTGTACATCAAACTAAGTAACTTTACGCAAAAATTATTGCTGAGAAACGACTATTTTTTTTGGGGTAAAAAATCATGTTTAAATAATAATACGGGGGTCGTGGAGGTGTGTAAAGTAAAAATCTTACATTAAAAACTAAGTTGGAACTTTGACCCCCAATATATCCGTAAGTAGAAGGTTCCCAGGTATGGTGTAGAACAAAAAAATGATCGCAATGACAAGGCGAACAAGTGCCTTTCGGCTTTGTTAAAAGGTTTTTTACACCCTTTATTTTATCATAATATCATTAAATTTTGCAACTTATTCTCACATCTTACTCAAAAGTTAAGAACTAAAAACAAAAACCCACAGCTCCAATAAAATATTTTTGTGTCACGTTCAATCTTCTCCGTGAATTCTGCTAAACGAAGCAAAACGCGATAAAAACTGCACACACAAGGCGTTTGGCTGCCTTCGCTGGCACTAGATATTATTTATCGGAGCAAGATTTTAATGTGAACTTTTTAATACTGTTTGAACGAAATATATTTTTAAGCCGATACCGTAACCGAATATTCGGCTCTTCATCTAGTTTCGGTCGAAACCAATCCCGAAACTGCTGTTAAATTCAGCTGAATTGACATAATGATGCCTGAAACTCAGTGTTTTTTTCTTAGCATTGTAGCAGATCTGAGAAATAGTTCTTGACGGCATGTAAAGCCAAGTTAGAGGCCCGTGGGCGCATAAAACCTCTGACACCAGGTAAGGCACACGATCAAGAAAGAAGCAAATACTTCTGGAACCGGTCTATCAAAACCAACAAGTCACAAACACGAGGTTCGGCCGAGCTGAATTTTCGGCCTTTTTAAAGCCGAAACCGCAACTGAAACTTCGGCCGGACACTAGTTTTTATTACAAAATATCGGTGCAAGAGAATAATAACATATCATATCGGTTATTCTGAAGAGGGATCTGGCAACAAGCCCGGATTCCACTTGAGGTAAGAGATTAAATATATCTTTGGAAATGTTTTACTGCAGGTAAATATGTATACACCCATGATGAAGTAAATAAGAACTGTCAGTTATTAGGTACATAGTTCCATATAGAAATAAGAAGAAAGAAATAGTAGATTGTATGACAAGGGAGCAAAATAGTATTTTTACGGCGAGGGCGCTATTTTGATTCCAGAGCGAAGCGAAGGATTCTAGAATCCTGAGCGTAGCGAGGGATTCAAAGTACATCGCCTGAGGGAAAAATATATTTGCTCTCGAGTCATATACTCTACTTTTCATCTCGTTCTATGAGAAAATAAATAAGATACATTTTTAAGTAATTAATGAATAAGTTTAATTAAAAAAAAGACATGAATGTAAAAAAGGTCAATTACAAATTTATATTTATATCTAATACACTGGCGAAATTTTGAAAATTTATTTTCACTGTGTGTGTTTTGTTTGATATAGTTGTGGATTTATTTATACAGAATGACATTTTTATCACTTTCAAAATAAAATGGGTATAATCGGTGAACGGAGTAGAAGCAAATGCCTAAAACGAAATTTAAAAAAAAAAAATTTTTTTTCGTTTGGTGTGATATTCGATATTTTACATTTTTTATTTTTCTTTCTTTGTTCTAATATGAAAAGTTTACTTGAAATTTGTAGCGTTTTGGATGATGGATCAATTCTTTTCTAAACTGTGGAAAAAACCGGCCAAGTGCGAGTCGGACTCGCGCACGTAGGGTTCCGTACCAATTATTATAAAAAACCACGTTTGTTGTATGGGAGCCCCCCTTAAATATTAATTTTATTCTGTTTTCAGTATTTGTTGTTATAGCGGCAACAGAAATACATCATCTGTGAAAATTTCAACTGTCTAGCTGTCACGGTTCATGAGATACAGCCTGGTGACAGACAGACTAATAAAACAAAGATGTTTTTTCAGTATAATTTTGTAATGGACTAATTTTATTTTTATAGCGACATAACACAAGACAGTTTTACCAAAGACACTACTATAGAGGTCTGATTATATTTTGATATCACAACACTCCCACTCAAAATATAGTCTACCCAAAAAAAAAAACTACAATCCAAATACACACACACTACACAGCAACTATTCCTAAAACATTCAAATGCTTATAATGTTTCATAGTACCCAAACTTTTTGTGAGCAAGTCTGCTGGCATATCTGATGTACATAAATAATTAACATTTACAATATCATTATTTATCATTTCTCTACAAAAATGATATCTGACATCGATGTGTTTTGTTCTATTATGGAACACTGGATTCAGTAATAGTTTCTGAGCACTCTGACTGTCATTGTACAAAGTTATTTTATAAAATGTTTTAGTAACTTCATACTGCAAGTTTCTTAAATATACTGCCTCTTTGCAAGCTTCTGAAATTGATACATACTCGGCTTCTGTACTTGAAAGTGCTATGCATTTCTGCTTACTACAGCTCCAAGATATAACTGATCCTGACAAAGTATAACAAAAGCCTGAGTACGATCTCCTATCATTAACATCATTGCCCCAGTCAGCATCAACATATTCTTCAATATTAACATTGTTACATTTACTGTATTTCAAACCTAAATTTCTTGTCTTCTTTAAATATCGTAACACACGTTTAGCATAGAGCCACTGCTCTTCAGTATTAGAGTTATTAAACTGACTAAGATACGAAACTGAATAAGCTATATCCGGTCGTGTAAGAACAGCTAAGTACATTAAACTCCCAATAAGCTGCTGATATGGGTTTTGAGTTTTACAATTATCTGCTTTCTTACTTTTCAAGTTTGCCTCCAATGGAGTATCAGCTGTTTTACAACTTGTCATATTGAACCTACATAATAACTTATCAATATATTTCTCCTGACTTAATGTAACAGTACAACTTTGTTTGTCAAAATTGACTGACATACCAAGACAATCTTTTACACATCCTAAATCCTTTAACTCAAAATTGTTACTTAACATGTTTTTAAGATGATTAGTTTCAGTCTTGTCATTCGAAAAAACAAAAAAATCATCAACATATAATGCCACAATGGTTTTGCTACCATCAACAATTTTAGTGTATAAACATGGCTCTAATTTAGATTTAGTGTAACCATCAGCTAACATACAATCATCCACCTTTTTATGCCAAGCCCGGGATGCCTGCTTCAGACCATATATTGCCTTGTTTAACTTAAGAACCTTGTTTCCATCCATAGAAACTAAACCCATAGGTTTCTGCATATATATTGTCTCATACAAGTCCCCATTTAAAAAAGCTGTTTTCACATCAAGATGGTTCACATCTAGATTTAGCTGCACTGATAGAGCAAATAATAGCCTGAGTGTTGTGTGCCGCACTACTGGAGAAAATGTCTCATCATAGTCAACACCATATCTTTGAGAACACCCTTTGGCCACAAGCCTGGCCCGATACCGCACATTATTTTCGCTATCATACTTCTTTTTTAGTACCCATTTGCACTTCACAATATTTCCACTAACAGGAGTATCAACAATATCCCATGCATTGTTATCATTGAAGCTTTTCAATTCTTCTTTTACTGCTTTTTCCCAATGCTCTTTTTCTGGCCCTTGAAGTGCTTCTTCTAGTGTCAGATCATCACTGAATGACTGATACTGTTCCGTGCATAAAAATCCAAATCTATCAGGCTTTCTTCTCTCCCTCAGGGGTTGAGTTCTTTTATTAATTTCTTCCTGACAATCTTCATCAGGCACATAAGTCTTATCCTTGTCATTAGTGCTATCCATTGAAGTAAATGAATCCTCACTAATGTTATCTGGAATCTCTCCCACTGAAACCTGATTGTCTGCACTCTCTTGTACCACCACCTGTGTTGTTGTCATTCTGTCACTTTGTTGTTCCATGACCACAACATCTCTTGCAACTATTACATTCTGTGAGACTGGGTCATACAGCCTGTATCCTTTAGTATGGTCTGCATACCCCACTAGAATCAATTTCTTGGCCTTCTTGTCCCACTTTAGACGTTTTTCCTTAGGTACATGTGTCATGACTGCACTACCAAAAATACGCAAATTACTTACGTTTGGCTTCGACCCTGTCCAGACTTCATATGGAGTCTTGCCATTCAGCCCTGTAACAACAGATCTATTTCTTAAGTAAACTGAAGTATGAACCGCCTCTGCCCAGAATTTCTTTTCTAAGCCAGCGTCAAAGATCAAACATCTGGCCTTTTCAACTAGTGACCTGTTCATGCGTTCACACAAACCATTCTGCTGCGGCGTGTAAGCATTAGTTTTTTGATGAACTATCCCTTGCTCTTTCAGATACTTATCAAATTCTTGACTACAGAACTCACCTCCGTTATCTGTCCTAAGAATTTTTATCTTTCTGTCTTTCTGTTTTTCAACCATGGACTTAAAATCTTTGAAATTGGTAAATACCTCATTCTTCACCTTCATAAAATAAACGAACGCCATCTTGCTGTAATCATCCACGAACAAAACATAGTATCTCGATCTTCCAATTGATAAAGTTTCCATGGGACCACATACATCTGCGTGAATCAACTCTAGAACGCTCTCCGTTTTAGACGAACTCTGCTGAAATGGGAGTCTAGCTTGCTTGCCTTCACAGCAAATAGTACACGATGCCTTATCTATGTTTGCCACTTCTGGGTATGAAATTCCTTCTACAGCACCGTTTTTCATTTTATTTAAACTAGAACTGTTGATGTGCCCCAAGCGTCGGTGCCAAATCTCACTCGATGCTATTGCAGTTGCTGCTAATATCTGTTCTGTTTTCGTGTATAATCTGTACACACCTTCAACTAATTCTGCTTCACCAACTAGGTCTTTCTGTTGATTATAGATGTAGCAACTATTTTTCTTGAAAATAACGCTGTTGCCATTCTCGATCAACTGACTCACCGAAAGTAAGTTTGTTGTTAAGCTCGGTATGCACAATACGTCCGAAACTGTGACATCATACTCTATACCATTCACAACTGTGATGATGTTGACATCACCAGAACATACAACTGGAACACTTGTCTGGTTTGCAATAATAATCTCCTTCATATCGTGTTGATGAGACGGATTGACGATATTGTCTTGTCTCGCCGTCATGTGTTTACTAGCCCCACTATCAATATACCAGTTATTCTGACTGAACTTACCACTCAGAAAAATAGCACTGAATGCATTGGTCTGTTTTCTTTTGCTTGATTCTGAGTTGGGACACTGATTTAAATAATGTCCGGTCTGTTTACATTTGTAACACTTGACAACCTTGACAGATTTTGACGTTGCTTTCAAATCTTTATGACCGCTCTTAGAGTTTTCATTTTTCAAGTGCTGCGACCTTTTTGCTACAAACGCACTTTGGGAACCGGGAGCTGAACTAGCTTCAATACACATATCCATCAACTTGGTTTTTATGACGTCGGCACTTATCTCGATTCCCGAGTGTTCAATGGCCATGATCATAGGCGCATACTTTTCGGGTAATCCTGCTAACATTAATGCACCAATCCATTCGTCTGTCAACTTAAAACCTGTTCCTTGAAGTCGCTGCCCTGTTTCAATGATCTGGGTCACATACTGCGTCATGGAATTACAGTTTTCGAGACGAATATTGATGAGATTTCTGAGTAAACTTATCTTTCTTGTAAAGCCAGAATCATCAAACATGGTTTTCAATTTGCTCCATAAATCATAAGTTGTCGCTGCTTGCTTTATGTGAACATATAGCGAGGGTTCGATGGTCAATACAAGTTTCGCCTTTGCTTTGGCGTCTTCTGACTTTTCCTTCGCACTAGCCGTCACTGGTAGCGGTTCTTCAATGGCGGACGCCATACCTTCCAATACCAACACATTTTGGGCTGCGAAACACCAATCCTCGTAATTTTCACGGCCGCGTAACTTTGGAACGTTAGCTACATAGTTCGCCGTCATTATTATTGCAAAACCACAGTACTTAATGCTGAGTCTATTAAAAATTGGTTTTTATAACGCCTGGGCGTTCTGGGCCCATAACCTAATAAAACAAAGATGTTTTTTCAGTATAATTTTATAATGGACTAATTTTATTTTTATAGCGACATAACACAAGACAGTTTTACCAAAGACACTACTATAGAGGTCTGATTATATTTTGATATCACAACACAGACGGACAGACGGACAGACAGACGGACAGACAGCGAAGTCTTAGTAATAGGGTTCCGTTTTTACCCTTTGGGTACGGAACCCTAAAAAGAAAAACAAAACTAGGTATGCCTTAAGCTTCTACTCCATTCACCGAATATACCCATTTTTTTTGGAAAGTGATAAAAAAGTCATCCGGTATTTTGAGTGTTTGTAATCTCAGTATCTGGCTGGTGCTCAGGAAAAGGTTCCTTTGATGTAGAAGAGCGCGGTGACAACAGCACGGGCGAACTATCTGCAACTCTTAATTTGGTATTTTCTACAATGCGGGTGCTGACCCCCGCACCGTACAAACACTAATTCATACAATTTGCGTTCGATTTCAATGAACGATTCATGTTCCAAATTCAAATCTCATTACTGCCCGCTAAAAAGTCTAGTGGAGAAAAGTGCTACTTTGCTCCCTCTAAAAGGGGAACAAAACGACACTTTTCGAATAGAAGGGATGAAATAGTAGATTGTATCATAAGGGAGCAAAATAATATTTTTACGGCGAGGGCGCTTTTTTGAATCCAGAGCGAAGTGAGGGATTCTAGAGTAGAATCCCGAGCGTAGCGAGGGATTCTTTAATAGAATCCTGAACGTAGCGAGGGATTCAAAGTACGTCGCCCGAGCCAAAAATATATTTTGCGCCCGAGTGATACACTCTACTTTTCATCACCCACTATGAGAAAATAAAAGGCGCCTCATAATTTTAACCGACTTCAAAAAGGAGGAGGTTCTCAATTCGACTGGTTTTTTTTATATGCTGATATTTATGAGCCGATTGACGTGATTATTCTTTAGTTTGATGCGGAATAGTTGCCATTTGGTCCTATAAAAATGTAACATAGTTTGGCCCAGTAGTTTTTTTTTTGTTTTTTTCTTTTATGAACATTTTTACTTCAGTCGTGTGGTCTAATTTCAACATGTAAAATAAATGCATATCTAATATTTGGATAGGATGTTACAACTAAAAATGGAAAAATAAAAATAAAACTTTTTTGCAATATAATTATAAAACCGACTTCACAAAACACAAAAACGTTAAAAATAACTTTAGCTTCAGAAGTCGGTGACAAAAACAAAACTAAATGAATCAAACAAAGGTGACCGACTTCTGAAGATCTAAAGTTATTTTTCACTTTATTGTGTTTTTTATTCACTGTCACTTGAAGAACTAATTTTTCAAAACAAAACCATGAATTTCTAACAATTCATGAACATTGACGAAAACGCGGTCTGTAGTTCGCGCGTTTTTTTTTTTTAATCAGCCAGCGCGGCGGCGGGCGTGACTATGGGCCGCGTCATACCAGCCAGTCTTTATTCAAAAAATATTTGCGTTCGATTTCTTTCAGCGCTGAACACTAAGATGTTCCAAATTCAAAAAGTGCGCCGCAAAGATAATTGCGGCGCACTTATAAAGAGGAATAAAAACTCATTACTGCCCGCTAAAAGTTTATTATAGAAAACACCACCTTTGGGTGCACTTAAAGGCGAACCAAGTCGTCCTTTTCGAATAGGTGGGATGAAAAAACAATGTTAGAATATTAACCATAGTATACAAAATCTGTCGATATCGACTATAATTGACTGTATCCGAAGGTTAAGCCAGGATACACTTAAGTATACACTTTGTTGATCGGATCAAAAGTTTGCCTGTGTATGCAATGAAAACAGGTCAGTCTTTAGTATTGTTTAGATAAGATGAAGAACACACGTAGTAAGATGATGTCGTCGGTCGCTGCGGTGTGCAGTCGAACGAACGGCCCAAATCTGCATGTAGATTTCAGAAGACGGTTTACAACAGGTACAGAAAGAGAAAAGATGTTTGTTATTGAAGAAAGAAACATAATTATTGTAAATAAATAATTAAAAACTAACCTATTACAGTAAAATAATGGATTGTGTACCTATCTCACGGACGCACCAGAAAGGTTTATTTCAATAATAATGCCAGGCAGATGCTGTATATCTACTACCAACAACGCCACTGTCGTTTTAATTCTGAACTCGGCGCCACTAAATCGGCATGTCTCTACTTCGCTTTAAATTGTCAAAAAAACCCCTTTGTTACTGCACGTTTTTTAAGGATATTAACCTGAGTACCTTTCCATTAAAAATCCCTATTGATTTCGCTCACTAACTATTTTAAATAAAATTTAAATTTTTAACATAATAATATTCAAGTTGAATAAGCCCTATAAAAAATATAGCTAGTTGAGCTAGTGGGAATAGCATAAAATAGTTGTGTCACTGCACTGTTTAAGACTTTCACGGTTTTTCACTACACTTAGTACTTACGGGATAAGTAATATCCGTGAAAACGGGAAATATCGGGAGCTTATAAATAAAGAAAATCACGGATATTATTCCGTAAGTACTTTAAGTGTAGTTGTGTGCTGAAAAATTATGTCACTGTCATAGAGACTGCGGTGGCTTTGATGCTGCGGTTTACGGGACGGAATAGTGTGTCGCAAAATCTGTTAATAACACATGGACCACTGCAACTACTCGCGGAACGTGGTAATGCGTGTCGAGACTCAACAGGCTACCTAAAGAGTAATCAGGGGCCCTACTCTCTAACGTCCGTCCGTCCGTCCGTCTCTATCCGCCTCTCTCACTCGCACTCATCTGCAGACGTGCGCGACTGAGACGGATAGAAACGGATGGACAGACGAATGTTAGAGAGTAGGGCCTCTGAACCTTGTGACCGCGCAACGCTTGTCCGTGTGCGTCGCTACAAGCGATTCCCACGACACCGATCCTTCGTGCGGTCGGGGCGGTGAAGAAGTTCTCAGGTCACATTGCCATTGCTTGTACGAAATCCGTTGATGCCTAACGGCCCATTCACGACTTCGGTCTTAGCGGCAAGCGGTGCGGCGGGCGGTGCGGCGGCGGCAAGCGGTGCGTTTTACACGCCACGTACCCTCAGTAGCGGCTAGCGGCAGCGGCCGAGGTGGACGTACTTAGGTAGTCAAATCGAGCTCAAAATTATGGCGTTATCAAAATTATCCCTTCTGTGTTTAGAGAACAGTATATTTTTCAAACAAGATATTCTTAATATGAGAGGAGGAGGGCGCGAACTGAATAAAGATCGATATTTAAATGGCGAATTTCGTGACCTATACGAAGATTACAGAAAATATCCGGATAAGTTTTATGAGTACATAAGAATGAGTGTGGAAACATTTGATTATATTCTGCAGCACATAGACGTATATTTAAAACAGCACATCCATCAGATCCAAAAGGGAAAAAAATCGTCTAAATTTTTTTATTTATAAGTTCGCCGTCGAGTCCGTCACACCTACACCGCTGTCCGCGCCGCTCTGTTTCGTGGCGTCGCACTCATTCGCTTGTACTTTTGATCTCGCCGCTCAACGCACCGCGCGCCGCTGCTGCAATTCGCTCGGACAAAACCGCGCGCGTTTTCGCTATAAGCGGCGACTCGTGGCGTGCTTCAAACATTTTCATACTTTTGTTCTTACCGCTCGCCGCCCCGCGCTTAGCCGCCGCTCACCGCGGCAAGGTCGTGAATGGGCCGTAACAACGGTCGGGCGAGCGGTGTCAGTAAGAATCGCCTCAAAGCACAGAGTAATCCGCACAGACTGTACTAACTAACCTAACTAGGACTAAGTACCTAGCCATGTATTTGTCAATCTAACCCTTGTCTATTGGTATAAACAAGGGTCGATTGATATCTGTATAAATCAGGGTAGGTTTAGTTTCAACCACAGAACATAATCTTGTAAAGGCTACGTCCAAAATCTGACGTAGCCTAAATATCTGGAACAGTGATTATAATTGATAAATCGATAGACTTACTTAGGTAACAGACACTTGGCCGGTTTTCTAGCACAATGCTCAGTCAAAGGTAGATTAGAGACTTGATTGGTTTAAAATCCATGGATTTTAAGTTTCGTTCTAGACTAAGTGCCCAAGCTCTTGAAGATTTTAATGCACAGCCAATTTGTGTTACCTTGATTCGCTGGTGAATCAAGGTAACACAAATTGGCAAATTTCTCTAAATGTTTTGAAACCATAATATGCTGTGGTTAAGTTTAAAATTTTATGAGAAAATTTGACAGTATGTGGTAACTTGATGTGCTCGCGAATGTACTAGAAATGAAGAAAAAATTCTAAAAGTTTGATGGCATACGTCAAGTGCCATCTCAATGACTCGACACAGTTGACGCGCTTATAATATGTTTAATATCCTGATCAATATGTGGGAAGTACCTAGTTCATATTGAATCTGAAGTGAGTATGTAGTGGTCAATGATCACCGTATTTCAAATGCAATTTACTGCTATATACCCCGTATTTAGGCCATATTATTATCCAGACACGAATTAATTTGTTTACTTACTTAGGATGCTCCTACTTACCAACTAATTTCAATGTCCATCTCATATGAATAAACATAGATAAATTCAAACACTTTCAACATTCGTTTCATGTGCAGACTTTTCATAATTGCCAGCTTTAAGTACATAACCATTTTGTAGGTAATTGAAGTAGTTTCGACCCATGCGACTGTTCAGCTGATTTGACCTGACCTGTGCTCCTCAGTAGCAGGTCATTCAACAACAAAAACAAACAACAACAGCCCATAACGTCCACTGCTGGACACAAGCCTCTCCCATGATGGGAGGAATTTGCCGTAATCTCCACGCTTGGCAGGCGGATTGGAGATCGCAGTGATGAAACACTAACAGAAAACGCTGCTGCCCGTTCTCTGGTCTACGGAGGCGCAAGGTGTTCTGCCTCAGACATTAGGTCATTCAAGGAAACTCTCAAATGCGTAGGTTAGATAGAGGAGCCGTCAGTATTATCTCTCCAGCTATTAATCAGACCAGGAAGTTTTACCTAGGTACTCGAAAATCATTCGCCTCCAAAGGTATTGTTTGCACAACAATTCAATATTCATTTGTTGCGACCAACATGAAGCCCTATTGTTTCGAGTTCCATTAATGTGATTATTTGAACATAATATTTTGTATGGAAATGTGGGAGTGGATTCGATATTTACATTACGCGATATCGTTTTTTTTATGTTTTGTAATGAATTTGATTGACATGCTTCGTTTTTTCGTTGCATTGTATTAGAAATGTTGCCGTGATGTTTGCTCTGTGTATTCATCAATGTGGTTTTTGATATTTTGATCACAGCAAGATGACCGTTTTTGTAGAGAATAATTTTTATGGTAATTTAGGTACCCTTCGAATGTAGATCTTACGGCATACGAGGGGTAACTCTGGCCAGATATAAAGAAAAAGATAATAAACAATAAGGTTCAAATTGGAATAACCACCGAGTATAATGATTTCTATCCAATAATTATTTCAAACAACGATAAAAACGCCTTTTATTTAAAGTCCACCAGCTCGTAAACTGATATCATACAGTACCTAGTTCATATCATGGTAGAAAACCAGGCAACAAGATTTATACCAAGCTGCAGATTCAGCCTGCGTTTTACGAAGCTAAGCATCATCACTCGTTAAGGCTCTTTATTGCACTCCCACACTTGAAACGTAACCGTTAATGAACTCATATTTTTAATTCGAAAAAATATTTTCCAAGTGTGGCAAAGCGTTCATCTGCATGTATGAAAAAATCCTTTTCACCGACAACCGTAACGATATTCCACTACGAGTTTCGTATGTAAACTACCATCCCGTTTGACTTGCAGACTTCAGATGTATTTGAAAAGATAGGAAAAGATTGGATCGTTCGTTTAGTTTTCCCAGTCGGCCAGTCAATAGACTATAAAGAGCGTAAAAGCCTCCGACTATAAAAGGGCTTTTAGATAGGTTCACGTGGTTTGTTTTATAACTCAGTAGAGTAACGCAGGACAAACACTGCTTATGAGCTGTGAGCGTTATCATAGAGTGAGATTTGATGTAGCGACACGCCCTGTCTCATGTACTATGATTTTATGTGAGGAAAAGAATTAGGTCATGCGGTTGACACATTTTTAGAACGCGAGGGATCTTTGAAACCAATCCTCATTCGATTATTGATATTAAATGAGCCGGAAAGGGATGTGGAAGGATCGGATCTAATTATACCTCCCTTTATATTATTTACGATGCCGTCGGTATAATGTTCGCACTCTTTCTTATAATGTTATTTCTGTTATCAACTTTCTGGGAGATTGTATCCAATTAGTGGCAATACTTTTTGATACAAAAAGTGTTCCGCAACTTCTGAAAGGAAAATTAAGGCTCATTAGATCGAAATTAAGTTCGACGTCGGGAAGTTGAAAGTTTGCGAAATTCACAACATTAAAGAGAACTAAAGAAACGAACCGTTCGTGGGTTGTGTTTCTTTTTAGGGTTCCGTACCCAAAGAGTAAAAACGGAACCCTTTTACTAAGACTTCGCTGTCTGTCCGTCTGTCCGTCTGTCCGTCTGTCCGTCTGTCTGTCACCAGGCTGTATCTCATGAACCGTGACAGCTAGACAGTTGAAATTTTCACAGATGATGTATTTCTGTTGCCGCTATAACAACAAATACTAAAAACAGAATAAAATTAATATTTAAGGGGGGCTCCCATACAACAAACGTGATTTTTTTGCCCTTTTTTTGATAATAATGGTACGGAACCCTTCGTGCGCGAGTCCGACTCGCACTTGGCCGGTTTTTTTATTTTAATGAAAATGCGATCCATTTAAGCGGAATAATAAATTGGACCGTGCACAATGGGCCGCATTATTGAAGTCGATGGGGAATCGGTACATAAGTACCACATAAGCGACATGTGAGGGTGAAAAGATATTATTTTTTCTCCCCTCTGTGTAATTATTGGTATTTTCGGATGAATCTTGAGTCACCTCGTGACAACGGCACGGGGGTTAAACGTTGATTTAGGTTATTTACTGGAAGTAACTTTTGAATCAATTTCATTCAAGTTGCTTTCCTTACATCTAAATAAATATGTTGTAGGTACGTTTCTCAACAATCAACTTATAGAAACCAATAAATAACTTCCCTCCTTATGCAGGATTTTTACGAAGGCAAATATAAATGATCACTCTACTCAGGAGTTACATTCCCCTACATTTTCTCTTTCAATACTCCGTGCTACGCCTTGCTACGCGGCGCTACAAGGCGCTACGAGGAACTACATGACGACGGTACGCGGGGCTACGTAGTTAAACCGTCTAGATCTTGACGACTAGATACTCTTAAATTAAAGAGTCCTTGACCTCTGAGTCCGCTTCAGCCTTAATTCACAAAACTAGATCTTGTTATCATTTATTTACGCAATAGATCGTTTATTTTCATACTATTCAATGAGTCAAGTCTTTTATACTGGCCTGCAAAACTAAGTACTACACTATTAAAATTTATATATTTTTTCTAAACTCTGTAGAAGTTAGAGATTTAAAATAAAAACTTTTTATAGCAATTTTTATCAGCTTTATTAATTTTTATGTACAAAATTAAACTCTTTTTCGAGTCCTTTTTGTTTCGAAAGTATATCTTGTGTACTTAAAAAGTTTTTGTAATTTTAAAAGTGTGATACTTATTTTTGCAGGCCAGTGTTTTTGAAATAGGTGCTTCCAGTTAGTTTTTTTTTTCATAAACCAATTCAGTTTTCATTTTTTTTCCAAATTTATTTAAAGGGAGAAAGTGTTTTGGATAATTATTAATCCCGAGGTCGCGAATCATATTCTGTTTTACATACAACCTGGCTGTGAAGCAGGCAAATTGCAAAATAACGTAAGAAAATTTGATTTTCGCTTGTTACTGTGACATGAGATCACAATATTTTCTATAACATACAATATATATTCAGATATCAGTATCTTAATAGTCTCCATGTAAGTTGCCGAATGTTTGTATTAGCAACTACCCTAAAAGCTTCGTTGTAGCAATTCCAAGTACCATGTCCACAATATAGGGTAGCTTGCCCTGACACTGCTACCTCCGTGAGGGCTTATATTACCCAATACATTAGGTTTATTGATCGTTCGATGGACGCGTTATTTTCGAGGGATCTCGGTTTTAATGGCGGTCTGGGTCCGTGAGAAATACATCATCTTGGCTGCGTTGATGTTTTTTTTTTTTTTTGTAAGAAGTTATTATGGAGGATCATGGTGTGCCGGTATTGATGGACTAACTAATAGGAAACTATACTGTTGCAAGGCTTTATAAAAGCCCATGTTTTTGTAATATTTTACCTTTTGCTCGTCATAAATACGTACATATATTATAGTTTATATTATACTTTTTGCAATAGATTTTTATAATTAATGTTTTCTTCTTACGAAGTGTTGGTTTGTGTTCAGAAACGCTTAGATACTTCATAAAATTTATTTTTATCGTTCTATTGGAGTTTTAGAACTCGACGCTTATTCGAGCGTCAAATTTAACAGTGCAGTTTATCTAGCGTCCATTTTGGGGTTACCTAGAGAGGAGCTCGTAGCTAAATAATAACAGCCGCTCGGGTCGATCTTCAGGTTAAGCCGCGCTTGCCTGGGTTGGTTCGTGGATGGGTGACCACCCATTACATACCGTTTCCCCCGTGCCTCGGAAAGCACGTTAAGCCGTTAATCCCGGATGTTATTTGTACATCTTTGACTCTAGTTACAGGTAGTCAGTGGCCCGAAAGTCTGACCACCAGCCTTACCAAAGACATCGTATTGCCTAGTACTAACTGGGTTGTGGAGGTCAGAAAGGCAGTCGCTTCATGTAAAATATTCATATTCAGCTGCATCCAGTTGTCTAACCGGTTTTCCCGACATAGTTGGGAAAAGGCTAGGCAGATGATGATTAGAAGTCATCTAGTGTTCCTAATTTTGGACATGTTCTATCTAAGTTCTCATTTTCTACTGCACTTTCTGTGATCCAAATATTTACTACACTACTACAACTACTACAACAGCCCATAACGTCCACTGCTGGACATAAGCCTCTCCCATGACGGGAGGAATTTGCCGTAATCTCCACGCTTGGCAGGCGGATTGGAGATCGCAATGATGAAAGACTAACAGAAAACGCTGCTGCCCATTCTCTGGTCTACGGAGGCGCAAGGTGTTCTGCCTCAGACATTAGTCGCCTTATACGACACCCGTGAGTGTAATGGGTAAATATTTACCAACTACATATTTATACTTATAAGGTACAGGCGCCGTATAAGGCCCACCTCCTATCATGGCCCACTTAAAAAATACTTAAGTTTCGGTGGCCAGAACAATTTAAAATTTCGCGGGAATCTTGTGAATGCGTTCCTAGACGAAAGGCAAACGTCATCACGCCAATCGCGCGCGGCCATTTTGAACACTATTGTCAGTTGTCAGTGACGCGTCAAGGCAGTGCACGTGTTATAACCTTACTCACGTAAGTATATTTATTTTTTTACAACAAAATACAGTAATATCGCGTTAAACCTTGATAAATCTTAGTACTAACAGTGTTAAGATTAAATCAAAGTAAGTTTTAATATTCTAATGGTGTCACTTAATTTTTAACATGATTTTTACTGCCATATGACGAAGTTCCATAAGATAGCCCACTACATGACCCCCAAATAAGGCCCGAGCCTTCTTTGGACTATCGAATATTACATTTTAGTAGTAAATTGCAATAAAAATAATATTTTGAAGTTTACATATAGGTACATACATTTCTATGTCTGATCCTTTTATTAAATTTTATTTATTTTTATTTTTGTATAAGTTTTTAAGCTAAGTATACGAACAGTATACCTTTTTTATTAAAAAATAGTTTTCAATATACCTAATATGGCCCACAATTGAAAATAAATGACCTATTAGAGGATATTATAGGTATTATTTAGTTACGAACAAAGAAGATGGATCTCAAAATATACGCCATTATTAGTTTAAGTGTTGATTTTTTGTTTTAAGGCCATTCCAAGTTTCTATAGACATAAGAAGGCCCAATGTCATTTTTTTTACTGATTAATTAATCTAAAACACTTAATATTAAATAAAACTGCATATTGAATTTAGTTTGTCAAAAAAATAATTTTGCTGGACTTAATATTACATAGATATTCCTTAATTCATAACGGGCTTTCTTGGGCTACTATGTTCCTAAGATGGCCCATTGACTATGTTTTAAAAAAAAAGTGAAAAATAACTTTAGCTTCAGAAGCCGGTGAGAAAAACACCAAATCAATCAAAGGTCAAGCTTCAGAAGTCGGTGACCTTGTTTAATTGATTTAGAGTTTTTGTCACCGACTTCTGAAATTTGACCTTTGATTGATTTGGTGTTTTTCTCACCGGCTTCTGAAGCTAAAGTTATTTTTCACTTTTTTGTGGTTTTTTTTTTGTGTTTTTTTTGTTTGTTGTTTTTTTTTGAAGTCGGTTTTATTTTTGGCAAAAATGTTTTATTTTATTTTTCCATTTTTAGTTGTAATATCCTATACTTACAAATATTTGCTATGCATTCATTGTACATGGTTAACAATACATGTCATGGTAATAGGCTTATCCCCAATAAATGGAACATAACATGCCATAACTGTTGAAATCTGGGTGTACTGTACACATCTATGTACCCCTCAGAGCAAACAGGTGTAATGTTACGTCATGATGTTGTTTAAACAATGAACATCCAACCGATTGGAGCTATCACAACAGATTTGCCGTCTATTTTTGAAGAGTTCCATTGTATATCTCCGAAGATCAGCATCAGATCTTCACCAAATTAAAATGGGACCACCTCAGGAGTATACTTTTTCAAATAAAAAAAGAATTTTGAGAATCGGTCCACAAATGGGAGAGAAATCAGGTAAATTGTACACTTCTGCGTACCCCCTCAGAGCATACAGGCGTGATGTTCCGTCATGATATTGTATAAACAATGAACATCCAACAGATTGGAGTTATCACAACAGATTTGCCGTCTCTTTTTGAAGAGTTCCATTGTATATCTCCGAAGGTCAGCATCAGATCTTCACCAAATTAAAATGGGACCACCTCAGGAGTGTACTCTATCAAATGAAAAAATAATTTTGAAAATCGGTCCACAAATGGGAGAGAAATCAGGTAACATACATAAAAAAAAAAAAAAAAAATACATACACACGAACATATAACCTCCGCCTTTTTTGAAGTCGGTTAAAAAACGATTTTTCTCTGTTGTGATGGTACAAAAAAAACTTGTATTTATTTAAAATGTGTCATTAATAAACATTTTATATGTTTAAACCAGTGTTTTTTCTAATCTCTTTTTTTTTACAGTTTTACAGTGATTTAAAATTAAGTGGGCCTTATACGGCGCCTGTACCTTATACATACTTTTATACATATACTAACCAACTTCACTTTAAGGGCGTATGCAAAGTTTCATGATCTAATTTATTTTTTCTATCGAGAAAAGTTCATGGAATCGTGTTTTCGCCAAACATAGGACATAACATTAATCCTCAACTTTACCATATATTTATTTCAAAACTAGCTGACCTGCGCAACTTCGTCTGCGTCACATGAGAGAGAGAGAGGGTTAGAGAGAGTGTGAACCTTAAAAGATAGACATAATGCTATCGCGGAGTTTTTTTTTTTAACTTTTTAAGAGAAACAATATTCCCTCAAACATGATTGTTGCGTAAATTTAACCCTTAATTTGATTTGAGCCTTTATGAAGCGCTCGCAACGGAAGCTCTCAAAAGAAATAAATTTTCCCTGTTTTTGCAACATTTGTCATTGATATGATACCCTGCTCCTACATTAGTGTACTATATCGGACTTCTCTATCTCGTGGACAAACAAAAAAAAATACGCGTCGAATTGTGACCTTCCTCCTGTTGTTTCGTCGGTTAAAAAATTAAACTTGAGGCAACTGACACGTAACGTGACATGATTGCCGCCATGGGATCTGGAGGCGATAGTCCTCGCGCGCCTTCATGAATGGAGCGCGGAGGCGCTACGCCGGGGGCAAACTCCGCTGCCGCGGCAAATTGTCGCTCAGCGGACAGACTTCCGGGGCGGGATCTCATGGCGACATGGACAGAGCGACTGTCACAACCCCGTTCAGGGCACGCCATGATAGTGGCGATAAGTCCCCTCTTTGAGGATTGGCTTGAGAGACGCCACGGCGTCCTCACCTTCCGCCTGACGCAGGTCTTCACCGGACATGGTTGTTTCGGGAGGTTGCTAGACCGAATCGGGCGGGAGGAAATGCCAGGGAGTTTCCACTGCGAGAATCGACCGGAGGACACGGTGGAGCACACGGTGGAGGTGTGCCCGGCGTGGGCGGAGCACCGCCGTGTCCTCGAAGCGGCGATTGGCGGCGGCGACCTCTCGCGTCCGGCCCTGGTGCAAGCCATGGTCCGGAGCGAGACGGAATGGGACGCCGTCACCTCCTTCTGCGAAGCAGTAATGCTAGAGAAGGAGGTGGCGGAACGGGAGAGGGAGAGAACCTCTCAGCGTCCCGGCCGCCGCGGGAGACGCCCCGGGCGTCGGGGACCACCGCGTGGCCCCCGGCCATCGTAGGCGCGGGCCTGTGGACGGTGGGCTATGGGCTAGCTCGCCGTCCGTCCGTCTCATGACGACAGGACGTGTCGGCGGCGCGTTCGTAAGTCATTATTACCATTTTAGTTAAATAGATGTCGCTGCATCTTACACTTGATGATTAGTTCTTCTTGAACACTTTAAATTCATATATCTTTTGATAGAATTAACCGATTACGATGAAACAAAAACTAAATAATACCTCAAGATGCGCAGAATCCCTAGGTATAAAAGTTATCTACATTGATTTGGTAAATTTTACGTGATGCTTGATCATCGAAACAGACAAACAGATAAACAGACAAAAATTCCAAAAATGCTGGAAATGGGTTCTGTTGGTTATCCTTTCACACCCTGGCAATTTCTTTTCTAATTATCTTCAATGTACAAAAATTATTTTTCTATAGATTTATTATATGTATAGATTAATGCTGCAGTATTTTAGGCGTAACGGAGTATAATGCTAAGCCATTTGAGGTAGTCTAACTGAACTAACTATAAAGCAGGTCTTATGTTTTTTATTTTTTTCCAAAAGACGAAATTTTTATTATATAAACAATAAAAACCACTCATTTCGCACTATTCGGCCTGCAGTGACTGACGTAACAACCACATTGTAGTGCAAGCTGATTAGGACGTTATTCTAACAGTATTTCAAACGAAGTTTGAACCACCACAATTAATAGAGTTGCTAATTTGAGGTAGTAAACGTAGGGTTCCGTGTCGACCAGTCCACACTTATCCCGGACAGCGGGTGCACGTACCCTTGAAGTGGTTCATCTACTTACTGATAATTTAGTGGTTTTATTCTAAACCAGTGGTTCTTAACCGGTGGTCCGCGGACCACTGGTGGTCCCTGGAAACATCCCAGTGGTCCGCGGAGCCATGCTAATAATTAAGATAGGTCACAACGAGTCATCACAACGCGACCCTCGCCTCGCGCTCTCATAAAAATCTGAACCGTAATGTGAATTTATAGTTAAAAAAAATCTGTGGGCTATACATAATTTTATGCGTGTTTTATATAGGTACATATAGATAGATAGAACAACCCTTTATTTATTTATCCTTTGTACTGTATCCAAACCAATAAACAAACTGGGTGGTCCATTGCAAGACAAAAATTTTGTCAAATGGTCCCCCATGACTAAAAGGTTAAGAACCACTGTTCTAACTAGTGTTGCTAGAGAACACCACGTAATCAAAAATCCAGTTCCTATGGATTTCATATTCGTAGGTGGTTCAATAAGTGATGGTAGAACAACAACAACAACAACAGCCCATAACGTCCACTGCTGGACACAAGCATCTCCCATGATGTGAGGAATTTGCCGTAATCTCCACGCTTGGCAGGCGGATTGGAGATCGCAGTGATGAAAGACTAAAAGAAAACACTGCTGCCCATTCTCAGGTCTACGGAGGCGCAAGGTATTCTGCCTCAGACATTAGTCGCCTTATACGACACCAGTGAGTGTAATGGGTTGGTTCTATTCTACTCTGCCGGATACCACACGGCTAATGGCATTATTGGATGGTAGAAAGCATAGTAATAAAACAGCATATGAAAATAGGAACTCATTTATTTACATACAAAATATTTACACAGCACCAAACGTTCTTGGTACACATACAAACAGAATGGCATCTTGAGCAAATACACCTAAGTTATTATTAAATCGATTATTATGACGTCACTTCTAATAAAAAACTAAACTATCAAAATTAAAATTATTATGAGTCTCTTTGAGCGAATCTCAAGCCTTAAAAACTAAGTTAGAAAAGAAAATAAAGAGAAATGAGTAAGATTTTGAGCAAATTAAATTACTTCAATTTACGACATATCGCCATCTTGGGCGGGGGTGAATTGTCGCCCCTTTTAGAAATAATAAAAGCCCCAAAGCTCCCAATGTCCGGAGGCTACGGGGATAGAAAATAATTTTAAGGATCATAAGATTTAATCATTATTTTTGGAATGGAATGTTTCATAATACTCTATTTTACTTTATACTCTAAATTAATTAAGAAAAAAAAAGTTCAAAAAAATATAAAAATACCAATAAGTAATAAAAAATAGACACAACCAATATTCATAAAGAACCGCGTGTAAAGAACCCCGATAGGGTAGGAAACAGAATTTATAGAATAACTTTCAAGAGTTGTAACAGCTCTTTGGAATAATTTCAAAATAACTTCAATGTTTGTACGAATTAAAATCTCATTGAACTAATACTAACACTACATACTAAAATTTTGTGACAACCGAATGATAAATATCACAACACGAGCCCTGCATCTGTTTTGCAATCTCCTAATCACTAACGGCCACATGATCGATGAGTTCATAATACTTAGGTTGGAATGTTAACAATTGCTATAAATTCAAGTCATCATCTGACTCGCTATCGCTAAAATCCTTTAAAGCTTTATGTATCTCTTCCTCAACCTCCATCTCGCTCTGCAGTTTCTCATCTACCGCCAACTTATTATAGACTACATTTGGTTTGTAATAGCCGCCGCAACAATACCTCTTCGCGGCACACGATAACATGAAGTACAAACAGACAGAACTGACTGTGAACAAGACTACAACAAGAGCTACATTCAGCCTATAATGCCAATTAGCGTCCTTTATTTGCGCCACTACCGTTTTCTGGTAACAGAAGTATTTAGGTTCGGTGTCTGTTAAGTTGAAGAGTTGAGCGTCGTCTAAACATGACAAACATTGATTGTTGTGAGGGCCCACGCATGTGGCGCATGTGTAATGACACGGCAGGCACGTGAGAGGGGGCTTAGCGTTGCTCTCGTTAGATGCAGGCTCCATATCTAAAGCTTCTAACGCGCTCTGCTTAGGGGCGTCGCCGTCCTCTCTTTTCATTATAGCCCCTTCGGAGTAATAAGTTAGATTACGTCTTCTTGAGCTCCGTTCCATCAGAATCTCACTGGCATACGTACCGTCTGGACAACGTTTGTAGCATCGACCGGAGAACAAATGCAAGCCCTTCGCGCACTCTAGTGAAAGAAAGAGAACAAAGATATTTAATTACATGAAACAATAGAGCGACAGTCCTTCACCACCCAGCACCTGTTCCAGCGTCCATGCAGCTTGCGATCTCTTGCCAAATGATGCTGATGCGCGTCCGAGCGAGACTCGATGTCAGTTCACAGATAGGAGGGAGGGAGGGAGCAAGTTTAGGAAAACTTAGGAAAGGTAACATAGAATCTTGTCACTGATCTCAAATAATTTTGGTCATACATACTTTGTCGAATCATACAGTTGACGAAAACAAACGAATGTTAAAATAGAAGTAAACATGCAAAGAGACGTGCACAAAATTAAATGAAATCAGACAGAGAATAAAGTTTAATTTCATGTGACGAAGAATGAGAGGTGAGAAGAAACTAATAGTAAATGTTTTTAAAATTGTGCCAGTGTAAACTAAATCGACATGTGAAATAATGAAGCGTGGTTTGCGGTGCTAACTGATTAAAGCAAGCTTAATCTAAGCAAAGCGAAACATGCATTAAACAAATGTAGTAAAAATAAACAAAATACAACTAATGAAACACAGTTTGTTTTCTTATAACAACACGTAATGCGACTAACTGCTTAAATGTACTATCAGAGACAAGAGACTATAACAATATTGTCGTCAAAATGAAAACCTGAGTAAATTTTGTAATAAAAGATTGTTTTTATTATTTCCCGTTCACATTAGATTCAATATATACAAATTATGCTTCAACATTTACATTTATAGATACAGTTCATTCGGCTGCTACTAAACTTCGAAATTGGTGAACAATTTTACATTTTACACAACTATTATAAAAATGAGCTTTTTTTTGATGATTTCTAGTCCATCGAGCGATAGTTTTACAGTAGACCAACATTCTTTTTGACTTGGAATCTGTAGAAAATGAAGTGTTAGAAGTGATGATGGAGAAGTATTCTAGATACTTATCTATTACATTAAAATTACGATAATTTTACTACCAGTCGATGAGAAATCATGAACGTTCAGTCGTTTTCAATTTACAGGTTTGTGAGCAAATTTGTACAAGTCTCCAAATTTATTTATATTGATACATACCTACTTATTATTTACAATTATTTTTTATATTGTTCTATGCTATATGGATTGGCAATCTTTGCTATGATCACAACCACAATATGCAATTATGTTAAACCTACAAATTACGTTCAAATACATAAAAAAACTACATTCATTTTATGTAGTGTTCATCGTAGCATATTTTTCTTTGATTGAAAAGCTGAGCTGATACCAGTAACGTGAAAAATTAAGAAAGAAAGCCATTTCCATTCAAACAAGCGAACATAAAAACAAAGTAAAATCGAATTCATTGCAATATTTCTTCCGTATAAATACTCCGAAGTTCATCTTAGCTATCGCTTCTGAAATTAAATGTTAGACTGAAATCTCATGTTCCCGACATGTCTAAATGCTTCAAAAATCATGATTGGTAGCGTGACAACTCCTAAATTATGCTACGACAAACACGTCGTCGAGAATAAGGACAATTTAAATACGAAACTTATTATAACAGATATGTATTCCTGTTCAAACATACGTAAAGGCGATCTTTTCATCATAACAGATATAGAAATATAGGTATTCTTCATTTAATTAGGAAACTATTTTAAAATATTCATGAATGTTGATGAATAAACAAATTAGAAATAGCTGCAAACAACTCTACAACTTTATAAAGCAACAACTCACTGAAAAATATCGCCAAAACGATGCCTAAATAAATCAAAACATGATTTATTCTAAAATAAATTTATTCTATTACTTTATTATAATATCTAAATATAGTCATTAATAAATAAATCATGTTATAAACATGTGAAGGGCTTCAGTAAATGCGCTAACATTTGGTATAATTTTCATTTAAACGTAGACTGATACGTTTTTAAGTGAAAATTCAAGTTGCACAGTGAACTAGCAATAATTTATAAAATAAAAAAATAGCTACACGTTGCAAGCTGCAAAAAAAAAGTACTCTGAGTAATTTTAAAGCGTACGTATGTAATATTACTTTTGACCAAAATCTTACTCATTTGGATATCAAAATGAGTACAATTTTGGTCACAGTGCAAAATAAGTACGTAGAATGGGCCTAAGTTAATACACCACAATGATATTACAGTAAAGCAGTGTTCACACCAAATGTATAGTCTATCATCGACATTGAAGTGACATTGACAAAGTATGAGAAACAAAAGACAGTCAGCTGTCTGGTGAAGTTGCTTTTTGTTCATTCATTTTGAATTTGGAGAAAGAATCACTCGGCCAGGCTCTAGGGCAATACCTATAAAATTCGTGACATGTAACTTCTGTCACAGACCAGTTTTAAAGCCGTCATTTATGTCATAGTGCAAAAAAAGTGACACGCTAGTTTATATTGAAAGTATTGACAATGCCGCCTATATAACAGCGACCCAGATGAAGTGGCGTCTCCGTGTTCTATGTCATTGAAAAAGAATCTCAGAGTCGGCGGCCTACGATACGTTTTGGTGTGAACTCCGCTTACATATTGATTTTAAGAAAAACTTTATACATTGTTCACTCATACTCACTTACACGTTTGCAATTACTCGTGAAAAATGGACGTTACCGACTTGATATCGTAATTATACATTATTATACGTAATTGCACTTGTTCACTAGCTCTTCATTTATATTTTTGCCAATAAAGTGATGGTTTATACAAATGAACATTACTTATATAGTAACACCTAGAGAATTACATTTATTTCATTTTATTTTAGCTGTCCATGTTAAAAGATTGATGTTTTTTTCGCATGAAATGTTTTTGGGAGCGTTAAAATGTTAAGTCCAGACGTCGAAATAGCTATTTCTTGTGTTTAGTTAAAGCTTCTTCTTTGTTTAAGAATTTTCCAGCTAAGTAGCATCGTATCTTTGTAACAGTTCCTTAGTTTTCCTTTAACATCTGTTTAATCTATTGTCAAAAACATAATTATAATGTCAAGTGATTTAATTGGCTGTTTTTATTTCAACCAGTCACAATAATCTATTATGTTTACATCAGAGACTTTACCTCCTTCTTGCAGTAACACTAAGCGGCACCCAATTGAATGCGTAAATATTATTGCACTGTTGGATTTTCAACCTTACTACGAAGAATTAGCGTCGAAACTTGGACCTCCAACAATACGCTATTGCATACAGGATATTTACAGAAAAATTTGGTCTTTCCGTCTTTTTCTTTCGACAATTTTTCGTAAATTGCTTTCTCAAACGTTTGGACTCAACACGATAACAGCAGCAACTGTTAACTATTACATTATACATCTTTTAACGAACAGTACGTAAATCTTAAGTACGACTCTATGTAGGTACAAGACGCGGCATTATTTTCTAACTATTGGTAAACATTCTAACATAACTTTGGCTGTGTGCACGCCGATCTTGTCTGGTTATCTGGACAAATCAGTAAAGGAGTATATATCCTTTCTTTCTAGATCGAGCCGTTAGGAAAGCTAAGATCATGCGGACTTTTCCTTGTTGAATATGATTTTAAGTTCAATGGTCAGGTAAATCAACCAATAGCCAAGGTCTTGCCAAGGGGGATTGATTCACCCATACCCCTTGTTGTGGATTCACTGGGTAGTGGAGGTCCGATAAGCAGTCGTTCCGTCTAAAACATTGATATTCAGCTGCATCTGGTTAAGCTGGAAGCCGATCCCAACATAGTTGAGAAAAAGCTAGGCAGATGAGATGATGATTGTCGAATAGTTCAGAAAATAAAAAGAGAAGGACGGAAATCGTCAAGTCTTTTTCAAATTTAATAGATTTATACTAAAAACTAGTCTAAAACCAGCTAAATAAATGAATAGATGTCTGAACTAAATGCGAGTTGAATAGACAGAATATTTTGAAGTAATCAGTCAAATCTGTAAGGATTAAGACTGAACCAATAGTGAAACAGTATTATGGGATTTCCAATGAATCCACCGTTCAATACTGTCAGAGTTGTATAGCTGCCTATAGAGCAGTTAGGCTCTGGTTACCGCCAAAGCTTTTGAAAGCTGTTCCTTTTGGAACTATCTCCGTGGATCAAAGCAATGTTTGAGCTTGTTTGCTTGGTTTAGTTGCCTTATTTTTTAAGTACAGTTGTCTTATTTTTTAGCTAGCAGCATTAATTTTTAGGAACAAGAAATCGATGTCATAATGAAGAGTCATTTGTTAAAGTTGTTTTAGTTTTTTTTTAATTTGTATCTACCATAGTCATTGAAAGTTTTGCTTTACATAAATTTAAAAACCATGTAGCTGATTTGATTGGTAAGAAACAAAGGTAGACCCAGACAGAATCGGCAGACACAGCATCGCTACTTCCCACATTGTGATCGGACAGCAGCATAATCGTAACTTAAAAACAAACATATCAATAATAACAGCTTGTACTTAGATATAAACCCGGTAAATTTAACTAAAATCACAATGCCTTAGGCGCAGTACTAGGGTCCCAGCGGGGCGACAGAGGTCGGCGTTAGGCGTCGTAAGCAGGGCGCGCGTGGCGGCCGCGACGTCCGCGACCCAAACCACGCGCGTCTTAAATCTAACCTAGCAGTTAGTGCACAATCGCGATTACTTACTCTATGGGGCTGTCTGCGTTGAGTCCTAATACCTGAGGACTGTAGACCCAACGCGTCGGCCACTGACATTAACATGATGATGAAGAGGCACAAACCTAGGCAGTGTATCGACTGTGGCGCGTGTGTTGCACAACCCGAAGCGGTGCCCGTGTACTGTCCCGCGCTGCCTGAGTCCACCGTCTCCGGGGGACTATCTTCGCTTATCTAGTAAAAAAAAAAAAACGTTAATTCCAAAAAGAAAATCAGTCTCTTTTCACTCTAAGATGTTCAAAGAAATACAATTTATTTCATGAGATACTTTGATAGGATAAGTACAAATAAGATTCTAGATACGCTACGAAGTGAAATCTGGTAGTAAAATAGCGGCTAACTTAAATACACATTAGTAAAAATATATTTGACTTCTAACATAGGTATACTAAAAATAAAGGTTTTTTTTTCAAGATGGTCAAAATAACGATCTTCAAGTGTTATGTTTTTAATAACAAAATACTCAATCAAACGAACAGTTTTTAGGTACATTTTGTTATAAACATACACTTTTCATACCATGTAACTTTACCGAATTCTTCATTCGTTTTCACCATTTTCCGAATATCTATGACGAACGAAAAAATACTTTATTGAAGTCATTATTTGTGTACTTCACAACTGATATTTTTGAATTAAACTTATTATGTAAACATACTAAACACTAATACTGAACATGGAAACACAAAAAAAAATCGCGATTTAATTAAAATAAATTGCTAATTTTATCGAATTATTTGGGCACAGGGTGCAGGGTTGTGTATTCAGTTACAATATCTAAAAATAAAATTGTGCAAACAAATCCTTGACGAATTTCCATAATAACTTCCTAACTACTCATTGTACATTTTTTCTAAGACACAATCTATACAAAATGACGTTAAGCTGTTGGTCCCGGCTGTCATTTGTAGATCTTTGACAGTCGTTAGGTAGTCAGAGGCCCAAAAAAGTCTGACAACCAGTCTTACCAAGGGGTATCGTATTACCCGGTACTAACTGGGTTGTGGAGGTCAGATAGGCAGTCGCTCCATGTAAAATACTGATATTCAGCTGCATCCGGTAAAACTGGAAGCCGACCCCAACATAGTTGGGAAAAGGCTAGGCAGATGATGAATCTATACAAAATGAGTTGATGATGTACGCACGGCGACTATACAAAACCAATATATACAGATCTCTGATTGTACGGGAAATCTATACAAAGCGAGGCAATGTTATACGGGAATATATCATGTATACAGCGTTAGTTTTCAATGACCGGCAAAATTTTCAGAGATGGTAGAGTCGATAATATTTTCGATATAATGAAAAAAAAACACATTTTTTTAAATAAAATTTCATTCCTGTCCACCACTAAGAAGTGAACGTGTGGATATTGCAACAGCACAATTCAGTTCAACAACCTAGATAGATAGCAGTTAGCACACAGATAAATTTGGCGGTGCATGCACGCACACAAGTGCATTGATTCCCACTAGGATTATGATTTAGGAATATTTTAGGACATTTTCAAACGAATGCTATTATTTTATTTTATATTTTCGACAATAATATTTAAAATACACTTTTGGTTTGATATCTATGTGTGATTAAAATTCAAAAGCGATTTTTTCGAAGAATTAAGGTAGCATCTTTGAAACCTACCATTCGTAATAGTATAGCTTTCAAAAACAAAGTTCTTATCACAATAAAAAAACCGATCTACTGATCGTATAAAACGATCCTTTCACACTTCACAAAAACACTTTCAAAAACACTTTCAAAAGTTCAGGAGCATAGACCTCGCGGCTGTACGAACTAAATTCCTAATTTTCACTCAGACTCGTCTAGTCCTTGCTACCATTTGTTCAAGTAAATATCTTTCAATGCACACTAAAAGAGAGAAACAATCTTCATAAAGTTTCTCGTTTCATCATCGTCTCGCGTTTATCAAATAACGTAAAAACCGTCTGTACAGTATATGAAGAAATGTTAGTTCCATTACATGAAATAGCAGGTTTTATCACAAGAATTGCGGGTGGCAAAGTCTTGATGAGTTCAAAGTTGTGTTCTTGTTTAAGGAAGCTTGCATATTGAGACGGATTGGTAATTCGGTACAGGTAAAGTAGTCCCATACTTCATGTATGCGCTCTACTACAACAGCCCATAACGTCCACTGCTGGTCATAAGCCTCTCCCATGATGGGAGGAATTTCCCGTAATCTCCACGCTTGGCAGGCGGATTGGAGATCGCAGTGATGAAAGACTAACAGAAAAAGCTGCTGCCCCTTCTCTGGTCTACGGAGGCGCAAGGTGTTCTGCCTCAGACAAAGAAACACGGTGCACACAATGAGAAAAAAAACCGACCAAGTGAGAGTCAAACTCGCACACGAAGGGTTCCGTACCATTATCTATCCAACATTAGACAAAACGACAAAAAAATCACGTTTGTTGTATGGGAGCCCCCCCCCATAAATATTTATTGTATTTATTTATTTTTAAAGTGAAACTAAACAACTACTAAATTAAATAGTTTGTGAATATTTCAAGCGTCTACCTGTAAGAAAATCCTGTTAATATCGAGCAAAAAACAGCAAAAAAAAAACAAGTTTGTTATATTTGAAATATTAATTTTATATTAATTAAAATAATAATTTGAAAATTTCAACTGTCTAGCTATCACGGTTCATGAGATACAGCCTGGTGACACACAGACGGACGGACAGTGGAGTCTTAGTAAAAGGGTTCCGTTTTTAGATTTGGTTACGGAACTCTAAAAATAGGCTTTCCGAAAAAAAAATTGTTTAAATGTTTATGTTTCTTTTAAATGCGAGTGCAAACAGTACATCATGATGCATAATACCCAGACCGATCATTACCGATCCTTTCCGACTTGTCCGTACGGGGAAACCGTATCATTATGCAAGCACCCTTAGTGTGGGGCGTAAATTTCCGAATCGCGTGAGGATATTAGCCTAGATACAAAGCGCAGTAGTTTTCCTACCTAATAAATAATCTAGGGCTATTAATCTTCGAAGTAGAAATAAATCATAACAGCAGTAATTTAAGTGGCGTGGTGGTATATAACATTAGAGTCTACGAACTACGCTATCTTTTCTCAAAGATGTCTCAAATCTGTCATCGAGTAAATTATTTGACTATATTTTATTCAGATGAGAATTCTGTATCGTATTTTTAGATTTGAAGATAGAATTCTTGGATTTGAGCTAACAACCTTTCTATTGTAATATTTTCTTTGAATTTACATATTGATATTCTCAGACGACCTTTAGGAAACCTACGAAGGATAGAAATCTGATATTTTAATGATTGAATTAATTTCGGCCTATTATAAATTAAAGTCGCCGCGGTGTTCTTCTCACTCCGCAATGGATCCTTTATTATGTGGTTTTCACCATCATTGAGAATATACAGGGTGTAAACAGACTCTTCTTGAAGCCGTTAACCAAGAATTCTGTACATCAAACTAAGTAACCCTACACAAAAATTATTGCTGGGAAATGACTTTTTTTGGGCAAAAAATCACGTGTTACGGTAAAACTCAATGTAACGCACTCAAAACATTGTGCTGGTGGATGGATTGAATAGTGTGGGGGTCGTGGAGGTGTTTAAAGTTCTTAAATTAAAAATATGTATTAAAAAAAAAACTTATGAAAAAGTTGGAACTTTGACCCCCATTATCTTAGTAACTAGAAGGTTCCTAGGCATACCTAGGAACCTTCTAGTTACTTTAGTTAGTTTTCTTTTATTTTTTCATTTGTTAGGCCATAGCCTAGAACAAAAAAATGATCGCAATGATGGGGAGATCAAGTACCTTTCGGCTTCGTTAAGAGTCTTTTTACACCCTTTATTCCAGTGTTACTAAACTCCCTTATTATAAAGTAACCTCAATGTTTCCCCAAAGTGGTGAAATAATAAACACCGTGGTTTATTTGTGTTTAGCATGCGAACATTGGTTAAAAATAAATGAACTTTACGTTGACGTTTCCCATAAGGGATGGTGGGGTCTGTAAGAGACAATGAGGAAATAACCTCAGGTGAATAAGCGGAAAATTGTTTTGTGTCAACCTTAACAAATTAGCAGCATTATTATTTTGCACCTTTGTTTTCCTCTTTGCAACATCAAACGTTATAAGTCAGCTTAACAGATTTAATTCATACTCTTATATTCTGTAAGATTTTTAAAATCATAGATGAAGGATCATCACCGATAATTATTTTTGTGACATTCTTGGATATCAGATTAACGCCCGTTGTATTAACAACTTTCAAAAATCCATCAACGTGTTGTTATTTAGTCTGCATTTAAGATAAGTGTATACACGAACAAAACTCTCGTAAAGTAAGTATGACTTATTTCACATATATTTTTTCCTATCTTGGTATTATTCTATTAATAACAGAGTCCCAGATAAGGGCTTGAACACATCCAACGTTGTTTTTTGGTGAATGGGTGTCAAGGGAACAACAGCTGCCTTTCCTATTTCGGTCCCTAAATGTGACGTGTTTTGGTTAAAGAGAACTGTCAGCTCCACGCACTATTATGTCACGGATGGAGCGTCTAAAGCTATGACTACATTGATACATTCTCGGTTTCTGCGTCCTATTTGAGGAATTATTCAAACGCAATGTTCAAGGAGGTCAGATGGCTGTCACTTTGTGTGAAATTATGAGGATACTCAGAAGGTGGTAAACACGACTGCTGAGCAACTCAGGGTACGGTTTTGCATTAAATTCTCAGAGTTTTAAATCAGGAATAACTTAGTAACAGCACGAAGTTTGTGGTTGGCGGTATCAAACTCCCATGTTTTGGAAAGCACATTAAACCGTTGCTCCCACGGCTGATCTCTCTCCGGGCGTATATATTGCCGGTCCATAAGAGCAAGGAAAGAACGTGTGCCCTATTATATTATTTCCTGCGTCGTAACTAGTGTTTTATTCAGCTACCTACATGGTAATGCCTACCTACATATCCTCACTACGAGCTGACAATTAATTTGTGTGGTTATTTTGACAAGCCGCAGGCTGCCACACTATTCCCAAACCACTGCAACTTCTGAAAACCAGAATCAATAGTGGCGACCACCAGAAAAGCGCCGAGACAATGAAGTTCGATGAAATCCCAGAGAAACAATTAATGGATCACGCAACGAAATTAATTAGAAAAGCATAGCGGTAGTTATGTTTTTTTCAGTATGCAGTGCAAACGTTTGCCAATGAGAACCCTACAATTTTCGACACGTTTTACCAGGCTTTCCGCAAAATTTATTCCGTATGTTGTCCAATCAACTTGTCGATGTTAAAAATGTACAAGCAACTGTACTAATTGGCGAATCGCATCAACCGTTAAATTACGCCGATAACACAGTGTGCCGTATTAGCAAATCTAACGCCCGCAGCAAGGATACATTAGCCAATTAGTCGAGCCGATGGACAGTCATGGTCCAGTGGATTGACTTGGCCACAACATGTCCGTCTGTTATGTTCCGTGGTTCTGTCTTGGAATTGATTTGGTAGATTTCCTGCTATGTAGCATTATTAGCCTTTAATGTGTTCACTGGTAAGATTGGTGCCTGGCTTGAATTATTGTCGCGCTGACGGTCGGTCGCGCACCGTCGCGTCGGTCACGACGACGTACGAGTATACATTGCGTTCTATATGTATAGCAACATACTACGACGCTGTCGTATGCGGCGCGTATTTGCTTTTGTTTCTTCGCTGGCGTACCTACGCGGCCGACCGACGGTGAGCGACCTACCGTCAGCGCGACAGTAATTCAAGCCTTAAGGTCGTATTATCCACAGAAACTTTAGTAATATAAGCCTATCGAAGATTGGGGTAATCTTCGAAACCATACGGATCCGGTTCCGAAAATTCTACCACACACAAACTTACAAACAGAGTTTACCTCTTTATAATTATTAGTATAGAGGGTCAATCGACATTGGTAACTAAGAAAACTGCTGTAAAATAAAGGTGATGTCAAAGCACATAATTGCCTTGGACGTCTGGTTATACTGGTCTGCATTACACGTGTTAGAAAAACTAATTATGATTGATGCAACAGCAAATCTGCATCCTAATTGCAATACTTCTCGTGTTGACATGCTGTGTTATTCTTGTTGTTGAGCATACGAACTTATAAAACACGTGAAGCAACGGATTCTGTTGCAGTCAGTCGATATTAAAACATTTTATTTAAATTGGGAGTGAGCTATACCTAGTGAACTATGCTAAGCCTTTGGGTTAGGTGTTACAGTTTAGTCTTCTTTGGTCAGCTATTTTTCAAACGCAAATAGTAAGAGCTAGCATAAGTATAATAATCAGCTGAAGCCGATCGGGTCCATCATTCATCATTCAGGTTTAGCTGCGCTTGCCTAGGTTGGTCCGTGGATGGGTGACCACCCACTACATACCAAGTTTCCTCCGTGCCTCGGAAAGCACGTTAAGCCGTTGATTCCGGTTGTCATTTGTGTATCTTTGACAGCCGTTACAGGTAGTCAGTGGGCCGAAAGTCCGCCAACCAGTCTTACCAAGGGGTATGGTATTACCCAGTATCTAACTGGGTTGTGAAGGGCAGATAGGCAATCGCTCCACCCTACCTAAGATTTATGAAGTCGTACAGATTGTCAAAATAAAGGCCCCATTAACACAATTTTCACGGCAATTTTTGACCATTTTTATTTTTCGCCATTTCTATAAAAGAAGATTTGTATTGCGTTCAAACGTGTGTAAATGGCTTTTTTACTGTCTGTATATTTGTAAGAGACACATTTTGTTCGCGACTAAAATTTTATTTTATTTTACCGTATTGTGAACGGTCTGTGACAATCATTATTTCTATGGTGATAACAGTTTGAAGTGTTGTAAAGACATTGTCATTAAATACGTTTTTAGCTTAAATAAGTAAAATCTCTCTCTTGGAAAATTCAAAACGAGCACCTTTTTCCTTAATTTCTCCTAAGTTATGTCAAGTTTAGGCTTAAGCTCAAAGATATTTAGGATACTACAGATGTATTTTAGAGACAGAGTTTCTATTATAATTTTTAGCCCGAACCCAAATAATAACTGACTGACTGACTGAATAATAAACTGCCACGTTGGTTTAGTAGTCGCAAGCGCGATTGTTGAACAAGAAGTCCTGGGTTCGATTCCCGGGTCGGGCAAAGCGTTATTGGATTTTTCCATAGATAATTTCCACGGAGTCCAGATCTGTGCCTGTGTTGGCAATAGGCTCGCCCCCTACTACATGGGACTTTAACATAACTGGCAAAATGTAGGTGTACTTTAGGCATGACGTCAGTATCAAAAAATGAAAATCTATTTAGTCCGTCAGTTAAAGTATTGGAAAATAATGGACTGACATGATTGACAAAGATAGAACGCATCAAAACTGGGGGCTCGTGACGTCAGAACTAGCTAAAGATTATACCAAGGCGTGACGTATTGAGAATTTTAAAAGCGTCATATCTTCGTCAATTTTGGTTTACGTAGCAAAAGAAAAAATACGGGTCAAATACTTTTTGATAATCTAACTGACGGACTAATTAGATATTTTTTGTCGTCTACCCTACTAGGTATACCTGTGCCTACCTCCTCGGGGATTACAGGTGTCATGTTATGTAGGTAAATCAATTCAATGTTGACACATTGGCACACAAGTGTTTAAAACAATAACGCCACATATAGCCATTGTCTAGTTATTGACTTAAGTCCAAATGTTTGAACTCGGTATAACAATAATATGAGGACAATGCAGAGCCATCGTGTTGTATGCTTGTATGGATATCTCTACAGTAAACGAGAACAAAGATGGATTAGACATTGCCACTTATTTTGTTTGTTTTAGAAATTACTACCTACCTAGTCCTTAGAGACGAATTTCAATATCTACCACCGATACAGCAGTATCAGCACATTACAGCACTGATACGATACAGCACTGATACATTACAGCACTGGTACATTACAGTACGATACAGCAGTGACAATGATATTCTGGCGCTTGACAAAAGTTTAACTAGCAAAAAAATCACCTTTAAAGTTTACTAACTGTGCTATTCTACCAGGATCTGGAACTTTGCGCGAAAGGATATTTGCGCGAATGGACATGTACGCGACTGGACTTTAGCGTGAACGGACTTTGCGCGTAAGTGTCTTTTGCGCAAACGTCTATCGCGCAAGTGTCCTGTTACCCTTCTACCAACGTCTTTCAAACGCACATGATCCATGTAGCATTGTACTTCTCCACAAACGAAATTATTTTATAACTTCCATCACTGCAAAATGCTACTGTAGCTCCAAAACAAACGTTTCCATGGCGCATTCAAACAGGAAAAAAAAATATGATACAAGGATTTGTTTGCACAGAGTAAACAACAAACAGAGAGTTCCAACTCACCGTGTGCGAGTGCCAGATGAGCGTGGGGTCGTCGTCGAGTGCATTCTGTCGCACGTCTTCAACTGACTCCGCGGCTTCGCTCGCCCCGCTCCATGTAGTACCACCTCCACTAGACGGCACCTCTGGAGGTACCACCACCCCGGCCGCACCCGCTCCGCCATTCAGTGAGTTTGTCTCAGGAGATGCGTCGTACTCTTGAGGTGGTGTTTCCGTACCGTAGAATATCAACTCCCATTGTGTTAGTGGACCCGCTGCGGAAATTAAATAATTTCAATAGGTAGGAATTATAGTGGAGTGATGGTGTTCTACAATTAAAGCTCTATGTTTTGTTATTACGCAGTTAAACACAAAGCGTGAATATGAATACTAGTAATAAAAAAAGGGCTTGTTGAACGGCAACGACTACAAAAGTAATAAACTCAAAAATTCACAAAAACGAAATTAACCGTTACTATCTACTCCACGTAATTACATAATCGAAAACAAAACTCAATTCAAACCGAAACTGTATAATTAAATAAAAGTTTCACTACAAAATAAAATGTAAATAATGCAAACACACGGCATGCAAAGAGCGGCGGACTCTGGAACAAAGGTAATTGACGTGCAGGTGGAAACTAGCGGCGAGAATAAACGGTCGGAGCAAAACACGGACACGACATGCATGGCGGTACCGTGGGCTTGAAGTGGTGCGGGGTATATGCGCTGTATCTTGGGGTACTGCTCGAACAGACTGGACATCTTGCGCCCTCTAGCGTCCGCCAGCGGGTCGCCCAGGTCCGCGCGCAGGTTCAGACTCAGGTCCGCCGCAGTCGACGTCGTCACCCGCGCGGTCGTGCTCTCAATCGGCGAACGTGTCGCCGGCCGACTCTGTTTCGACTTTTGTGAATTCCTATTCGGATTCTTTGAATTCTTATTCTTTTTCCGCTTCACCAGCCCAACAGTGTAGGTTGGCACGATCGGTACCGGCTTCCCTCTATTGTTTTTGTTGCGGCCCGCCTGCACCACTATGGGTCGCGTCGCATTGCCCTTGTTGCGTATTATTGGATTCCGGAACGGTATGGGATCGTTTTTAGCTGCAGGCGTGCTAGTTCCATATAAAGTTAAAGACCAATCTTGCAACGTTGCTCTCCCTATGACGTGGAATTGAACAAACAGATATTGATTTACAAACATTTTATTCTACAGCTACCGAGGATTACTGAAAATCTTTTCGCTCAATATAATGATAAGTAGCTGAGCTGAATAAACAATCTCTGGAGCTGTCGTCTTAAGCCTTTCTTGGGCCTTTAAAATTTCCAGACCGCCGACTTTTGTGACAAGCCATTCGTTATAAATGCGGTCATAAAAACTTTGCAGATTAAAGTCAGACTTTCTGCTATTAAAGATTCATTAAATTATGTAGGTACTTATTACAGGGTGAGTATTTAATTCTAAGATTAGTTAGCACGATGATTGAATTAGTACGAAAATTCCCCTGTCAAATCTGGCACCTCTTGAAAACATGCAGAATGTATAGTGTCATTTCGCTTACCCATATATCGTCCCTCGTTGGTGATTTCTATGCGCCAGACGCCCAGAGGCGACTCACCCCACATGTGCACGGACATGAAAGGCCACGCGTTGAAGCCAGCGCGGGACGAGTCGTGCGGCCTGCCGGAAAATTAACCGTCTAATTACACCCAGCGAGTGCTAGTTAGCGTCTTGTGTCGGCTTTAATAAAGTGAACAACTAACAACACACTGTACAATGTACATGATTAATTGCGCTGCGAACACAGTGAGAGTAGAGAAAGGAATATATTTGACTAAAGACCACCGCATAGATAAACACTGCATTTGACAATCATCGCCTCATTTCGAACCATTTGGGATTTGTGTCAAGAAACTCTATGCTGCAACGAACACTATTAGCAAAGTAATGGCATCATCATACTCGGATCAGAATCAGCTAGTAAAATGAATTGAGGCGATGTCGATCTAGTGCAGAGCTGTTAAGTATTCTATAAGCCTAATCATCTGTCTAGCCTTTTCTCAACTATGTTGGGGTCGGCTTCCAATCTCACCGGATGCAGCTGAATACCATCACTATTTTACATGGAGCGACTGCCTATCTGACCTCCACAACCCAGTTAGTACTGGGTAATACGGTACCCCTTGGTAAAACTAGTTGTCAGACTTTTTTAGGCCACCGACTACCTGTAACGACTGTCAAAGATCTACAAAAATGGCAGCCGGGACTAACTGCTTAACGAGCTTTTCGAGGCACGGAAGAAACTCGGTATGCTATGAGTGGTCACCCATCCACAAACCAACCTAGGCAAGTATTATATAAGCCTAAGATAGCTAATTCCCAGTCTATAAACAAAAATGTTCAAACACAATTTTTAGTGAACATTTTTATTTTAACATTCTAAAAACATCCAATTTCCCCGTATTTTAGCTTTAATAACGTTGTCCGTGAGCAAATAAAGTCGTGAGCTGGAAACTAGTAAGGCAAACAATGACGGACGTAGCAAAACATTATCACGTCTATTTTAAACTGAATAGATGGCGCATTTTGTATTTGCGGCCACGTTGTTCCATGTCACAGCACATCATAGCAGCGTGCATTAGCTTTGACAGTGCAGTGAGTGTTTAAACAGTAGGCTAACTCTCAGTTCTCGAAGTATTTTTATAACTAACTTATGTCCGCGACTTCGGGCGCGTGATGTTCGATAACATTGTCCCACGGGATCACACTACCGGTATAAAATGTCTTGTGTGTTAATCCAGATTTTAAACTATCTGTGTGCAAAATTTCATCCAAATCCGTTCATTACTTTTTGCGTGAAACAGTAACAAACATCCATCTATCCTCACCAACTTTCGCATTTATAATATTAAGTAGGAAGTAGGATAGGATGGGATGTGTATTATTTGAATAGGCACTTGAAGTTTAGTCTTGGTTGTTTAAAAGGCATTTTTACACGACTGCCCAAAAAGAAATGTTATGTTTTCATGGTTCATGTGTGTTTCTTTATTCCATCTTATCTTCTATACGCCCAAACCGATTTCGATGTATGTGGTATCGTTAGAATCTTTTTAAATGTATGATTTTATCTCTCAAATCTGTGTGGTCCATCTCAGACACAAATCTGCATAGTACTCATGAGAATTGAGCAAGATTATGTCTGGACTTCAACAGAGACTATGACCTCTGAGTTTGTTTCGGCTGTTTCTTCTCAGAGTAGTCAGGTACGAAACACCAGCCCCATCTGGTTTTTAAAAAATGACGTTTAAAAGTGTTTGTAAAAACCTACTTGCAAAAATAAACATCATTTCATTTCTTCTAACTTTCCCACTGCAGGGCTATGGTTGTTTGGCCTGTTTTCATATAGAGAAGGTATGAGCGTTTAATTTAACATTAATTAATCAAGTTGTATTTAACTGTACGAGTATTCAAAGGATTTTCATTAAACAATTTTTTTTTTTGATAGCATTAATTAGTTGTAGACCTCAACACCTAAGTATAGCGTTTACATGTTTTTTTAAAGGAATGTTTTTTTCTCATAGTTTTATTATTTTAACTGGTTGCTGGAAACTAATACCTTAGTATGACTACCAAGAAACGTTTTCTCAAAGCAATATAGGGTTTATCTTGCATAAACAAAACGTTTCTTGGTAGCCACTCGATAAATGTTTGGCTTTAGTGCAAACACTGGCTTTGAAACGCTCCATAGAATGACAGAATACAGGACGAAAATCAAAGCTAGTAATAGGTATTGATGAAACTAGAATATAATTCAGTGATTGAAAAAGGACCCGAGTTAAGCCAGGAATTGAATCTGACCTTTGCGCAAATAATGTATTTAGAAAACCACTTGTTGTGGCCAGAAATTGAAACTGAGGTTTGCGCATGCTTACTGATTTTTCACCAGGCATTTCTCCAAAAGTAGATTGTTCATGTTAAATATTAAATTCTGCACGTGTGGAAAGTCGAAGGAAATTCAAAATGTACAAATTTTGAGTTGGTTAGCTCGTGGTTAAGCAAAAACCGTCCCGTAGTTTGAACGAAGATTAAGTTACAGCTGCGGAGGTTAGCCCGTAGGCGGGTGGCCAGTAACTGAATTGTGAGGCAGGTCAGGTAGGCAGACACTTCATATAAATTGCTACTAACAAGTAGAAATTCTGGTTAGACTGATATCCGACCCTAACATACACTGGCCTGCAAAACTAAGTATCACGCTTTTAAAATTGCAATAACTTTTTAAGTATAAAAGATATACTTTCGAAACGAAAAGGACTCGAAAAAGAGTTTAATTTTATACATAAAATCTTATAAAGCTGATAAAAATTGCTATGAAACGTTTTTTTTTTAATTTTAAATCTCTAACTTCTATTAGTTTATTTTAAAACTGTAGTACTTAGTTTTGCAGGCCAGTGTAGTTGGAAAAAGGCTAAGCAGATGATCAATAGAGTGTAGTGCTACATCAAGGGGTAAGTATAGGGGTATGAAGATAAGGGTTCTTCAACCCCATAGGAAAGGGAGGATCCTCCGACCAGACTGGTGCTTTTTTTATTGTCTGTCAGGCTACTAGAGAGGAGCTCGTGGCTAAATAATAACAGCCGCTCGGGTCGATCGTTAGGTTAAGCCGTGCTTGCCTAGGTTGGCCTGTGGATGGGTGGCCACCCATTACATACCGAGTTTCCTCCGTGCCTCGGAAAGCACTTTAAGCTGTTGGTCCCGGCTGTCATTTGTAGATCTTTGACAGTCGTAAGGTAGTCAGAAGTCCAAAAAGTCTGACAACCAGTCTTACCAAAGGGGTATCGTATTACCCGGATACTAACTGGGTTGTGGAGGTCAGATAGGCAGTCGCTCCATGTAAAATACTGGTATTCAGTTGCATCTGGTAAAATTGGAAGCCGACCCCAACATAGCTGGGAAAAGGCTAGGCAGATGATGATGTCTGCAAGGCTACTGCCCAAGAGTTGACTGGTTTTTCTATATGGTTTAGGTGACGGATAACTTAAATAGCACGATTTAAACTTTTGATCTTAGTTTTTCATTTGTGTCACCGTTGGCGCTGTAGTACCTTTTCGACAATGTTGCTATAGTACAAGAGCCTATGGTACCTACACTGTTCATAACTCCAAACAGTTCCAGTTTTGACCTTTCAATACCAGCTCAAGCATTCACTTTGAATATTCTACATAGACGTATATCTTCGTCGTTCAATGGACGCAGTAAAGCTGCCAATGTGAGAGCTATTGTGTACTGGTGCCATTATACCTCAATTACTGTGGAGTGTGGAGCTGCGATCTAGGTACATAGCAACGACATTTATGTTGAATGAACTGGACGAATCTTATGTTGCTATCGGAGTTTAACTGGTACTGTGTGGTTTAACATTCAATAATTATGTTCTTAAGGTTAATAGTTTGTTTTACGAGACAGTCTTTCGCAAAGTCTAATAACTACAAAAAAATCGGAGAGTTCTGAGTTTAAAAATGTGAAACGATTCTCTTTGGTGCTTCGTGAACCAAAGAGAATCGTTTTGTGTTTGTTTTATATCCTTACTCCTCACTCCTATCTCCTCCTTAGAGAAGGATATTAAAGAAAAAAGTCGGTATACGGGCGAAAGTTTTACGTGACAACGACTTTGAGTGGTAAAATAATTTTAATGTGAATATTCAACACACTCTCTCGCTCTTAGGCAGGCTAACCATGCCCGAGTGGAAGGGACGCGTGCCTCTCACTCGCTCTCATTGTGAGCGCATAACGTGAGCGGAGCGTAACGCAGTTTCTTGAAGTGTCACCCGGCAAACCAATTTATAAGACGTTGTCACGTCAAAATTGTTCTGATATCAATGATGTCAATGATATCAGAACACTGTTTTTTCTTATCCTAAAGCCCTAAGTTATTAGATTTCAACTGTTAGAAGGTAAATATTTTATTATTGAAGTGTAACCTATTGGAAATAGACTTTCATGTTTCTCTTCTACAATTTTTGGAACACAAAGCTTTGTAGACTTCGAAGAACCTTACTTACTACTACTACTACTACATCAGCCCATAACGTCCACTGCTGGACATAAGCCTCTCCCGTGATGGGAGGAATTTGCCGTAATCTCCACGCTTGGCAGGCGGATTGGAGATCGCAGTGATGAAAGACTAACAGAAAACACTGCTGCCCATTCTCTGGTCTACGGAGGCGCAAGGTGTTCTGCGTCAGACATTAGTCGCCTTATACGACACCCGTGAGTGTGATGGGTTGGTTCTATTCTACTCTACCGGATACCACACGGCTTCCTTACTTAGACAGCTTTAAAAAAAAAACAGTTTTTTACTTATAAAGGCGATATTTGTTGCTTTGATACGCCCGTCAATTACAGGCCGTGTGGAGGGCCTAGGGAGTCAAGATTACGACAAGCTAGAGCCAGCCCCTAAGGCAATCTACTTCTTACAGATACCTTTAGGGATCTCGCGCACGACGCGCCACGACTACGACTTGTCGCATGTCCTGCCGCTATCATTCTCAAACAAAGCTGGTCGGACGACCGGTCATACGATCGAATTTTCTGGTGTCAACCAAAAGTCGCTGTATTAGAGGTCGTGGCGTGCGTGAGGTCCATTAAATAGGCTAGTTTCCATCATGAATAAATTGCAAATCTATTTAGTCCGTCAGTTATAGTATTATAAAATAAATCGGGCTTTATAAAATGGACACGTATTTTTTGTTTTTGTAAATCAATGAATACTGCAAAAACAAAACTTGGGAGTGGGGGTCGTGACGTCAGAACGCACTAAATATTATACTACGGCGTGACGTATTGAGAATTTTAAAAGCATCGTATCTTCGTCAATTTTGGTTTACGTAACAAAAGAAATATACGCGTCAAATATTTTTTGGTAATCAAAGTGACGGACTAATTAGATTTTTTCAGTTGACAAGCCTATTATAAGTAGTAGCCAAGAGTAGTCCTACTATAAATTATAAATGCAAAAGTTTGTGAGTATGGATGTATGTTAGTTACTCTTTCACGCAAAAACTACTAAACGTATTTGGATGAAATTTTGCACACAGATAGTTTATAACCTGGATTAAAACATAGGACACTTTTTATTCCGTCAGTAAGATCCCTTGGGACAATTATCAATCTTCACGCGGGTGAAACCGCTGGCGGAAGCTATTGGTTATTAATTCAAGTCAAGCTTTTAGCCGTGTGGTATCCGGCAGAGTAGAATAGAACCAACCCATTACACTCACGGGTGTCGTATAAGGCGACTAATGTCTGAGGCAGAACACCTTGCGCCTCTGTAGACCAGAGAATGGGCAGCAGCGTTTTCTGTTAGTCTTTCATCACTGCGATCTCCAATCCGCCTGCCAAGCGTGGAGATTACGGCAAATTCCTCCCATCATGGGAGAGGCTTATGTCCAGCAGTGTACGTTATGGGCTGTTGTTGTTGTTTTGGGCCTGAGTAAAGGTATTGCCACCAGCACTCATCATCAGCCTATAATGTTCCCACTGCTGGGACACGGCCTCCTCTCAATGAGAGGGGAATGGGCTATAATCTATCCACGCAGGCCCAGTGCGGATTGGTAGATGTCACATGTCTTCGAATTTTTGGTTCTAGGACATGCCGGTTTCCTCACGATGTTTTCCTTCACCGATTTTGAGAGCAGTGGTGATGAAATAAATTACACAAAGTAATGCGCCTGTCTGGGTTCGAACCCACGACTTACTGTTCGTAAGTCGGGGCCGCCACCTCTGGGCCACCGCTGCTCTTACTAGCACTACACCATACCATTGTATACGTACCTGGGTGCAAGCAGAGTGACCTTAGTCCCAGCAGGTGAGGTCAACACAATGCGCAGGTCACCTCGTCTTGCAGCAGACAACGACACGCGCGCTTGCACGTGTTCCAAGTAGTTGACTCCAGGACATGCGCCAACGTCCAGCTGGAGAAGAATCAGTGGTTAGATGGATAGTTGATAAACCGGGGAAGAAGGGGAATTGATTCGTTTTCCAAAATCTTAACTTGTATTCGTTGGAAGTTGTATGAAAAGGCGATGAAACGGCAAGTGAATATATGAGGTCTATCTATTCATACTCGAAATCTTATAAGGAGTCATTGTACTCATCGTTATGAACAACTTTTACTATGGGACCAAACCCTGAATCCCCTAAATCAGCTGTTCCATACATTTTGACGAGTTATGCGAGGATATTGTAGAGCAGCTGATTTATTTTTTATGTTATATAATTTTCCCTGACTTCAATTACCAGCATGTGACTTCTGCTTTGATTGATGCTATAATTCTTCTGCACCAGCGATACGTTTGGGAGTGCCGCTGCAGATATCCACCCACTACGTAGGTCCACTGAATGTTTACCTTTATGTCCTTGCCTCAAGCTAGATTTACCTATTAAAGTACATAGTTCACTTTTGCATTTCATAATTCAAAAGTATGCTGTATTAATCAGGTTAGTAAGGTACTAAATATGGAAATAAGGCGGAAACGGAAATAATGTGAATTTTGCTTTGGAGCATACTAAGCGAATGCATTTTCTCAAAATAAAACAGTTGTAAGAATAAATTTTCAACACAAAATTGGCTATTAGTGTAAAAGCACAACAAACAGCTTTATCGAAAAAAATACGATGTAAAACTGGATTTTTTTAAATCCTGGATTTTCAATATACGTAGCTCTGTATTTTTTGCACATGCAAAGCAAACTCCATTCGCTGGCTCGGTTGTAGACATCACTTCATTCGGGAGATGGCCTGAAATGCAATAAGCTGAAAACACATTTCGCTCCGTACATACTGTACGGCAACTGCCGACATACGAGAATTTCGCACAAGATACATTTGGGACTAAATTGTCCCAACACTAGTCGGACCACTAGATATTTTAATGACGGCCATATATTCGTTGATTTACTGAATTTAATATGACAGTGGACTTGGTGTAATGAATGTACCGCACACAGATGTTGGATGGCTATGTATGGTAATGTGTGTGAATGCTTTTCCGAGTCCATTAGCATAAACTGGTGAATTCCGATGGTGATACTAAAAGCCTTTGTAGCGTTTAATACCACTTATTTCGAGTTCACGTAGCAATTGTTAATGATGGCCAATGTTCAGCGTTTAAGAAGCAATTAAAAATGATTATGGCGAAAGTTTTCGTCTTTAGCGTTCTATTATGACCTTATCGGGCTATTAAACTTCGGAAATGTAGTAAGTTTTGAGTTTTGTATTAAAATTTCAGGAGTTTCAAACGAATTTCTGGAGGATCTTTATGAGGTTTGGATGTACTGGTGTAAAAGAGGAGTTCATTGGGCTTATCCGGTGGTGTCATTAATTTAAGCGTGTAATATGACAAAGGCTTTTACCCACATTACTCACCGCGGCTTCGGTGTCAGCCACATTTGTGTGCGCCATCATTCGAGTCACGAGTTCGCTCCCGATCACTCACCATCGATTATATTTATGGTACGACTGTTTTTAAATGGATATTATTTGCACGTAGATTGGATATAATGCTTTTATTATGAGGCTTTATAGGTAGCTCGAACTAGTAACTCTTGATATCATGAAGTCGTGTCAAGGTTTTATGGAATTGGCCTTTGGGAATATCCTCACATCTTATCGCCTCTACATAGATGTTTGAATTTATCTCGCAACTTTCTTCAATTCCCCTGTCAATCGTCACACTATCATTTACTTCCTTTTACATTATATCATTCCTCACACCATCCATCCATATTTCTTTGGTCTTCCTGCCTCTTTCAATCCATCACCTGCCTAGCCTTTTCCCAACTATATTGGGGTCGGCTTCCAGTCTAACCGGATGCAGCTGAATACCAGTATTTTACATGGAGCGACTGCCTATCTGACCTCCACAACCCAGTAACTACTGACTACAGTCGTTACAGGTGGCCCAAAAAGTCAGACAACCAGTCTTACCGGGGGGTATTGTATTAACCAGTGTTAATACAATACCCCCCGGGTAATACAATAACCTTGACACGACTTCATGATATCAAGAGTAACTAGTTCGAGCTACCTATAAAGACTGATGATAAAAGCATTCTAACCAATCTACGTGCAAATAATATCCATTTAAAAGCAGTCGTACCACATAAATATAATCGACGGTGAGTGATTTGAGTTAATACAATACCCCCCGGTAAGACTGGTTGTCTGACTTTTTGGGCCACCTGTAACGACTGTCAAAGATCTACAAATGACAGCCGGGACCAACAGCTTAAGGTGTTTTCCGAGGCACGGAGGAAACTCGATATGTAAGGGTGGTCACTCATCCACAGACCAACCTAGGCAAGCACGGGTTAACCTGAAGATCGACCCGAGCGGCTGTTATTATTTAGCCACGAGCTCCACTCCCCCTTTCAATCCATCAACATTTATATTCATCACTCTTTTAGTCACATGCGATTCGTACCCCGTTATCACCAATTTATCTATGTGACAAACTTAAACTTACCTGAACTGTAAAAGCAGATATTGGTGATACTGCGTTGCACTTAAGAGCTTGTGAATCAGTCCCCCAAGTCTAAAGCCAGTCGCACATAGTAATCCTTAGCTTATTGATGCATACGACAGCCTACAAGTTACTAACCTGTAGTGAAACAGAAGCCCTGGGTGGTACTGCTCTTTGCGGTCTCGGTGCAGCAAGTTCACACCTCCGCTGTGGTGGCACAGTCCGCCAGGTCTTGGCCAGTCGCACCATGCCAGTGGCATCTAGAAGCCCGTAACCGAAGGAATGGGAGACGTTGCGGCCGACGCCGTTTACCCGCCATTCGCCACCGATGCTGAGGCGCTCGGGGCGAGCCGTGCGAACAACTGTTGACAAAGAAAGCATTTTGTATTTGATTTATGAATGGTGGAGTATAAATTCTACTTGCGTAAGCACACAGGTGACTAAAATATCGTTTACATTTAATTTAAATTTTACTTTACAATTGTAGCTGTCTGTGACAGCTGTCTTACAGTTTTTAGGGTTTCGTACCCAAAGGGTAAAAACGGAACCCTATTACTAAGACTTCGCTGTCTGTCCGTCTGTGTGTCACCAGGCTGTATCTCATGAACCGTGACAGCTAGACAGTTGAAATTTTCACAGATGATGTATTTCTGTTGCCGCTATAACAACAAATACTAAAAATAGAATAAAATTAATATTTAAGGGGGGCTCCCATACAACAAATGTGATTTTTTTTATAATAATTGGTACGGAACCCTTCGTGCGCGAGTCCGACTCGCACTTGGCCGATTTTTATTACTGTTACAGCACAATCAATCTTCTACATTGTGCTATGATAAAATTTCATGGTTCGATGCCAGTACACACAACATTAATACCAGCACAACATTAATTTAATTGTATCTAGCTTCAGCATTAAACTACGACAAATCTTATATAACCAAGACACAAATTGAACTAATCGATGTATCCCAACAATCCCGAAGCTAGTTTATACCTATTTTATTAACTTGCAAGTCACAGATTCTATTTGGACTCGCCAGATAGTTTTCCTATTCTATTATTAGTTTAATACTGTTTAGATTTAGCCTATAAGGATCACATAAGACTGATGTTACGCATTCAATAGTCTCAGTTTATCAATCAGCTTAGTCGTCATAGCTATATGGTCATCAAGGGACATACAACTGATTCTGGGCCGAATGATAACATTATCGATTGATAGTAATGCCTGCAGCTGCAGGCAGGCAGGCATACATTTAGGAGTCTTCAAGGATCACTGATAGCTATCAGTGATCCTTGCAGACTCCTAAATGTATTGCGTAGACGTAAAGCAGATCTATCATCAGTAATGACTAATGCTGCGGCATCGATGCATATTGCTTAAACAAGCCTCTCTGGTGGCTTAGGAACAGATTTCTAACAAAATTAACAGACTACAGATCTAAACGTTGAAGTTGGAGTTACGTTAGACATTGACATAACTAATTCGATTTTGCTAAACTTGACGTTACGTCCCTTAGCGTCTAATGGCCTTGTTTTGTTCTGTCTCCTGCTGATATAGAGGGAAGTGGAAATTATGTTTTTCCTACTCCTCCACTATTCTTTTGATTTCACTGCGGAATCCCAGACAGTTAAATCATTTCTCTGGGACTTCGTCGAGCTTCATTGTCTCGTCGTGTTTCTGGTGGTCGCCACTGTTGATTCTGGCATTTAGGAGTTGCAGTGGTTTGGGAATAGCGTGGCGGACTTGTCCCAATAAAATAAAAATAAAAACTTGACGTTAGTGCCTAGGACATTATCTATTTAATACCTAACTTTACCTTTTAATAAGGAAATGCTTAAAAAATTGTATAGAACTAAGGAAAGTACTAAGGTAATATAAAGTGTAGGAGCCACGAGTGGTACCCAAGAGCTCTTTACCAAAATAGTATATCAAATAAAAAACAAAAGCGGTTTGGAAACTACGTTACGCAAAATACCCGTTTCAGTCCAACTTGTCGTGGACATTAGAAAACTTTGGCATCCAATAGGCCTTGCGAAACAAAAGTTCTTTTAACACACTTTGAAGTGCTTAGGCAGAATTCTTGAGACAGTTTGGCTCTAAACGTGGATCCTCCAGATAAAAGAGTATTAAATGGAAACATGGAAAACGTTGTAATCAGCTTATAAAAAAAGTCATCATCTCCCTATGAGGTCGGCTTCCAGTCTGACTGGATGTAGCTGAATACCAGTATTTTACCGTTTAAACAAAGCCTCATACATAAATGATTGTGTAGCGTTCGACAACGCTTGACCTTTTTTGTCATTCATGGTGCAAAAATGACTAAATTTTAACCGTAAATAGGTTTCTATAGAGTTAAAAACAGTTCGGTATAGTAATACCTAAACATGTATAACAAAAACCTTAGCGCTACTGCTGAGCATGAGGTCCTGGGTTCGATTCCCGGATCAGGAAAAGTGCTATTGAGTTTTGCCATCAGGAATTTCTTGGTAGTCTGGATTCGTGGCCGGTTGATAGCAATAGGCTCTGTTTTATGGGACTTAAACATAACTGCCGAAATTTGGCTGTGCCTCTGTCTGACCCTACATGCGTGATGTTATGGTAGTATATCCATCATCTGCCTAGCCTTTTCCCAACTATGTTGGGGTCGGCTTCCAGTCTAACCGGATGCAGCTGAATACCAGTATTTTACATGAAGCGACTGCCTATCTGACCTCCACAACCCAGTTAGTCCTGGGTAATACGATAACCCTTGGTAAGACTGGTTGTCAGACTTTTTGGGTCACTGACTACCTGTAACGACTGTCAAAGATCTACAAATGACAGCCGGGACCAACAGCTTAACGTGCATTCCGAGGCACGGAGGAAACTCGGTATGTAAGGGTGGTCACCCATCCACAGACCAACCTAGGCAAGCGTGGCTTAACCTAAAGATCGACCCGAGCGGCTGTTATTATTTAGCCACGAGCTCCTCATGTTATGGTAGTATATGTATACTAAAAAAAGTTGTTTGAACACACTTATCGAACTGTTAAGGCTAAATTCCCGAGACGATTTGGCTCTAAACGTGGATGATCCAGATGAGAGAGTATTAAATGGAGTAGGTACTACCAAGTTCACTAGCGGTCGACCACTGTTCAACCTTATAACTTACAGCATAAGGGTGAAAACTGGCAGATCATCGGAGTACATGCCAAACAACATGAAAAAACGTTGAAATCTGCTTATAAACAAAGACTCATACATAAATGATTGTGTAGCGTTCGACAAAGCTTGAATAAAGGGAGCAGATAAAACACGTATGTATCTTCATTTTTGTCTACTAGCTTCAGCCCGCTACTTTGCTTGCGTAATAGTCGGGAATTATTCCACGGGAAAGTAGTACTATGGGATAATAAATATCCTATGTCCTACCCCAGGTCATCGTCCACCTTCGTGTCGAATTTTACCGAATTTCGGTAAGCCGTTTGGGCGTGGAAAGATGGCGTTACTTTCGCATTTACAATATTACAGTGTGGATTTTGTAACGTTCGATAAAGCTTTCATGAAAATACACGTATTTTCATTAAACTCTGTGTTAGTTTTGCATCATCATTAATAGAATTTTGATTCAGAAATTTTACTTGTGTATTTAATTCTGAATCAACATTATTGAATAGCTTTGCGTGGATATTTATTTTATGCAAATACATACCAAATTCCACTTAAATTATTCGTTATGTTATTAAAACTGAATTAACCCAATATAAAATCAAGCCTGAAATTTTCGAAGGGTTTACAACAAAGGACGTGTGTCCTAAATACAGCCACATTTCTCCAGTATGTCTAAGTCCCATGGTTACTAAAAGCCTATTAGCATTAACCTTCTACGAGGAATTCCAGTGAAAAAAAAACAAAAACACTTTGCTAGATCCGGGAATAGAACCCAGTCTACTGCTGAACATGGGTTATGTTCAGTTGTAGACCAACATACATGGCGAATGATGAAATATTTTCGTGAAACACGTGAATAACCCTTACGACGTTACATTTGAATGGAATCCAGCAATCTCGTAACCTTTTCGTTCCTTCGATTTTATAAAGAATCTAATCCAATAAAATTAGGGATTTTCGATACAGATTCCGTACCTTTTCATGAGATGTAAATAGGCAGCAAACTTTATTATTAAAATGTCTGTATTTTGGTTTGCACCTGTATTCCAGGAAAGGTTTTAGCAGAGGTGTTTAGACCAACCAAACTTTTCCAGTTATGTTTACGTACTTTCCAAAATGTAAGCAATGTAAGGGGCGAGCTTGTTGCGGGACTGTTCAAAAGAGATACCGTGGCCCCGGAACACAAAAGGCGATGAAGGAACATGGATGGGTTTTAGTCAGTAAAAGTCTGACACTCCCTCCTGCTCCGCCCAGAGCGGGAGAAATCATTTGATGATTTCCCATCCGAAAAAAAAAGGGGGCGAGCTTTGGTATTAACTGAGGACAAATCTGGACTTCAGACTGAACATCAAAACCTCACGCCTGTAATCCCTGAAAGGTTGGGCAGAGATGTACCTAATAGTACACCCACATTTCCCTAGTTATATTCAAGTTCCATGAAAAGGCCAGCCTTTTGTAATCATACGGGCACAAATCTAGACGCCGTGGCTGCTATTGAAAAAAATCCAATACCACTACCCGAACTGGGAATCGAACCCAGGACCTTATGCTCAGCAATCACGCTTGCAACCACTTGACGAACGAGGCAGGCAGTATTATGACTACGCACTGAAGCTTAAGTAAAGGTTGACATTTTATTTAGAGTCTTGAAATATATGATCGTATTTTATATTTATATATCGATGTCATAGTAGTAACAACAAGAATCGGCTATAATAGCCGATTCGCTCAAACCTCAAGCCAAAGGCCGACAAAAATAGCGCAGAGAGCCGTAAAGAAAATTGCCAACTAAAGGATAGCGAGAATTATTGCTAGGGCGGGTTAGAAATCCGCACAGATCATCGGGTTTGCGTCCACATACTTCATATTTTATTATTTGTACTATAACACGTTATTTGCTTTGCGTAGTTTGGTAAATAAATGATCAATGAGAAAAACTGGGGGCCAAGTCTGCTATTACAATAGTGTCAGAATGGTTTGTCATTGATTTTATAATTGTTGATTTTGACAAGTTTGGTAATCTACTAATATAGTGGCGTCATTATGACTTTCCAATGGTCAACCACTGATACTCCATTGAAAAAAATGGCATAGAATGGTAATCTCGTACACAATGACAAATGAATGACTGACTTACGCGGTAATCTGCTAAAATTTTGACAGTTCCAGCCGAAATTTGCTCAAATAACACCATTTTGTATTGCAATAGATATATGCTTCTTTATTAATGATAATTCCAACAACAATACACCAAAGTCATTATAACACAATTCTATTACGAGACCATTGACCGACCAATGATCGACCACTATGAATTTAGTAGATTACGAACTTTTAGCAAAATGACAATGGCATCGATCAAAAATTATGAAATCAATGATAGACCATTCTGACACTATTGCAATAGCAGACTTGAGGCCCTCGTCGTTTGTCGACTGCCTCGTTCTAGTGGTCGCAAGCACTGTTAGTTGAGCATAAGGTTCTGGGTTCGGTTCCCAGGTCGGGTAAAGTATTGTTAGGTTTTCCGTGAGGAATTTCTTAGTAGCATAAGCATAAAATAATCAGCCTATAATGTTCCCACTACTGGGGCGCAGGCTTCCTCTCTATGAGAGGCAATGGTCTATAATCCACCACGCAAGTCTCTACATCCAAGATGCGTTTCTCGCAAGCATCGTTATTGCAACCGAATTTAATCTCGTAATTAGCAATCAAAATTTAGCGATTTTGTCGTGATCTCTGTCAAGACTGCCGGGGCTCAGTATACGGGTTAGTAGATATCACGTGTCTTCGATTTTTTGTTTTTGGACATGCCGGTTTCCTCACGTTTCGAGAGCAGTGGTGATGAAATAAATTACACAAAGTATGCGCCTGCTTGGGTTCGAACCCACGACTCACTGCTCGTAAGTCGGGACAGCTGCTAGTACTGGGTCACCGCTGCTCACCAATTTCAATTTTGCAATTTCTCAGTAGTAGCCCGGAATCTAGATTTGTACCCGACTGATGGTTACCTTCTAGTATATGGGACTTAAACATAACTGTAGCAATCGGTAGGCAGTCCTTCGAAATTACAGGCGAGATGGTATGTATATTCTTGGTGTTATAAAAAACAATCAGTAAAAGAGTAAAGTATACGCCCATTGCCTCTTTCGCTTTATTGCTTTCGATATTATGTGAAGTCGGTTGTTAGGTTTAAAGCTGTGAGCCAATATGGCTTGAAGGATTGAAGTATAAAAATTTTATAACTCAATCTGTCACACTTATCGCAGATTTATTTGTCGTAACCTTCGAGTTTATGAACGCCGAGTAATTCTATATTGGATGGAAGTAAGGGGTGCCGGGGCTGCGGGACTGTTCGAAAGAGATACCGTGGCCCCTGAACACAAAGGGCGATGAAGGAACATGGATAGGTTTTAGTCAGTAAAAGTCTGACACTCCCTCCTGCTTTGCCCAGAGCGGGAGGAGTCATTTGATGATTTCCCAACCGAAAAAAAAAGTGGGTGCTTACCATTCGGCTCGGCAAGATTCTGCACTGCCGGGCGGCAAAATCAAGTTTAGACAAGATTTGTGTCCGAAAAAAAGCCGCTCGGTTTAGCTCGAATAGTACTGATCCGATCCGGATATAATTTAGCGATGGTATATCCGGAATGGTGAGTAAACGCTTTGAGTGGGCTTCGTTGTTCGACAGATAGGCACTACTGATTTTTTATGTCCCAAAACCAAGACCGTGCTAAGAACGTATCAGGGGGTTTACTTTCTAAGCACGAAACGCGTAGTTTCGGCCAAAGTTACTAGCGTTTGCTTCTCCGTATCACTTTCGGACATAAGATTCGTTAGGTCCCCGAACTAAAAATGAAAGACAACTTGATTGGTAATTTGTCCTAACTCCAGGGTAGGCAGTCTCGACATAGATAGCGACAAATTCGCTAACTTTTGATTGCTAATTACTAACGAATTAATTCAGTTGCAATAATGATGGTTACCAGTAACGCAAGTCCAAGATGCGATTTTCACAAGAATCATTATTGCAACCGATTTAATTCGTTAGTAATCAGCGATTGAAAGTTAGCGATTTTGTCGTTATCTCTGTCGAGACTGCCGGCCCAGATATGTTTTCAAAACTCATGAATTAGAAAATATTAGGGAGTATCAAAGGATTAAGCTAATTACAGACGGGCCCCGTATCTTCTTCGTTGACGGACTTAGAGAGAGCCCCCCCCAGGCGCGGAAAGAAATATGATTTGGACAACCTACTATGCCGATTAGAACATATCAACAGCGTATCATACCCGTTTACCGTGTTTAGAACGGTCTTTATACGCGGTTAGGCCCAATATTATTAGAAGACGCTTATAGATTATCCGAACAATTTGTGACTTATGAAGTGACCATCGCTTTGGTTTAGTTTACGGGGTTAGATTAGCAGCTGACCCCATTTTGGTAAATGCTTGCATGATAAATAGAGCTTCCAAAATTTCAGAGCCCTAAAGACGATCGGCCCCCAATATCAAAAGCCCCACTTGCCCTGTCTGAGCATAGTTCCCGAGGTTCAATTACGTATGAATAGGATTCTATTCTATTGTTGGCCGAATCAACTTAGTACTAAGACCGACCAAGATGCCTAACGGACAGTGTCGATTAGGCGGCCATATTGTTACGGATCAACTATGCATAAGCATAATGATTATAATGTTCCCACTGCTGGGACACACGGACTTCCATCTTTGAGAGAGAATGGGCTATAATCCACCACGCGGGCCCAGTACGGGTTGGTAGGTGTTACATGTCTTAGAATTTTTGGTTTTTGACATTTACCTCACGACGTTTTCCTTCACCGTTTTGAGAGATGTGGTGATGAAATAAATTACACAAAGTAATGCGCCTGCCTGGGTTCGAACCAACCGCCACCACTGGGCCACCGCTGCTCTTCCAATGATGAACTATGGTGCTTTCTAAATTATTCAAAGCTCGAAGTTACAGTAATAAAGATTACAGTACAGTACAGTACAGTAATATACAGTAATACAGTACAGTAATAAAGATTTGACAGTAGTAAGAAAGATACTTACCAATATGCTGCATATCTCTCCAGGTAAGGTCTCTGTTGGCTTGCAAGGCCAGTGCACAGATGCCGGCGGCGAGCGGCGCAGACGCTGATGTACCGGTGTGTCCCGCGGTGCAAGAGTGGTGCAAGTCTGTTGTAACCACCTGGACAAAAATAGATGACGATTCTGAAATTCTGAGGTTTCCAGGAATTTTTATGTCACGACCTTTAATTTTTGGCCGTCTGTCAAGGCGGTAAGGTCGTGTCAGGTGAACTATCATGACGAAAAAAACCAGCATTTTTAAACTTACTTCAGTGCAGGAAAGAGATGGAGCATACAAGATGTCTAGCGTCATCTCAACCCCCAAGGTGACGAGCACAGAAATCAGTTTGAAAAAATTGCTTTCTAATCATCATCTGCCTATATTTTTTCCTCACTATGTTGAGGTCGGGTTTCGTCTGCGGGTGTAGCTGAATACCACTATTTTACATAGAGCGACCTATCTACCCTCCGCAACTCCCATTAGTACTGGGTAATACCCTTGATAAGACTTTCGGGCCACTGATTACCTGTAACAACTGTCAAAGATCTACATGTGACAGCCGGGACCAACAGCTTAACGTGCTTTCCGAGGCACGGAGGAAACTCGGTATGTATTGTGTGGTCACCCATCCACAGACCAACCTAGGCATGCGTGGCTTAACCTGAAGATTGATCCGAGCGGCTGTTATTATTTAGACACGAGATCCTCAATCACAGTTTTTAGCTGTCAATATTTTTTTATCATAAAAATAACTTTTAATTATCGTAGTCTATCTCTGTAATACGAAATTGATATTACAGAACTAAACTAGTTTTCCTAGAAGGCTTGTTACCAACAAAAGCGATTCTAAATCGCTTCTAAGAAAAGTAAATACCAAAGCGAAAAGGTCAAATCACAATTCCTGGTAAATTAAAATATTAAACCTGTCGCTACAGAAGTTTTCCATCAAGACAATTAATTAATTTAACGCCCTACAAGTTTTCAAACTGAAAATAGAGCCTGATTTAGATCTATTTTTATCAGAATTCTTGTTTACTATAAATCCTAAATCGAATCCTCTAAAAAATATATACAAATAAAATAGACCCCTATAAATAATAGGATAACAATACAAGAGGAATTGGGGGAAAAGGAAAAAGCAATCTCGCTGTATGTGGAGTATACAAGTTGTTTTAAAAATAACACTAACTTGAACACGAATTTTCTTGCTACCACAAACAACTGTGTCCTGTTAACTTAGTCCGAAAAAATATGTCTTTTATACACTTTGTTGGGTATATTGTTTTTTGGAGCTGCGAATTCTGTGTGCAAAATAACACATCCTGTTTTTTTAAACTTCACGTTTTTAGATTGAACTGGTACAAAGAGTAATATTAAGCTTACCCGCATTTGCGAACTAGAAAATGCTTTGAACCTAATACTTTATGGTGAAAAGCATTTTCCAGTTCAGTGACAACGATTTCATTGCAGAGCCAATATTATTTTTGCTCTATTCTTCTTTGAAATGATATACTAGAATACTTGCCTTCCTCAGGTTGCAATTTGAATAAAAGTATATTATGAAATACTTAATATTTTAAGCAATAACTTTCATGAATGGTTTCAATTTTTTTGATAAAATATAATATAACCCAGCGATGGTGGGTATATCTATAACCTCTGCATTTGGAATTTCTTTTATCTTGAAATGAAGTCCTTTAACATATCGGTCGAATAAGTATCCAACGGTTCCTATTCGCCCCAACAGTTTATCTATTCGGAACAATTTCGTTTGACCCAAAAGTTTATACAACTTTGATTGAGTAGTCACGTCCTTTTGTATCGTAACTAAAGGACGAATACAAAAGTTGACAGGCATCCTACGCCTGGAATTAACGAGACCAACCTTATAATTTACATTGAAATGACATAATTTTATAAGGGTGTAAAGCACCTCTTAACGAAGCCGAAAAGCACTTGTTCTTCCCGTCATTGCGATCATTTTTTTGTTCTACACCATACATGGGAACCTTTTAGTTACGGAGATATTGAGGGTCAAAGTTCCAACTTTTTGACATGTTTTTTTTTAATACAAGTTTTTAATGTAAGATTTTTACTTTAAACACCTCCACGACCTCCGTACTATTTAATCCACCCATCAGCACAATGTTTTGAGTGCGTTACATTGAGTTCTACCACAAAACATGATTATTCACCCCCAAAAAAATAGTCGTTTCCCAGCAAACATTTTTGCGTAAAGTTACTTAGTTTGATATACAAAATGCTTTGTTGACGGCTTCGTGATGAGGTCTTTTACACCCTGTAGGTATTCCGTGTAAAACCGTGTAGAGAAGGACGTAACTACTTTTTGGGTAAGTGGGATCGAGGGTCCAAATACGAAAAAAGGTAGAACCCTCAGTGAAAAAGATAATAATAGCGAGTTTTTTTCTAAATCCGAGGGAGTGAATGAATACATTTCGTGTTGCTGCTAGTAAAAATATTTTTACACCTACTTTTTAGGTGTGGTGTAAATAATATTTAAGCTTGGATTAAGAAGACGAATCAAAGAAAACGAAACAGATTCAGCGAGAGACGTGTTGTCATAACAAAGTGGGATAATAAAAACATGCTGGAAATAGAAAACGTGTCATTGATCTTGGACAACCCAAGCTGGGCGTCAGTTTTATTAGAGATCAAACGAACGCGCTAATTTAACTTTAGTTCTTATTTGGTAGAAGTTAAATCTTGCAAACGAGAAAAGCTATTTCTGGGGTTAATTTAATTTTATACGACGGAGTAATATGTCTAAGATTTGTCCCCTGGTGTATTTCTAGACTGGTCCATTATCGAACATAAATGGCTAACTTTACTAGACTTAGGTACACGAAACCAAAAAGTTGTGTCCCCAGGCAATCTATTTCTGTTACCACCAAGACGACGGTACTGATTTTGACAAATGATGTTAACCATCAATTTGTCTTAATGAAACGTCTGTCTCTAGTTATTAGTTACTACAAATACCATCAGGATGAAGCTAGATTATTTATCTTACTCAAAAAGGATTGAGAACTGTGTAAAATATATTGAGGAAACTCTCAAATTCTGTATAAACAAACTGTTCTTGAGATTGCTTAAGAAGGGAGGAAAGCAACTACGGCCTTATTTACATGCGATCATTACAGGACAAAGAAAAATCTCAGAAACCATTCCTTTATTTTCCTTTTCATTAAAAAGCTGAAAATATCCTTCCTTAATGAGAGTTAAAAATAGCTTACTTTTATACACGTTTTCACGTTTTTTTTAGGTATAAACCACAGTACGCCACTTGCTACGATTCTTACATACTGTTTTTGTGTCACCAACGTTCATACATCTGTGGGTCTAAAATGGCTGCTATAACAGTCATAATAGGATACTAATATGAATCACTATTAATTTATGCTTAAAAAATTAACATCATCTGCCTAGCGTTTTCCCAACTATGTAGGGGTCGGCTTCCAGTCTAACCGGATGCAGCTGAATACCAGTATTTTACATGGAGCGACTGCCTATCTGACCTACACAACCCAGTTAGTACTGGGTAATACGATACAACTTGGTAAAACTGGTTGTCAGACTTTTTGGGCCTCTAAAAATTCACTAGGTCGACTGATCCCGCAGGATCCACTTGTGTGGGATCAGTTTACTAAACACCCGACTAAGGGACTAAGGTAAGGACTGTAAAAGTTTTACAAATGACAGCCGGGACCAACTGCTTAACGTGCTTTCCGAGGTACGGAGGAACTCGGTATGTATAAGGGTGTTCACCCATCCGCAGACCAATCTAGGGAAGCATGGCTCAACCTAAAGGTCGACCCGAGTGGCTGTTATTATTTCGCCACTAGCTCCTCTATGCTTATAAAATGGATTTTTTCTTATTTATTCTTATTGTATTCTATTACAAAGCTGTCCTATTTGACCCAAAGGTTGACTGGTAGAAGAACGCCTTGTGGAATTAAGTCCATCTATGTACCACTCTTGTACATGAAGTCTAAATAAATAAATAAATCACGCAAAATTCTCAAAATGGTCACAGTCGCAATTAATATTATGAACCATTGTGTGACCATTTTAAGAACAGGGATGACGACTAACTAAAAAAAATATGATTCTGTTTAGTCCGTCAATTAGATTATCAAAAAAACTTGGATACGGGTTTTTTGTTTTATCAAATTACCTATTAAAAATTTACGAATATAAAACGCGACAAAGATCATGAGTGGGCCTTGAGACGTCACTTTTCGGTAAAAAATGTACTCAAATGTGTCGTCACATTGGAAATCTATCTGACGGACTAATTAGATTTGGTTTGTCGTCTACCCTATTGTAACGTAATTCATATTACTGTTACGAGCTGGGTATGGGATAAATTAATTACTACCGACGAGCAACTGAATAACTTTAATAATCACAAAACACTTCAAACTCAATCACAAGTACACTACTGATCACTATTCGCTTAGATATCGCACTCACAAGTTCACTTTGATTCGTCCCGTACTGTAGCCAAAATGATACTGCCTGCTCCCACAAACACGTCGACTATTTATACGACGACCGAACGTTCGAGAAAGATCCATAAGTTCCCAGAATCTTCTAGGCAATTCATACTAGGTCATTGTCCTTAGAGAAACTTCCACAACTTTTGTACACAGGAAAGAAATAGGTACTTTATGCCCTGGGCGTACGGTCGAAATTACAATGACAACTTCCTGATGTATTTTATAGGTAGTTTGCGAATTTGTACCTACATCATTCGATACATACCTACTACTACCTACCTACTTAGATGTAGGTACCTACTATTAGAAGCTACTTGTATTGTAGGTATGGGTACGACGTAACACTGCCCCCTCCTTAGACATGCTCGTCCCGAGCATCATTAGACCCGTAGTATCGCGCCAATCGGTCTACATGGACAATCTTAGGCGCACCTCGTGGACCCTTCTGTATTCGGTAGGTGACATCGTTGATCCTAGTCACGACTCGGTATGGTCCATCCCAGTTTGCTTGTAATTTCGGAGACTTCCCTTTGCTCCGTACTGGGTTATGCAACCACACCAGTGAACTCTCGTCGAAACCCCTACTATTTGCCTTCCGGTCATAACGGGTCTTCATCTTCTCAGACATCTGTTGGCCGGATTGTCTAATATGCTCATAAACATCATTCAACTTGTTACGCAAGTCATTTGCGTAATCTGTTACACTGCGTGGAGCATCAGGGGGAGTTCCAGTGATTAAATCTGCAGGCAACCGTAATTCCCTTCCAAAGTTCGCGAAGGCGGGCGTCACAGTTGTACTTTCGTGGACTGCGCTGCGGTAGGACAGAAGAAACGGCTGTATGTGTTTGTCCCAATCCCTTTGTCTGCTTTCCACGACTTTTGCCAGATATCTTTCCAACGTTTGGTTGAATCGTTCCACCATTCCATCAGATTGTGGGTGGTAAGAGGTGGTTCTGGTTTTGTGGGTACCCATTAATCGACAAGTCTCCTGAAATACTTGCGATTCGAAATTCCTTCCTTGATCGCTGTGTATTTCTAAGGGTACTCCAAAACGACAGAAGACTTCCTGAACCAATTTATCTGCGACAGTTGTAGCTTCTTGATTAGGAATGGCGAAGACTTCTGGCCACTTTGTGAAGTAATCCATGACCACCAAGAAGTACTTGTTTCCGCTCTCACTTTCTGGAAATGGTCCCGCAACGTCTAGTGCTATCCGCTCCCAAGGGGCTCCAACGTTGTACACTTTTAATGCTCCTCTGCTGCGTGTTTGGGGTCCTTTCACGGCCGCACAACTGGTACATTTGCGACACCAGTCCTCCACATCATCTCGACAGTGGATCCAGTAAAAGCGTTCTCGAATTTTTTGTAAAGTCCTTTTTACCCCCATATGTCCTCCCGAACATCCATCATGGTAGAGCCGTAAAACATCCGGTACCTTAGCTTTAGGGACAACCATTTGTAGATGACAGTTTTCCCCTCGAGCGTTTTCCCATTTACGGCACAATACTCCATCCTGGATCACCAAGCTGTTCCATTGCGCCCAATAACTCTTCGTGATGGAACTCATCGCAGCCACATCACTCCACTTGGGTTTAGGAGCACCAGCTTTGATCCACTCGAAGATCGGTTTGATGTCCGAGTCATTTTGCTGAGCCTGCTGTAGGGTTTCTTTCCATTCATCGCTGAGATCCATTCTAAGCATCCTCACGGGCACTACTTCCTTAGTCTCTTGCCTGGCACAGTGCTTACAGTCTTCAGGACAAGGTCTTCTCGACAAGGCGTCTGCGTTACCGTGAGTTCTTCCACTGCGATGTTCAGTTACGAAGTCAAACTCTTGCAATAGCTCAATCCATCTCGCCACTTGCCCCTCTGGATTCTTGAACTGTAATAGCCACTTCAATGCAGCATGGTCAGTTCTTAATTGGAATTTACGTCCCAACAAATATTTACTGAAGTGCTGCAATGTCTTTACTACGGCGAGTAGCTCCCGTCTTGTAACGCAGTAATTTCTTTCTGGTTTGGATAAAGACTTGCTGAAGTAAGCTATCACAACCTCTTGGTTTCCTTTCCGTTGAGATAGCACGCCCCCAATTCCAGTATTACTTGCATCTGTGTCAACTATGAAGTCATTTTCTGTGTCAGGATATCCCAAAATAGGCGTATTGCACAGACGTTTCTTTAATTCCTGAAATGCAACGTCGCAGTTCTCGTCCCAACAGAATTGCCGCTTTTCCTCAGTGAGTTTGTGCAGAGGTTTTGCAATGTCGGCAAAATTCTTGACAAACCTTCGATAGTAGGAGCACAAACCCAGAAATGCTCTGACCTGTGTCTTGTCTTTCGGAACTGGCCAATCCTTGACGGCGATTACTTTTTCTGGGTCTGTTTGAACACCTTCCCCCGAAACTATGTGTCCTAAGAAGTTCACTTGTTTTCTGAAAAACGAGCACTTTTTCGGACTTAACTTAAGATTTGCTGTTTGGATTTTCGACAGCACTTGGTTGAGGTTTTTAAGGTGATCTTCAAATGTACGGCCCACGATGATTATGTCGTCTAGATAGACAAGACATGCGTCTCCAATCAATCCGGCGAGTACTTGCTCCATCAGCCTTTCAAACGTTGCAGGAGCATTGCACAATCCGAATGGCATAACTTTAAACTGCCACAATCCCTTCCCTGTTGAGAATGCAGTTTTTTCCTTATACTTGGGGTCTATTTCTACTTGCCAATAGCCACTTTTCAGGTCAAGTGTGGTAAACCACTTCATACCAGTCAGCGTATCCAGTGTGTCATCGATCCTAGGCAGCGGATAGCTGTCCTTTTTCGTGACATCGTTCAGTCGTCGATAGTCCACACAGAAGCGCATACTGCCGTCCTTTTTCTTTACCAGGACCACAGGAGAACACCATGGACTCGATGAAGGCTCTATAACACCGTCCTTCATCATTCCCTCCATCATGGTTTCCACCTCTTTTTCACGTGCAACTGGCAGTCTTCTTGGTCGCTGACGGATTGGTAACTCGTTACCCGTATTAATCTTATGCTGAACTAGTCCAGTTCTCCCTATGTCAGCATCATTTGAAGAGAAAATGTCGGCGTACTGAAGTAACATCTTCTTACCCTTGTCCATTTCTTCTTTAGATAAATCGCAGTTTTCCAAAAGTGTTGACACGTCAAACTTTGTACTACGAATTTTATTTCCGGTAGGCAGATTTTGCAATTGACGCATCCAAGCTACTTCCTCGCAAGTGCCGATTAAGGTGCCCTTTTTAATGACTTGCTCCTTGTCACTTGGATTCAGTATGCGTACTGCTGAGACGTTGTTGGCCTTGACCAGAGTCCGTGCCATCTTCCATGGAAAGTCATTGTTCACCCTTTCTATCAGAACACTTCGATCTTTTTGTCCAGAATTCCGTGGTAAACTAATTGGCACAATCGTTTCTGATCTGCGAGGAAGAACAATCTCTTTCAAGCAGTACACTTTCCCTGATGGTGCACCTTCCATGAAGACTTCCTCTGAACCACATTTCAATACTCCTTGATCAACGTCGATCTCACAACGATATTTCCGCATGAAATCCAAGCCCAAGATGCAATCGTCCACTATGTCGGCCACGATGACATTGTGCTTGTAAAATCTGTCACCCAATTTTAACTCCACCTCCTTCTTGCCTCGGACGGTTATGTGCTGACCGGTAGCTGTTAGTAATCGTATACGGTCGTGGTTATCAAAGTAGTCCCCAAGAAACCGACTTGCTAGGTGAGAGTTAACGACCGTGTAAGAAGCTCCAGTATCCAACGTCAGTTTGCATGGTGTTCCGTTGACTTCGCCTCTGATGGTCAGGCTGTTCCCGTCATGTGCTTGCGAGATCAAGATTCTCGGGGCTCTTTCAATACCAGCCAGCACCCGCCCCCCAGTCCTGGCATTTACTCGTTTCCCTGCTGTGGCTGGGCAGTCACTTCAGCCACCCTTCCTTGCTGATCTTCTCGCGGGGTGTTGCGCTTTGGACAGCTTGACCGAAGGTGACCCCTTTCTCCACAAGTGTAGCACCTAGGACTGTACCCTTGCGGGCGCTCGCGTACAGGTGATGCTACAACCTCCCTAACGCGGTGCGTTCGGTGATCTTGCCTCACTGCCTCTACTTCTAAAGCATGGGCTAAGGCGTCCTTCAATGTTTCATGATGCCCAAGTCTCACGGCGGCTCTAACTTCTAAGTCACGTATTCCATCAACGAACGCTTGTACCAGATTCCCATCGATCAGTGCAGGGGCAGACTGGTATGCTTTCCGAACCAGCTTTTCAACTTCCAGGGCCCACTGCTGTAGGTTCTCGGCACTACGCTGGACACGATCCTTCAACTTAGCACGAAATACGTGCTCCAGGTGCGCGTCGCCGTATCTGGACTCTAACGCCTCCAGCAGCTGTTCGTAGGTCACATCCTTGCCAAGCGCTTCAAGAATGTTGAGGGCTTGGTCTCGGAGGCCCAAAGTGAGCGCGGTCATGGCTTGAAATTTTGTCCATCCATTCGCCTTCATAACGGCCTCAAATTGAATTTTATACGCCGACCACGAAGATGTTCCATCGAATGGAGGCACCTTAAAGCCCCGCGCTGAAGGTGCAGGAACTACTGAAGCCACAGTCACATCTCCAGTCTTCAGTTCTCCCAAAGCCTTCTTCATCCCAGCGATCTGCACTTCGGCCTCTGAGATGCGATTCTCGTGCTGGTGAACCTGATCCTTCATTACCTTCAGCTCTTTGCCGAAAGTTGAATGAAGATCCTTTATGAGGATCATCTGTTCTTCTTGACGACGAGCCTGCTCCTCCTTATCTCGTTCCAACTGCTCTTCCAGCCGGCGAGCCTGCTCCTCTTGACGGCGAGCCTGCTCCTCCTTTTCTTGTTGCAACTGCTCTTCCAACCGGCGAGCCTGCTCCTCTTGACGGCGAGCCTGCTCCTCCTTATCTCGTTGTAACTGCTCTTGTAACTGGCGAGCCTGATCCTCTTGACGGCGAGCCTGGTCCTCTTGACGGCGAGCCTGCTCCTCCTTATCTCGTTGCAACTGCTCCTGTAACTGGCGAGCCTGCTCCTCTTGGCGGCGAGCCTGCTCCTCTTGGCGACGAGCCTGCTCCTGCAGCAGCGCCATTAAAGCTGACAAGTCTGGCGCTACTGATGCTGGAGAAACTCCGGATGGACCAGCGACTGGCACTGACGTAGGCTGGACACCACCCGGTGTCTGTGTCGGAGAATCTCCAAACCGCCTTTGGTCCATGTCCTGCTGTCGCTGACTCCTGGTACGGATACCTTCCGTGTTGTCCTTAGGTAGAACTGGCATAATTTATCCCTCACTTCTGACACCAAATTGTTACGAGCTGGGTATGGGATAAATTAATTACTACCGACGAGCAACTGAATAACTTTAATAATCACAAAACACTTCAAACTCAATCACAAGTACACTACTGATCACTATTCGCTTAGATATCGCACTCACAAGTTCACTTTGATTCGTCCCGTACTGTAGCCAAAATGATACTGCCTGCTCCCACAAACACGTCGACTATTTATACGACGACCGAACGTTCGAGAAAGATCCATAAGTTCCCAGAATCTTCTAGGCAATTCATACTAGGTCATTGTCCTTAGAGAAACTTCCACAACTTTTGTACACAGGAAAGAAATAGGTACTTTATGCCCTGGGCGTACGGTCGAAATTACAATGACAACTTCCTGATGTATTTTATAGGTAGTTTGCGAATTTGTACCTACATCATTCGATACATACCTACTACTACCTACCTACTTAGATGTAGGTACCTACTATAAGAAGCTACTTGTATTGTAGGTATGGGTACGACGTAACATTACTATCCTATTATGATTCTGCTAATGTGACGAATGTTGATTGCGATGGTCGCGACTATATAATAGGCACCTTTTCGAAGAAATGAAGAATATCCTTAGTTATTATGAATAGATTACCTGTTTCTCATTAATAGCCCCGCTGCTGTAAGTCGCTGCTAGTGTAGAACTGCACATTTCTGAGTACCAAGGCACCTCTCCCCGCTCCGTGGCCGATGATATTGATAGCGTCCAAATGGAGTTGGTGTACCCATCGCAGTTGCAGTTATCGTGTTCTCGTCCGCCATTTCCTGAGGCCCATACGAAAATGGAGCCTTTGCCGTTACGACCCTGTAGACGGAAATAAAGGCATTAGTCTAGTCAGTTGAGATACTTTTTCTTTTATCATGCCAATGTAGAGGCAAATATAGCTATTATTTGGTATATTGACGCGATTTCATATAAATTATTAATTCAGAATGGCAGAATTTAAGCAGTGATAGCCTAGTAGTGTGACCGCTGGCTGGATTGTCAACTCATTGGTCTCAAGTTCGAACCCAAGACGCACCTCTGATTTTTAGGATTCATGTGCATATTATAAAGGATGTAAAACACCTCTTAATGAAGCCGAAAGGCACTTGTTCTCCTCGTCATTGCAATATTTTTTTTGTTCTGCACCATACCTGGGAACCTTCTAGTTACGGAGATATTGGGGGTCAAAGTTCCAACTTTTTGACAAGTTTTTTTTTAATACAAGTTTTTAATGTAATTTTTTACTTTAAACACCTCCACGACCCCCGTACTGTACCGTATTCAATCCATTGAGTTCTACCACAAAACATGATTTTTCACCGCAAAAAAAAATCCCAAGTTCCCAGCAATAATTTTTGCGTAAGGTCACTTAGTTTGATGTACAGAAAGCTTGGTTTACGGCTTCGTGATGAGGTTTTTTAAACCCTGTACAATTAAAACTTGCTTTGGTGAAGGAAAACATTGATTAAGAAAACCAGCATGTCTCAGAGATATAACTCGACGGCATGTAAAGCCAAGTCAGGGGCTCCTGGGTGGCATAAAAACTCTGACAATAGGTTAGACACTAACCACACAAGAAGATTGATGTATTGACACGATTTCATACAGCTGATTGACACGATTTGAAAATACTGTCATGTAAATTGATAGTCAATTTGCCGAAAAATGACCGGCTCTGTCTGAACGTTCAATACATTTCTGTGAAAAAATAGGGTACATTTGTGGAAGTATCAATGTAATAATATTTCTTAGTATATTACAAACTCGTTTCTTCGGGGAAATAGGACATTTGGTGAAACGTGAGTCATGTGTAAAGCTAGAGGTAGATTTATCATGTTTGAGTTAGTTCATATGTCCGAGTTAATAGGTGGCGCTACGTGATGGTTTTGGCAAGGCATTTCTCTTGAGGTTGTGCGACAGTTGTGATAGATTAAGACTAACAAACAGTCGATTTGTAGTCTAGTGTAGTTTGTTATCCATTGACTAGAGTAAATTATTGTCTTGCTTCAAATAACACACGTCGAGCATTCAAAATATTTGTAAATAAATATAAATAAATATTTGGACGAATTTTCGACGCCCTGTAACCCTTTTTGATACTTGTAAATATTTTTATTTCTATTATAGAGTTAGTATGTAAATAATGTAAATATTATAGAAAATAAAAAAGTTTGAAAAAATAAATATTTGTTAGATTATCGTTGGGCAGTCCCCTCTTTGTACTTCGTGTTTAAAAATATATATTTTTGTATTAGGAAATGTTTGTGATGAATACTCAAATTTCAAATTGACCAATTACCAACGTGTGTACAACAAGAACAAACGAGCTAAACGAGTTTATTTCGCTTTTCAGATGAATTTGACGTCACAAAGGTTCTCACGTTAAAAATTCTATTCACATAATTTTATATAAAAACAAAATGTTATTGTTTGGAACAAAAGGATATATCTGGAAAATCTACGGGCATTTTTATCCCCATGGGGCGTCCGGATCGGCCGTCAGCATAGACAATTTTTTCGATACAATATTCCGCGCGAAATAAATCATAGAACAATTTTTTGATTCCAATCACTAGGTTTGTATTTATCTGAACACGCCTGAATGATTGGTTTGACGTACTGCGGCAGCATAAATGAACATTCATTTTTTTAAATCGTAGTTTCATGGAGCGGAAACGTCAGAGGCGGGCGTGGCAAATGACGTACAAACGAGGAACGTATTCGCTGCCTCCTGTGGGGCTATTACGTATATTTTTGATCTCCAGTGACTGTCAAGCTTCGGTTGTACACCGAATTTTGATGACAACCCAGAATGTCAAAATATTGGTATTACGTATTACACAGATAGGATATCACTTTACGGTGACTAACAGCCCGGGTACGGTGTAACGTCTTCCACGAAAGCCACTTAAAACTCAGTCGTCATCAATTTGATGTCCACTATGCTTACATAACCGCAATATTAGAAGAATCGATATGAAAGTGTCTGTCAAAATTAGTTACGGTGACTATCAGCCACGATGATCAAGTCTGTCTTGCGTATAGCATTGTCCTGAAAGATCGTAAAAATTGTATTTAAGTGTTTATATATTGTTTTCTTTTTTCTGATTGGCACAACGTCGAACATAAATTAATTATGTAAGTTTTTTATATATTTGTATGTCAGATTTAGGTTACAATTGGCTGTATTTATATACCAATAATTGGTGTATAAATGCAGTTAATAAATACAGAAACAGGCAGATAAGGGAGCGCAAAGCGGATTTTACTTATTTAGATAGATCTGAATGGGTAAGATCTGTTTTGTAACTGCATTTTCTTCTCCAATGTTTAATGCAAGGCAGCCTTTAATTAAGGCTACACTATAAAATGTTAAATTCAACATGAGTTCTTAAACATGTATTAATGGTGTATGCTTTGTTGGTTGTCCTTAAATAAATAAATGACAACCAATGACGTCATATTTGATCGCGACTGGTCATACATAATACGAAACTAACCTTTTGACAGTTAATTGATGGACACTGAGCCCAGTTTCGAGCTGTCAACAGAGATACGTAATAGCCCTCCAGCCCGCTTAGCATGAACGCCGTAGACACAAAAGAGACTCGACAAATCTTTTGTTCATCTGTCATTGAATCGACAAAATGACAGATGAACAAAAGATTTGTCGAGTCTCTTTCGTGTCTACGGCGTTCATGCTAAGTGGGCTGATCATATTCAAATGTCACGTCATTTGCCATAGCCAAGCTCACCGCCTGCATGATGGTTTTATTACACAGTCGTACCACACATTCATTCAATCCATTAAACGAAAATTCCACATACATTAACATAGTCGATTTGTGTAAACGCGCAATTCAACGATCAAAAGGGTCAATTAAAAAGTTTTCAGGAATAAAACCCGGTTTCAGCTGAAGTCTGGCTTCACAGTGTTTTAGAATAAAACCGCAGAACCGGGTGAAAGATACTTGAATATCCAAGCGTTCTTTTTATCCGGTTCACTGGGCCCACATTTTATTACGAGAACTTAGAAATCTTTTGTTATTGAAGGACAGAATCGAAATATGAGTAGGTATATAAATTTAGATTTATTGATTGCTAGCCTACACCGACTTCGCACGGTTTTTTTGATTTCACAAAACATCAAATTTCTTTTTATTGCACAAATTACGTTTTCGGCATAAAAATCCTTTGTAGTTTAGAAGAACAACACAATCACACAAACAGACACGAAAACGACTTTATTTTATGAGTACGCTTTCGCCTGCGACTTCACTCGCGTGGAGCTCAGTAACAGGCTTGTGTCCTGAAAAAATCTAATTAGTCCGTCAGTGAGATTATCAAAAAATATTTGACACGTATTTTTCTTTTGACACGTAAACCAAAATTGACGAAGATACGACGCTTTTAAAATTCTCAATACGTCACGCCGTGCTATAATTGTTAGTGCGTTGTGACGTCACTAGCGGGGGCTAGTGACTCTCGACTTTTAATGCGTTTTATTTTTGTCTATATTCATTGATTTACAAAAACCAAAAATACGTGTCCATTATTTTCCAATACTCTAACTGACGGACTAAATAGATTTGCAATTTATTGATGGTGGAAACTAGCCTATTGTCCCACGGGAACATCCTACCGGTTTAAATACTAACGCTGGTCATGGTCAATCCGTATGTCAAATTTCATCGAAATCCATTCAGTCGATATGGCGTAGATGTATATAGGTAACTTGACACAAAAATTGGTTGCCTGTAAAGTCGGTATACGGGCGAAAGTTTTACGTGACAACGACTTTGAGTGGTAAAATAAACTTTTTATGTCTGTCTCTCTCGCTCTTAGGCGGGCTCTCACTCGCTCTCATTGTGAGCGCATAACGTGAGCGGGAGCGTAACGCAGTTTCTTGAAGTGTCACCCGGCAAACCAATTTATAAGACGTTGTCACGTCAAAAATTATTGCTCGGAAATGACCTATTTCTTTGGGATGAAATATCACGTTTTACGGTAAGACTCATTGTAACTCACTCAAAACATTGTCCTGATGGATGCATTGAAAAGTATTACGGGGGTCGTGGAGGTATCTAAACTAAAGTTATATAATTATTAAGGCGATTACAGGAGCTAAATTAGCAACTCTATTTGTGGTGGTTCAAACTTCGTTAGAATAACTGTTAGAATAAGGTTCTAATCAGCTTGCACTACAAAGCGGTTGTTACGTCAGTCACTGCGGCCGAATAGTGTGAAATGAGTGTTTTTTTGCGATTTACAAAAAATCTATTGATTGGACTAAAAAGTAAAACACTATGATGTTAATATGTTGCTTGTAGAAATTATTTGCCAAAAACTCAGAACCGCATCGCATGTATTTTAGTATGGTTATTACTCGTTAAAAGAAATTTTAAGAGATAAGTTCGTGATTTTCTATCGTATAAAATTTGTTGTATATTATGTTTTCAAAACACTATCGTACTAGCATATATCCTGAAGAATATCATATATTTTTCTGGTTTTGTGTATTGCAGTTAATCATAGGTATGCTTTTTTGCATTATAAAACTGGCGTTTAGCTCATGTAGTCGCCTTAACATTAAAAATTAATATTGAAACTCTGATACCCAATATCTCCGAAACGAGAAGGTTCCCAAGTATGGTCTAGAACAAAAAAATGATTGCAATGACAGGGATAACAAGTGCCTTTCGGCTTTGTTAAGAGTATTTTTACCCCCATTAGTTAGATATTTGTTTTGAGGAGCCCGTGGCTAAATAACAACAGCCGCTCGGGTCGATCTTTAGATTAAGCCGTGCTTGCCTAGGTTGGTCTGTAGATGGGTGACCACCCATTACGTACCGGGTTTCCTCAGTGCCTCGGAAAGCACGTTAAACCGTTGGTCCCGGCTATCATTTGTAGATCTTTTACAGTCGTTACAGTTAGCCATTGACCCAAAAAGTATGACAACCAGTATTACCAAGGGGTATCGTATTACCCGGTACTAACTGGGTTGTGGAGGTCAGATAGGCAGTCGCTCCATGTAAAATACTGGTATTCAGCTGTTTCCGGTTAAACTGGAAGCCGACCCCAGCATAGTTGGGTTAAGGCTAGGCAGGTGAGTTAGATATTTGATATTGAGACGTATCTCGATATCGTGTAATTATTAGCCGTGCCGTGTAATTGGCAGCTAAACAGTCATTGACATCGGACGCTGGTCCGGCCCGCGAGCTGCACAATTGAGCGGGATTCGTTGGATCAATACTGTTCAGGTATTAACCTGCGGCCATTTAGATTCGTTGAATGATTCAGTACAGAGTAATGGTTGTTAATTAATGTTGGTATTAGGTATCCAATTTTAACGTGAGAACGTTAAGATTAGAATGCCATTATTATTCTAAAATACCAGTAATGTCTGTGTGAAAGCACGCCGTTGAATTTTCAACTTTAGGCGCTGAGCAAAAGTCATTTATTCAAATTGTGAATGTCAAGTATACAAAGTCCCCTAAAGCGCTCACCCTTCGCCACTTCCTAGTGTTTGAGCTTGGAAGAAGAAGTGACGGAACAAACTGTCCAGCAACACATTTGTCTGATCTCTGATAGGTTAGAAGAACCAGTTTTTATACAATAATATCCGAAGTACCTACCATAACATGCTGGTTAACCTGTAATTGGCGACTGTGTAAGTCCAAGACTGTAAAACCTATGTATATACCCAAATGCACAGAAACTGTTGGTGAACCTATGTTAATAAATAACATCATAATTATGAATTAAAACACTACACGCCATAAAAATAATGGCGTATAACGGAACCGGTTTTTTTACATGGTCCCAATCGTCCTGAGTTCGATGATCAAGTTTATGGCTTTCGGTTCCAGAACGACCTAAAAATAAAAGCGTGTATATACAAGGTTTTTAATGAACTATATTTTCATACAGACATAACCTGAAAATTGACACATCATCTGCCTAGCCGAGGAATACGATACCCCTTGGAAAGACTGGTGGTCAGGCTTTCGGGACCAACCTAGACAACCACGGCTTAACCTAAAGATCGAACCAAGCAGCTCTTATTATTTAGCCACGAGCTCCTCGTACCTGAAAGTTGACTAAATGACTACTTAGGAAAAATTCACAAAAAACATGTGACTTTTCTACGCACAAACGTCTCAATCTCTCTCATTTCCTATTCCTGTTCCATTTACCACGATTTTACGAACTCGAAACTTTAAATAAAAGACACATAAAAACTTGCGACGCAGGTGTATAAGGCGCAAAGCAAAAAACTTTTTTCTCGACTACATTACACGTTCTATTTAAATTCGAAACCCGAAAAAACCGCAGAAGGTAGGTAATAAAAAAACGTTAGCAAGAAAACTTTTTTAAACGCACTTCGTTTTACATAAACAACAATCTTCAAGCTTTTTAAGGTTAAAAAGGGAAAGAGCTTTATGTAAATTGTGTACTGTGTGAACACTTGACCATATAGTGTGGGAAATTGAGTGAGAGAGAAAGAAAGAGTGAGAGGGAAAATAATTGCATCATTACAGAAATTGCTTTAGCAGTGTCGCTTGCCTGCTCGGGTACCCTTCACTAACTTAGGTACAAAATCGACGGAGATTACAAAAGGATTGAAAATAAACCTTAAGATTAACAAAATAAGTGTCAATGTCAAATGTCAGTTAAAATTTACGAATTAAAGTTCAGGATTTAACAGAGGCTGGTGTTGTGACTTTTCATTATGAGTGTACCGCGTTGTAGGTACAGACGCGCAGAAAATGTTGTGTGTGAAATCTTGTTTATTCCACTTAGCAACAAAATCGACATGGATAACAAAATAAGTAAAATGAAAGCCTAGTACTAACATAACACATGTCAATTTCGCTTGTCAGTAAAAATTGAAGAATTAAAGTTCAGCATTTAACAGAGTTCTGACTTTTCATTAAGACTGTAGGTACAGTCTATAGCATTCTATGTAGGTGCACAGACGCGTTGAAAATGTGTGAATCTGAAATCTTATTTTATTCAGTCATTTCGTTTATACCTCGGATTCAGTATTCGGTACGTGATGACAGGTATATTCACGGAGGAGTTCTTACATATTATGTAAATCAGGTTATGTTGAAGATGTGTAGTTGTGTTTATGCACACTTCTAGTAAACGAAAATCGTATAGGTATTATGTGAGGAAAGTGGAACGGAATATATAGATATAATTATTTGAACTTTGAGGTTTTTAGATTTACAACAGGAAACCTTTTTTCTAATAACTATCTATTATTAAAGTTAGAAAGATAGGTAAGGCGGATTTATACTAGGAAAGTCATCAGCGCCAGTGCTAACGCCGAGAACTGACCTCACTGTTTAAATGCAATCAGTAGACGTGGTAATTTCTTCACGGTGTACGCACGTTATTGAAGTCAGTGGGGAAAAATTTAATTCGCTAAAACAGCAAAATTTAAAACGACTGAATTATTTGTTAATAAAATGTTCCAATCAGCTGATGGAAGGAACAAAGGTGGCGGTTCGCGTCGCAACAGAAACAAGCGACCGAGACGACTGAGACGGAAGACCACCGCGACCGTTACTTGACTTTAGGCAATGTATAAGCAATTAAGCATCAGTTCGCGAGCGAGACAGAGACAGGAGACAGAGACGCGAGACAGGTGATGTCCCTCACCAGTAGTGTCTAGTGTCGCGCTCAAAAACTACGAGAAAAAATGGCAACTTTTTCTGACTCTATCGACAGACACTCCGATACTGAATGAATTGTAGCTTTTGTCGCGGTCTCGGTCTCGGTCCACAGTACATACAGAAGAGACCGAGACACTTGTCTCGGTCTCCCATCTCAGTTTCCTGTCTCTGTCGCGACGCGAACCGCCACCTTTATATTTACTCTTTTATGACATGTCTATGTTTTGAAAGCCCGTAGACCGTATATAACTGGTTGATGGTTGTCCTGAAACTCAGAACTCACAACAATAATAACGTTTAATTTTAGGCCTCTCTGATATAATAGGCGAGATGACCAAAAAAATCTAATTAGTCCGTCAGATAGATTTCCAAGAATATTGGACACATATTTTTTCTTTTGTTACGTAAACCAAAATTTACGAAGATATGACGCTTTTAAAATTCTCAATACGTCACGCCTTGGTATAATTTTTGGCTAGTTCTGACGTCACGAGCCCGCACTCCCGAGTTTTGATGCGTTTTATCTTTTTCAATATTTATTGATTTACAAAAACAAAAAATATGTGTCCGTTATTTTCCAATATTCTAACTGACGGACTAAATAGATTTGCATTTTTTTTATATTGTCGTCATGCCTATTAAAGCGTTCTTGTTTTGTTTTTCATTCTATAGAAATAAACACTCTAGTTAACTAGAACTTCAAAGAGACAGACTACAAAAACCTTGTTTATTTAATTTCCTATTGTGTATTTAACTAGAAACGAAAACATTCGTTGTTTTATCAACAAAATAGTCGTCTGTTTATTTTAATTAATGTTAATATCATAGTAGGCTTATCAAAGGAAATTAAATTCATTAAGGAAAGGAAAAACATTGCTATTTTTAATACTTTTGATCTTTACCGTAGTAGCTACTTATGTAAAAATAATTGGAAACAGGCAGTTTTATATATTTACAAAACTCTGAAGAAATTAATTAATAGTTTTTTTTTTTTGTATTAGGTAAAGATTTTTTATACTTTTATTTTTTCATTTCACTAACATGTTCGTGATTCTATAATGAATTGATGCATTAATTATCTTGTGCGTTACATACATAAACTCAATATTACAAGAATCGATACGAAAGCGTCTGTCAAAATGAGTTACGGTGACTATCAGCCACGGTGGGTACCGATGACGTCATATTTAATTGCGACTGGTCATACATAATGCGCAACTAACCTTTTCACAGTTATTTGATGGACACTGGGCTCAGTGTCCATCAAATAACTGTCAAAAGGTTAGTTTCAGTTACTATCATTTCGAGCTGTCAACAGAGATACGTAATAGCCCTGCTGGTCATATTCATCTTATTAAGACTGAATTGTGATATAAAATCTCTTGAAAACTAGGCAGAAAATAGTAACGTAACCAACAGCTCTAAGCTATAATAAAGCCAGGGCACTAGTAATTCTAGGTTATAGAATTCGTTGGTCAATCACTACTCAAGCACGCCTGCGGTCTTTGAGTCCGACACGTTTCCGTAGCTTTGATGTGAGCACGTTTGCCGTTAACAGCAGTTGGGTTATACTGAGATGTGGCTAATGACCCGTTTTCGCTAACTAAGCAGCACCTATGTGAATGCCTAAACAAAAGCATGCTGGGATATTTTCGACGTTGGAATCCGAGCCGAAAGTTGTCCAACATTTCGCTTTGATTTAGGTTAAAGGGAGTTTGTGGCTACAACTACTACTACTACACTACATCAGCCCATAACGTCCACTGCTGGACATAAGCCTTTTCCATGATGGGAGGAATTTGCCGTAATCTCCACTCTTGGCAGGCGGATTGGAGATCGCAGTGATGAAAGACTAACAGAAAACGCTGCTGCCCATTCTCAGGTCTACGGAGGCGCAAGGTGTTCTGCCTCAGACATTAGTCGCCTTATACGACACCCGTGAGTGTGATGGGTTGGTTCTATTCTACTCTGCCGGATACCGCACGGCTTCTGGCTACAAATCAACACAAAAACAAATCACAAAACAACAAATCACAAACAAACAAATCTGACCAAAATCAATGAACGGATCTGATCTGGTACAAGTTTGAAATATTTCTAAATCCGGTACTAAAGTTTTAAATAGATTTTGAAACTATTTTACGTTCGAATATATCTTGAAGCATCGAGTATCTTCTCGTACTTGTGTACTTTCTCGTCAGAACCACAAGTTACAATACCTTGCCAAAAGACATCGCTTTTCTAAAAGAGACGTGCAGAATATTGAAGAAATATTTTTTTAAATATTAGGTATGAGCTAAAGAAACTCAAATCTTACCTTAGTTACCCCTTCAATAAACGCTCTCGTGGCGAGTTCTCCTGGTCCATCGACAGTCTTCCCATCGTCGTCAGGGCCCCACGAAGCGCTGTAGATGTCCACATGCTGCGGGTTCAGGCTCAAGGAGCGGGCTTCCACGGCATCTGTGACGTCACCATCCAGCATTCGGACTCCTGAGGAAAGAGAGTCATGTTTAGTCATGGGAATGATAGTAGTTCAATATAGCATTATGATAATCGTATTATAGGATGGGTTTTAGTCAGTAAAAGTCTGACACTCCCTCCTGCTCCGCTCAGAGCGGGAGGAGTCAACTGATGATTCCCCATACGAAAAAAAAAAGTACAGGCCTCGTTTCTAAGAGAGGGAAGTCATTTAAAGCTCAGGATAAAACAAAGATCGATCTTTTAGTAATGGCCGTTCAGGCCGCGTGCTAATTCAAATGTATCACGCGAATAATGACTGTCGCGTTCATGTTGTTTGGCGATCCCGAAGGCGTGACAGATGAATGACAATGGGAACGTAACGGTCGCGTATTCGTACGGTCGATCGCTTGGTTGGACGCGAGGTTTCGTCGTGGTGGAATAGTCAGTAAGGATGATTTCGGGTCTGACCGATCTAGTGTGGGCGATCTAGGGTAGCGTGGGTATTACTTTTGCAAGGCATTAAACGCTCATGGACAACTGCCCCTAGTAAAGACCCATGGTCCAACTAGTTGTACAGAGCAGTTGGACCACTGCCCCGGAATGCAAACGACGCGTGTTTCACAAAACTAAAACTCACCTTAGTAAATCTCGTTATTCGATTCAATTACTAAAAAAATACCTTTCCATTTCTAGAAATATAATAAAAGTGTAGGACTAACGTGCCATGAAATAAAAACTGAACTTTTATTATTTATTTCAATTTTTTTATGCTGCATTGGAAAACTACACGCAAAACCGGCCAGATTAATGGGTTATTCAAACTCGAGGCCTAAAAAGTTTAGCTGTAGTTGGACAGACTCTCGTGTGTTTTTCAAATTCAAAAGGACGTGGGCGAGTATTCGAACAAAAGTGTAATTAGCATAAAATGTAAAAGTCCCTGACCAAAAATAAATGTTAATCCCAACAAAAACATGTTTTGTGATCCCGTTCGTAACTGTAATTCGTGTTAATTTAAAGTTCCGTAGATGTCAGCTTGAGAAATTAAACTCTACGATTTCAGCTCATCCCGAGGGCCGATGTTTTGAAACATTCAGTTGTAAAACTTATAATGGCATAAAACGCGACACTTCCCGAATAATAAATTATATCAGGAACATAATCTTATCATTCCATTTCGCCTCCATTCGTGTGATGAACGTAAACTGTTTTATAACCTTCGAACCGCTCCCTGTTTCTTATCAAAACATGGCACGCATGTATCTGGGTCTCCGAAATTCTCAGAATTTCGTCTAGCTGCCTTTGATCGCATGTTTGATATAAATTATAATTAGAGAGTCCTTTACAGTGGATTTTACGATATAAATGTGAAGAGACGATCCCGCTGTATAAATCTATACATATAATAAAACAGTAACGAAAGAAAAACTGTACATTGATAATTTTCGAGAAAAAATAAGTGGCTTTTGTTAGAAAAACGTAACGTTCTGATGACAAAAAGTGACTTTTTAGAATTATTGTCTGTTTGTCTGTGTGTATGGTACGGCTTCACGGCAAAACTACTGGATAGATTGAATTGAAATTCAGCAAAAATGTTCTTTGTAAACCAAGGAAGGCTTTAAGCTACATATTATCACGCCGTATGTTATGATAGGTAAGCAATATTGATTTTAAAAGGTTTTTGTTCGTACTTACATACACATAAAAATTGCCACGCAAACGAAGCCGCGGGCAACAGCTAGTATAAAATAGTATAATGAGTGTGAGATAAATATTCAACTATGTTCAAACAAACAAGTGTATTTGCGAATGAAATCCCGAATTTATGCACCGAGGCACATTTGCAGTGCAGATGGCGAAGATAAACGCGATATTATGATAATACTTGTTTACTAAGTAATGTTTACATCAGTATGGCTATCGCGATAAACTCCAAGTTATACTGCGTAAGGACAAGTTAAACAGTGTTTGTAAAGCGAGTTACACAAACGAATATACTTCGTAGCCACAGACTTGCTAATAAGTTTATATCCTGCAGCGTTTTCATATCGCTACACAGTACGCTAAGACACGGAAAATCCCACTATATAAATATAAAATACTTTATAGAATATGAAATAAATATTCAACAATATTCAAACAAACAAGTGTATTTGCAAATGAAATCCCGAATTTATGCACCGAGGCAAGTTTGCAGTGCAGATGGCGAAGATTTAATATTATCATAATACTTGTTTGCTGTAATGTTGACATCAGCATGGCTATCGCGATAAACTCCAAGTTATACTGCGTAAGGACAAGTTAAATAGTGTTTGTAAAGCGAGTTACACAAACGAATATACATCATAGCCACAGACTTGCTAATAAGTTTATATCCTGCAGCGTTTTCATATCGCTACACAGTACGCTCTGACACGGAAAAGTTCATATTTTCTTGTTTGTACAAACATTTCGCTAAAACACATTTAGTAGAACTTTTGAACGTCACTTTGGTAAAAGATATGGCCGAATATTTAACAAGTTTGTCTACTATTTATAAAAGCGAATTATAATTTTGTTGAATGAAATTTGACTAATAAAATCAATCTGCGAGGTTAAAATGAGACTGGGCTGGTCACATTTCCAGGATGGGTCAGGACAGATGGGCCAAAATCGTCACACAGTGGGTACCTGAAGACGGTCGTCGTCGCCGAGGCAGGCCCAAAAAACGCTGGCGTGGCGTGACGATTTGAACTCGTTCCTGTCTGATTGGCCAGAGGAGGCGTAACACCGAGAGAGATGAAAGGAAATGGGGGAGGCCTTTGCCCAGCAGTGGAAAAGAAAAGGCTAATAAAAAAAAAGTGAAAATAGGTATCTGTTTGTCTGTATGCCACCTTTACACAATTAACGGCTGATCTGTAGGGCTATTAGCTATTACCTATCTTTTTGATCTCCAGTGACTATCAAGCTCGGGTTGTACACCGAACTTTGATGACAACCGAGAATGTCAAAATATTGGTATTACGTATTACACAGAGTAGATATCACTTTACGGTGACTAACAGTCCGGGTACGGTGTAACGTCTTTCACGAAAGCCGCTTCAAACTTAGTTGTCATCAATTTGATGTCCACTAAGCTTACATAATCGAATATTAGAAGAATCGATACGAAAGCGTCTGTCAAAATGAGTTACGGTGACTATCAACCACGATGGGCATCGTGACGTCATATTTGATCGCGACTGGTCATACATAATACGAAACTAAATTTTTGACAGTTATTTGATTGACACTGAGCCCAGTTACTATCATTTCGAGCTGTCAACAGACATACGTTATTACGTAACCAGGCAGGCCTATTGGCCTGCAGATTTGAACTATGAGATTTGGCACACAGAGAGCTAGACCATGACTTTAGCTTTGGTTTAAGATACTTTTATAGAGTAGGTAATACATTCCCGTAGAATAATTTCCGAAAAACACGCGGACGAAGCGACCGGAAAAAAATTGAAGTTTATAATTTATTAATCAAACATACCGTTCAATTATTTATTCTGTGTAAATGCGCTACCAACCGATGCTATCTGCTATTATAAAATATTTGTAATCTTTCTTCTAATATTTTTAATATTTTATGTTTTATGTAGGTACCTACGTAATTTCTAAATTCAGTACACCTCAAATACCGACCTGGCGGTTGGTATTTTGTTATCATAAAATTATAATAATGAACTGATTAAATATTTTCAGCTTTTGTTCATTGTTTATCTCGGATATTACTAACTTAATATTCAACACAAAACCGACGGCACATACCCATTTTATCGGCATTTTACAACCCACATTATATACCATGTGTTTATATAAAAAACCTAATAAAAAAATACGAGGCAACATAAAAGCATGCATACGGCGTAACAGTAAACTTGAAAATATACTTTTTGTTTCTTTGTGTTTAGCACAATGAACTTTCGTGGGTAATCTTGAGAATTTCTTTCAGAGAACCGTTGTTATTGGTCGTTTTACGTGACTGAGTGTGCTTAGGTGAAAGTAAATACTTAGAAATATAAAATAAAATGTGCAATGGTTTATGAAATATAGTCAATGTTCTGTAAAATGGGATGTTTACCCAGGCGCAATCGTAATAACAATATCCAACCACACACTACAGGAAAAACATGCTGCTCTTTTTAACCGACTTCAAAAAAGGCGGAGGTTATAAAATACAGGTTGGAAGGTAATTTCGAGTATGAAACTGCCTAAATGAAACTGCCTGTATGGAACTGACTGAAAGGGCAATGGAGAGGGCTATGCTCGGAGTTTCCTTGCGCGATCGAATCAGAAATGAAGACACCCGCAAGAGAACCAAGGTTACCGACGTAGCCCGAAGAATTGCCAAACTTAAGTGGCAGTGGGCAGGGCACATTGCTCGCAGAACGGATGGCCGATGGGGCCGAAAAGTTCTGGAGTGGCGACCGCGAACCGGAAGACGTTGCGTTGGAAGGCCTCCCACTAGGTGGACCGATGACCTGGTGAAGGCTGCGGGAATCCGCTGGATGCGAGTCGCACGGGACCGTTCAATGTGGCGACACTTGGGGGAGGCCTATGTCAAGCAGTGGACGTCTTTCGGCTGAAATGATGATGATGATGATGATGAAACTGCCAATTTCAAGCCAGTGGGCTGTGCGGTACATATTTGTATCGAAAGCACAACTCAAGTCAAAATATCTATGATTAGAAATATCATGACCAATTCAGCATAGTCCTTATAATCTTTCCCTATTCTATTATTATTTATTTTCGGCCTTTTTCATCCCTCTGCAGGGTTACGGTCCTCCTTTCTTCTTACAATTCCTTACTACTATTGAAGTCGCTTTTCAAGTCTGACTTATCTGTGTACCACATTGTTCTTATAAACTGTATACAGGGTGTAAAAGACATCATCACGAAGCCGTCAACCAAGCATTCTATACATCAAACTAAGTAACTTTACGCAAAAATTATTGCTGGGAAATGACTTTTTTTGGGGTGAAAAATCATGTTTTGTGGTAGAACTCAATATAACGCACTCAAAACATTGTGCTGATAGATGGATTGAATAGTACGGGGGTCGTGAAGGTGTTAAAAGTAAAAATCTTACATTAAAAACTTGTATTTAAAAAAAAACTTGTCAAAAAGTTGAAACTTTGACCCCCAATATCTCCGTAACTAGAAGGTTCCCAGGTATGGTGTAGAACAAAAAAATAATCGCAATGACGGGGAGAACAAGTGCCTTTCGGCTTCTTTAAGAGGTGTTTTGCACCCTTTACATGCATCAATGCAGTTTTCACCATTATTTAGACAATCCACACAAATTCACTGCTCGGTCTAGTCTTCTAGTTGTAGCAAGCGCCACTGCAGAGCAGAAGGTCCTGGGTTCGATTCTCGGGTCGGGAAAATTATTATTGTGTTTTCCCATCAGGAATTTCTCAGTAGCAGCCACGGAGTATGGATTTATGCCCGGTTGATGGCAATAGGCTCGCCCCCTATTACATGGGACTTTAACCTAACTAGGAAATGTGTGTGTACTATTTATTAGGTACTACACCTCTGCCTAACCTTCTGGGATTACAGGCGTGATGTTATGTTAAGTTAGAAAATTCATTCGGAGTACTGATGTTTTGCCAAATCGTAAAAACTGTCTAGTATCGTTTATACAAAATGTTTAAGCAAAACAAGAAAAACTTACTCAAGTAGATTCTAGTCCATCTATCTTACTTAATATTTGTTGCGTATCGAATATATTAAGGGCTATATATCCCTCAAATGGCTTAACATGATCCTCCGTTTCGCCTAAAATACTGCAGCATTCATTTTGAAATAAATACATGATAAAGTTGAGGATTAATCCTAAGTACTGTGTGTGACGAAAACACGATTCCATAAACTTTTCTCGATAGAAAAAAATTCCAAAGTTACCTCCAAATAGAACAATAAACCGCTGATATTCAAAAAGTACTTAAAATTAGATCATGAAACTTTGCATACTAACTGAACTAACTACTTATAAAGCAGGTTTTATGTGTTTTAATTTTTTAGTCCAATCAATACATTTTTTGTAAATCGCAAAAATCCACTCATTTCGCATTATTCGGCCGCAGTGACTGACGTAACAACCGCTTTGTAGTGCAAGCTGATTAGAACTTTATTCTAACTGTATTTCAAACGAAGTTTGAATCACCACAAATAGAGTTGCTAATACTAGGGTTAGAAGGGCCTTAAGTCAAGCTGAACTATTCTTTATTACGCATACATAAATTGTCCTACAAAACACCGAGGTTGATCTATCTTCTTTATTTCTTGTAGTCCGTAATCTTTTGGGATGTTATTGATGATGTCACGTTTTTTGAAAGACACTAAGCTATGAGCATATCAATTGGTAGTAAACCAGGGATCTTTTTATAGATCCTTTATTCTGTTTCATCAATAAAATGTTATGAGTGTCTTATCATTTGAGTTCATCACAAAATTTTGTCATAATTATATTCAGTTTGTTTCTCTGTAGTGTAATAGGCATGACGACAGTATCAAAAAATTGCAAATCTGTTTAGTTCGTCAGTTAGAGCATTGGAAAATAATGGACACATTTTTTTTATTTTTGTAAATCATTGAATACTTATGGCAAAGATAAAACGCATCAAAACGGGAGTGAGGGCTCGTGACGTCAGAACTAGCTAAAAATTATACCAAGGCGTGATGTATTGAGAATTTTAAAAGCGTCATATTTTTGTCAATGTTGGTTTACGTAACAAAAGAAAAAATACATGTCCAATATTTTTTGGAAATCTGTCTGAAGGATTATTTCGATTTTTTTTTGTTGTCTCGCCTATTGTCACCAATATACGCAACGGATGTGCATAAGTACTGTATTCTAGTGTCCCTAATTAAACGCAACTGAGATCCATTGGGCTATCATCTATTCCCAATTACCTTGTGAAGATCTTAGGCCCAACTATTCAAAGGAATCCGATACTGTGTTTGCCAATTCACGGATCTCTATTCAGGAATCCTCAATACAACCGCGTTAAATATAGGTGTATACAGCAATACATCATGTTATACATTTCCAGTATAACATGTGCGCGCTTTGTGAAGATTTCCCGTACAATAAGAGATCTAGTTTTGCCCAAAATCGGTCTTGGTCTTGCAGTCTTGGTCTTGTCCTTGCATTTTTGCAAGACCAAGACCAACTTATTGTAGCAAGACCAAGACTGAACCCTGCAAGACTTGAGCAAGAACAAGGCTAGGCCTGCAAGACTCTTGCGTCTCGCAGTTAAGTTAATAAAGTTTAAAGTTAATTTTATTAGTTAGAAGTATCAAGTCCAGATGAAGATGAAAAGTATATGTGATAATTATTTTACCCGCTAGCTGTTTGTGAAGAGTTTAGGATAGCTAGTACACGTACAGAAAATCATTAAAGGTACCTACATAGAGTAAAGTAATTACGCTTAGGTACTAAATTGCGTCAGTTTTTTTTTATAATTGTCAAGTTAATTTTATTAATTTGGTGGTTCACTATGCCTATGTCAATTTTAGCTCAAAATGTACCTACTCTGTTACGTTGTTCTAAGATCGAAACTAACGTGTTTATTTTATAGCAATAGGCTAATAGGTATTTGAAAGTAGTCTAGTCTAAGTAGTAGGGTCTCGCAAGACTTGCGAGACTCTTGTTGACTTGAAGACCAAGACCAAGACTGAAAGCGCAATACCAAGACCAAAACCAAGACTAGGTGTATTGACGCAAGACCAAGACCAAGACTGGCTAAGGTCTCGTTTTGGTCTTGCATTTGGGCAACACTAAAGAGATCCGCATACACTATTTTTGTAAAGCTTGATTTGTAGTCATGCGTACTTCATCCACATGTACAGTACTTTGCACTTACAAACTTAGGAGACCTAAGACAAATCTTGACAACGCACTAGAAGAACACATCACTCGTGCAAAGTGTGAGTCTAGAGCACTTGTGCACTCTTGAGGACAATGGTCCGCGTTTGTCACACTTTAAGCATCCATTAGGTGGTGCATAAAGAGAAATAAGACAATGTTGTTATTAATTTTACAGTTTTTCGTTTTAATTAAAATGCCACTGTTACATTAGAGATTTTGTCCCTCTAGTGGTGAAGGAACAAAAGCCCAGATGCAAGGTGGGTTGGTATTGAAAGGCAAAAAAACAACAAACTATCTCAAACAACATAAGTTTATTTATTTAAACTATATAAACTCAAATATAAAAAGGGTAATGCCAGCCAGCGTAAACTTCAGTCCGTTTCGAACTATGGTTGTGTGGGGTTGGAGATAGTCTAAACTGGTAAAAAGGGGCCATTTTGATCTCACGTTTTGGCTAGAATAAGTTCTCAAGGGATTATAGAAGTCAATAGGCAGTGGCTCCATCTGACTACTGCTACATCCAGTTGGACTGGAATCCGATCTCAACACAATTGAGAAAAAGCTAGGCAGATGATGACGTTGAGTTCTCAAATATAACAACACAACTGCTATCGGCAACTTCGCCATCAAAGTGTTTACCTATTCGCGGTCATGTAATTAATGGGGTAGATGACACACCAATCAATTGAGATACTTTTTAAGAGCTGTCAAAACGCGGTTCTCTCATAGATTTTGTATGGCAATAGCAAACTGTGACGTCACTGTTTAGTCAACTCAATGACTCAACTATTTATTGATATCAAATCAACTAAAAATCGAATTTGGCAATTTATTGAAAATAAATCGGGTTTTCAGGCCCCAAATGAAGTGTTTTTTTTTAAGAGATTGGTGTTTTGGAATTATTGTTTTGTGGTGTCATCTACCCTATTCATCAATCTCAGTTTCAAACGCGTTCTTTTCTTCGATAACAAATGAACGCGTTTACTTCCTTCTTTTGTTTCGTTCATAGTGTGTCAAAACCTAGATGAATATAATGTCTTACCTCCAACACTGGCCCCGTAAGCGACTCCCACAGCACACAGCGAGTTGTTAGCAGTGGCAGCTACTTCTCCCGCGCATCTCGTGCCGTGGCGGTTCGAGTCGATCATGTCGTACCTCGGTTGAGGGTCTGAGTCGTGGGAGTTCACGTCGTATGAGGCCATGGGATCCTGTTAAAGGGAATGAGAATGGATAAATACACTATTATAGTATTGTGTGGACTGTTTTTGGTTATGGTGGCCAAAATCAGCGGAGATTAGCCATCAGAGCGAGAGATATTACAATATTAGGTAGAAATTAGGTTTTACGTAGCACATTAATTACGGTTCTGCCGCTAGTCGGGTGCCACTCTTGACGGGAACATCGCTGAAAGGGCTGTAAGATTTGTAATTTCCTATTTTATGTACTTACTCGTCAGTTTTCAAAATAATTACGTGTTAACCGAATTAGCTATTGGTTGTATTTTATTTAGGTTATTTTCAGTGATTCCTAAGCTAAAATAAACGGTTGTGTTCTTAATTTTGAGTAGGTATCTCGTTGACTTTTTAACTATCTTCACTTCTGTTTGCGTAAAACAATGTACAAGAGTGTCTCTCACTTTCATCATTCTTACAGTCTGATGGACCGGCCATCAAACACCAATGGAGAGAGATTATACGCAGGGCTAATGAGGCGCCAAGTTTGGTTACAAAGACTGGCTGTTTTCAAGAGTTACATCCTTTTTCAGGTACTTATGTACTTGATAAATAACAAATAAATAATTCTTCTCCTTCTGGTGTTTTTCCCATGGCAGTACCGGTAAAGCGCCCGGTAATAAATAGGCCACGGTCGCCAATCTTGACTACAAAGGCGGCCTGTTCAGGAAAGTCTTAAGTCTTATTGACCTTATAGAAAATTGGATAGCCTTCCTCAAACGAAGCCTTCAACCTCAAAGTTTTCATCTCGTCTTTAGTCTTTCTAGAGATGATTTGAAAAGTTACACGTAGTACGGAGAAATTAATTGCCGAAACAAATAAGTCCCAGATTACGTTTCATCATAAATTCAAAAGAAACATTTAGAGGTAATCTGCTAACTTTCATACAACACATTTGTTTGTTATTAAGTCTATAAGCTGCGTACGTCTTCAGCAGTTTTAGGTTTAATTTGTAATGATGTATGAAAACAATGCATAATGTTTTTAAACTAAAATACCGGTATAAGAGTGCAACAAGACCGCTGGCGAGTAGGGTTTTCCTAAAACATGAAGTACCATCTACTGCGTCAATCTAGACTGGCTTGTGAAACTACAGCTGACGTGACGTGATTATATCATTTAGTGTATCTAAACACGATGAAATAGTAAAAAAACAAACCCGAAAATATATTTTTTTTTTTGTTCTATCTGTGGAGTTTAGCTAAATAATTTAACTAGATCTTGTGTATTAAAAATAAAATTATGTAATAAAATCGTAGTTAGTCTGTAAACAATGCAATGTTGTTTTTCCAATTATTTATATTACGTACTGGAAAGCTATGGTTTTGACTGTATATAATACTTGTATGTTTAGCGAATTCCAGCGGATGAAGTCCCGGTAAGAAGCTAGAATGGCAGTATATCTACTAGCTTGTTATGATCAAAATATGTCAAACTGACGTCGATCGACCGCGGCCTGGTTACTCCCTAAGGCAAAGCCCTTACGTACGTCGCACATAAATCGCCCTGTATACCCGCGACCCAATTACCCATTTTTTTTTCCGAACGCCAACAGTGGAATTAAAGCCAGCGAGATGAATCGTGTAATTTGAAACTCGGAAGCTTTTGTTCCGAACACAGAACAAAGATGTCACTCTACGGCCTTTTATCGCGAAAGCGCGGATCCCCCACTTACTCGTTCCCGTTCCGATTTCATGGGTGTTTTTCAAACGTTTCCTGCTAGCATACGTGGAAACTGCGCCTCTTATTTGCCAACAATGATTTCAGTACAAAGCGAACAGAAGTACCGACGTCATAAAACATACAATGAGACGATTTCGTCGAAATTCATTTGAAATGTCGTCAGACGTAATCTGGAACGTCATGTTGCTGAACCAATCGGCATCCTACAAGTTTGTGTTTAGATTAAAGCAAGTACATAAACAACAATGGCGGAATATCGTGTACTTACGTAATTAGCGACTAAGTCCGGGTGATCGGTCTCTAGGCCATCGTCGAGGATGGTGACCACTACACCACGGCCAGTGATGCCTTCCCGCCATGCTGGTATCACGTTCATGTCCAAACCTCCTCCTCGGTTCTAAATAACACAAGAAAAAACAAGATTAATAGGAAGATTCGAATGAAAAATTGATGTATCCAGTTGGCAGTATAAATATTTAGTAAATACCTACTCCTATTATCATTAAGCACATGATTTACGAAATGTTTTGGCAAAACATCTACAAACAAGAAGTAATAAAATAAAACCAATGACCCACTTAATCTTCGGCGGTCGTAAACTCATGAAATGTACCACAAAAACGAAATGCACGGGTAAAACCAATTACTCAGCCTCCATCAGCGAAGATTTTTAATTTACAAAATTGTTACTAAAACGAATTTGTTGAAATATATTTGCAACGGCAACAGAGTCGAATGAAAATGAAATATCAGAGCAACCACTGGAAATTTGTATTGACAGACTGTTTCACTGATATCTATAGGAAATTGGTTTTTATTTTAACTATTTCGAATCGCTCGAATAATAAAAAAGAACAAAGGCTAACAACGCATCCTAAATTGGAATTACTTTTGTACGTAGATTGATTGGCGAGTGTATAGATAGATATATCTTTGTTTGTGGCATGTGTTGTGTGTTGACAAGTTTATACAAATTGGAGTTGGAAATTGTGGGGCTGATAGATCGTTATTTAATACCTACATTTTGTTCATAACTTAAGAAGATTACATCACGCCTGTGTTACCCTGGGTTGAGCACCGGTCATAGTAGATTGTACTTAGAGTACACCCACATTTTGCCAGTTTAATAAATGATTAAAGTATTACGGGCGAGCCTATTGTCATAGGCTACTGAGAAATTCTTGACTAAAACACCAATAATACTTTGCCAACCTAGGAATCCAATCTGAAACCGCATGCTCAAAAGAGACAGTCGCGATATCAATACTTTCATAATCAGTACAATAAAGCAAAACAGCGCTTACATAAAACATGTTATACAAATTAATTCACTCGAGCCTCCCGAGCGAGATGCTTAAAGATATGAAATCAAAAACATCTGAACCCTCTTTACGCTCTTAAAGCGATTTTATGTAAGAATTAGGCAAATTTCTCGCGATAGCTTAATAAAACTCAAATTTTTGGCTTCCACTTCGTCAATATTTAAGAAGAGCATTATAAAGTTCCTAAAGAAAATTAAACTTTACTCTCGGTTCAGTTGAATCGGTAAAGAAAAACAAAAACGACGCGAATCGAGTGCTTACACAGTGTAACTTGAGAAATTTCTGGTGAACTCCGGCGATATTCTGAATTTTAATTGAATGACACCTTTGCAATTGTAACAAAGTCAATAGCAATTAAAAATATGTATTATAATTCAAACAGTATTTTGTCAATATCTTCTTACAAAAACTTTTGTAGGTACAGTCACCAGCACATAAAGTTACCACAAACTAACAAATTTCTCCAAATGATTTTAAACCATAAAATGTTGAGAGTTCAGTTCAAAAGCGAATGAGAAAATCTGACAGTTTGTAGTAACTTGATGTGCTGGTGACTGTACCTAAACAAACACTTGTTAATAACTAGCTTAATATTTTAGATTAACTTCTCTCGCTTTTATTATTGACACACAGTAGTTTAGGCTACTTTTAGGAAACATTTTTATTTACTTATCAACTTTGCTTTTCAAAACTAGACCTCCCAACGTTTGCAAACGTTTTCGTCACGTCAGCGTAAAAAGTAATGCTCAAAGCTTTCAGGACACATATTTCATTTTCAGATAGTTGGTTTTGTAAAACGAACAGAGCTCGGTCCCTATATTAATCGCATTGGCACTCTTCAAAGTCACTCTTAAATCCGGGCACTCAGAGTAAAGTGCCTGGCGTTTACAACTGTGAATATAAAGTCATAATATAAGGGAAGTGTTGGATCTAAAGAGCTCTTGCACATCGATTGATTGACGTTGCAGCGATGATAGATTCAATAAGTGACCTGATTTTGCCCATCAAGATCTCTTTGTGTATCATAGAGTTAGTTACATAAGTGTTGGTTGAAACTGACATTGGTAAATGAATTTACATGCATTCAGGTCAAGCCTATTCTAGTAATAAAGATGCGTCCCATTATAACTATACTAACTAATATTATGAATGCGAAAGTAAGTTTGTTTATTTGTAACCTTTTCATACTTATACCACTGAACCGATCATCTACGATGCCAGGTATACAGAAACGAACATAACCTTTCATCCCGAAAAGAAGTACTTACTCCGTAACCTCACTAATCCAGGTCCAGTTGAAAACCAGCGTCGGGCACTAGTTGTCCGGCCATTTTGCTGAACTGGGCCTATTTGGCGCAGCCGTGAGGCACACAGTGTCACGTTGTTTTATTTGTGTTTAGTTTAAAGGTTTTATCCATTTATTTTGTTATTCTTTTTGTTTTCCTTTTTTGTTTGTTTTTTATACTGTGTGCACTTGTGACGTGTGCCAAATAAATGTATTTTCTTTCTTCTTTCTCCTGCTTCCTTTCTTTACTTTTCTCGAGGAAATGAACAATAACTATTATGATAATAGATGGCACCACGTGTCTTTCGGATCATGAGTGAATTATATTATTACAAGCAGAGTACAACCCGAATTGATTGTCAAATTCTAAATTAACGCGAGTAAAGCCGTGGGAAAACGCCAGTTTATCCATAAATTCAAAGTTTTGCCAGTTGGTTACACAAGAATGCGGTGTAAACATCTATCGACATACAGATAGGTACACATGTCAAAAAAAAAAATTGCGATCACTTTGAAACATCATAATCTTTTTTGTTACGATATATTATATTATGATTTCTTCTTCTTTTTAGATTATTTATTTAAAAATATAGATTTAGAATATAAAACAATAAAACAGTAAAAAAATATGACACAACAAAGAATAAAATTATATCAGCTTATACTAGTGATCACAAACTTTTTTTGATTTGTGTAGGCCACTCAAAAACTGTGCTATGGAACCCGGTTGTTTACCTTTAGCATCCAGGCTGTCCCAGCCACCTTTTAAAAGTCATAAGTCTATCTGAGAGGCCTAAAATAGGTACTCTGCGAGATTATTCAATTTTACATACAATTTAAAAAGTTCTATGAACCTTTCAAGGCCAAAATACTTACTAAATACCACATGTGAGGCCATTTGGGGTCGTTAAGTTGAAACTTGGAGTCTGCTGCTCTTGGCCGTCCCTTCACCCGAGACGGTTGGAGCTCTCGTTTCGAATTCGTGTCGCGCTTCGACGCGGCTGACGGCGCCGGCGCATCCGATGACGTCGTCTCAGCTGCGACAAGACAAAAAATAAGTCACGACTTGTGGTACGCTTGGTTGGAGTGAGGTACAAAGATCTGGAATAGTGTGTCGGTGCGGTGTTGTGTTGGTGTTATTGCAAAGTTAAATTTTTGTGTTTTAGTCTTCTTTGAAGATGGTTCAAAACTAAACTTTATCAATTCAGTGTTTACTGAGATTTCGAAAGCGATAACTAGTTTACTCACTTTTGGTTTACTTGGTTTACTCACTAAGAATAAGTAAATCTTTTTCATTTTTAGAGGATTTTGAAGTCAAAAACTGTTCGGAATAGAACAAATCAGATAGATTAATTATCAACATCCTTAGATTTTTGACACTGACGTTGAATGACACTACTGACTATAAAAATATTGTTGGTTAATCTAGACACACATAGACTAATCACAAATCATCCCCGACTATCTGGGTCGGGGGGCTTTCGGGACCAGGACCGCGGTCCCGGATGCCCCTTAAATATTTTTGAGTGGTATTTTGGGACCACAAGAAAACAAAAGTTAGAGTACAGTAAGCTGACAACTGTTCCAGACTGCAAAGAAAAACACAAACTAAAGCAAACATACCTGTAGAATGATATGAATCTGGTATAGTCTGGAAGTCCCTCTTCTTCCTCGAGAGGGCCCGCTGTTGCTTCGCCCATCGCACTCGGGTGTCTCCTTCTAACTTGCCATGGCGATCGTGAGCTGGTGTGATAGACCGCTTCGCGATGGCATGGTGGTGGAAATGGTAGTGGTTGTCGAAGATCTGGGGAAGATAGAGAAGAATATGTTAGGAATTTGTAGAAGATCGATTACTTACTTACTCAATAACGTAAATAATGTAACCAATATTGTTGCATATCAACAATAATGGTATATTGCATTGCCATAAAAGTATGCGGGTCTAAATCTGAGGATCACATAGCCAAATGGGCCTTACTAAGTTGCTACAAAGAACAGTATTAGCTGTATCATAATCTAGCATATAGAATCCCGCTTCTATAACGCGATAGGATAGGTCTCTACCTATCCTATCGCGTTATGGAACCGGGTCGGCGAAATCTGTGTGAACTATAGAAACATCTCTGAGCTATGTTTCTATAGGTCACACAGATTTCGCCGTCCCAATTTATGTAATAGGGGCGAGGTTACTGTAGCCTAAAACTCTGGGGTAATAAAAAAACATTCCAACCAAACATTCAAATAAATTGTAATTAAACCCAGTTAGTAAAGATACAAAGCCGTTTATTCTGTCCACAGTCCAGTCTAATGATGCAATAAAAGATAGCGTATTTCTCAACTGAAATAAACGTGAATGAACTAATTAAGTTAATTTGCAAGCTTAATTACAATAATAACCCAATTTCAATTCAGAGTGCAGAACGAAATATTTATGAAAGCACCACTACGGGTTTACGTGACCGCTTTCAAATTAACTTTGTTTATCTAATTCTTTGTTAGGACTAGCCCACTTAATTGATACTGAACTTTAAAAATACTAGGAGTAGATGTTATTTTGCCTTTTTTACACTAATTTTAACTTTTTTGTAACCTTTTAAAATGACTCCAGAATTTAGTCAAAGAGATAGAACGTCGTTTGAATGAGCTAATATATATTTTTTTATTTGTAAAAATCGAATTTAAATTAAACATAAAGCAGCTCAGCGAACTAAAAACGAATTCTACAATAGAGTGACATAGAAAATATCGACTTTTCAACGATGTCGATGCTAACATAGCCATTCATACGCTTTTTACAACGAAACATAAGTACTGTCGTAACCATGAATACATTTTCATTTCTACCCGTTTTTTTGTAACAGATCGCAATGATTTTTAATTACAGATTTTAATTGCACCTTCCACGATGTAAAATCGATTACAAAAAATTACTTCGCAAATAAAAAAATCGTTGCCAAGCCAATCCAATTCAGCGCAGAAATATATTTTTATTATTCACAATTAGGAGTTTTAATCTTTTTTCCTCAACTCAACATTGCTGAAAAGTCCTTCAGTTCAACTAATGACGTTAATTTACAGTTCAATAGAACTGAGTTCAGTCAGCTAGGTTTGAAATGTGTTTTGCAATAACCCGGGGTCGAAGTGACCAGTGACCCGCGCTGTAATCGTGCATAGTTATAGTTGCATGGAATGCCAGTTTGACACTACTAAAAATTCTAAACAAAGAGAAATACGTGGAAAACAATTTAAATGGTTCAGTGGGAAAGTTTTAAATTTACATGTAATGTATCGGATTTCGTATTCCGTACATTTCGCAAAATTCAGTCGAATGTCACTTTGTGTATATTTTCATAAAGTCAAATTCCTTTTTAAAGTAATTTAAAATTGTAATAAATATCCTGGAACATTAATATAAAATTTCCCTCAGTTTCAATACAATTTAGAACGTTTTCCATATTTCAGTTTTTCGCCTTGGCATTTAAAATTTATGAAAAGACGCTCACAGTCTCCAGAGTGTGAGTGGCCTGTTATGAAAAAAGACCTCGACGACGACGGTTCTATTTGTCTAGTTTCAAGTTCTTTTAATTCCAGTTTTAGGGAAAAGTCATATTTATTCTTCACTGCTATTTGACGTGAGTAATGATTTTAAGCTACTTGAAAAATTGAGGTTTGTCGGAAAAATTTGGCAAAGCCGTCGTAGTACACGATTGCTGAAATTTTCATAAAACTGCCATCTCCGCATTGCGGTGTCGTACTGATATGTTATTTGAATTTCATTACATAATTCCGAATAATACGCGATGATATTTTATTTCGATTTATGTGTAATGTAAGTACGTGAAGATTTAATTACGATCATAACATGAGTGTAATAATAATTATATAAATAAATGATTCCGATGTTATTTATTTATTGCCAACACGATTTTACTTTACGGTTATAATTTCTAATAAAACAGCCTGAAAATAATATTTGGCGCGTTTAGTCGTTCCATTTCAAGCGCTTTATTTGATTATTCAATTAATTTTAAAGTTTATTTTCCACGGTTGGTGTGCTGGCTTTTTTTCCAGCAGTCCCCGCGGGACAGATACGGGCCATCCTGAGAGGCTATAAATATTTTTGGCTTGCGAATGGGTTTTTAGCGTAGTAACCTTTTTCGTGGAAAATAAAATATTAGAAAGCAGATAACAGTTGAATTTGGAAACAAGGGTAGAAACAGTTTTTTTTTTCATTATCTAGTTAGGTTTCTGTTTAATGCCAAGTTAAGCTAACGTCGTGGACATTAATGGTTAATTCTGCTATAAAGCAGAGCAAAACTTTCTGTGTCTTCGTAAACAAAATATAGTCGCTCATTCAAAAGGTTGTACAACAGTGAAAATAGCATACCAAGTTTGAGATATCGGTGCATTTTTTTTAACAAGCAACGCACACTTCATCTGCACACTGGTGGTCATACAACCATGCCAATATTGAAAATTAAAAATGTGTTAAAAGGTATTTATGTCTATCTCTTGTATAAAAATAGAGATAGATATAAGAAGATAGAGATAAGTTAGATAGAGACAGGTATTGGCTGAAAAACAATTTCCCAAAAAAAATCTATAAACTCTTTTGTCCCCCACTCACTCATTCCCTTTACAAACTTTCACAGCTGTTTGTTTTCTGTTTTCCTTTTATGTAACTCAACACGATGTATTTTAAAGCAGTCTTTACGGTCAACGAGACACGGGTGTATGGGATCCTGGGTAAGAGTGCCTTCGGGCGCCGCGCTTGTCGTATTTATGAACTCACGTGGAAATAGGGATTTTCATGCAGCCAAGCTGATACAATATGCAGGGAGCTCCGGTGTCTTATGTACTTGAACATTTTGGCAGCTTACCGGCTTTTAACAAAGGATTTCGTGCGTCAAAGCGATGTTGAAGGTGATCGCGATAATTAATTTTGTTGCGCTCAAAAATTTCGGGTATTAATTGAGAAACGAGTTGCGTAGATTTCACTTACGTGTTTATGTTTGTGAACAATGTTGCAAACATTTAATTCTAATGAATTTTGGGCTTTAGGCTTGTAGCTGTGAACATGATTTAGATGCTGAACTTTGTTTATGAAATTGGTTCATTTCGGGCAACGATACACGGGTCTATGGCACGGGATTCTGGGCAAGAGATCCTTCGGGCGACTTGCTCGCCGTATTTATAAACTCACGTGGAAATAGGGATTTTCATGCAGCCAAGCTGATACAATATGCAGGGAGCTCCGGTGTCTTACGTATGTACTTCAACATTTTGGCAGCTTACCGGCTTTTAACAAAGGATTACGAAGTCAAAGCGATGTCGAAGGCGTTCGCGATAATTAATTTTGCCGTGCTCAAAGATTTTGCCATGTATCTATTTATTGAGGAAACAAGTTGTCATGTTTTAGTTACATGTTTGTGTGTTGCGTAACAATGTTTCTGGCAACTTTCATTTTTCAGTGTTCTGTTATTCGTCACAATTATAAGAAAAGCTCGCAACATCAATGTTGCAAAACATTGATTTAAGTGATGTTTTTTTGCTTTGTTACTGTGAACATAATATTCCTTTGTATAACAATGTTTGCTTTATCTTATACAAATGAGCTGAGGATAAAAGAATAACATTGTTTTAAAAAAAAAAAAACATGCTAAACCATTGCTAAAAACGTATAAATCTTTGCTAATCTATCGAACAGTTAGCTCTACTAGAGCTTTGTACGCATGAATGATTAATTTAACGAATGCAAAGCCGTGGGCACGTCCGTTTGCGTAACAAAAATATGTCAAACATTTCACAAAAATGTTCATGCAAACTTGAAAAGAGATTTGTCATGCATTTGTTTTGTGCATTCAAAAATTGTCATCTTGCTGAAGCAATTAGCAGGTACCTACTTAATCTAAACTTATTGATTTTAGTTAAACCTAATTCTTTACATATTTTATTTTTCTTACAGACGGTTTATGTGACTCCTCGGTTCCTTAGTTTTTCTCTGTACCTCTATTTTCCTATCTCTTAAAGATGAATTAAGTATTGAAATACCCTTTACTTTATTATCTAAAACCAAACGAAATCCAATATTTATCTCATCTTTCTACTAAATAAAGGACGTTTCTTTGCTACAATATTTTCGTCACAAAAAGGGGTTTAAGTTTCGTGTCAGTGCACACAGTCCTTAGAAACCGTTTCACCCTTAGGGGGAATCGTGACCTGTGCCGACTTAACGGGGGAGAGTGGTGACAAATGACACGGACACCTTTGTGTGATATTCATCCTTCTTGCTTATCCTTTGAGCGTTAAATTGACGAAAATATGAATTTTCAATGTTCATTGTAGATAGCTTTAATGTTCATTATAGATAGCTTTAATGCTTGTCAGCTTTTAGTCGAGTCATTTCGGATTTTATTTAGATAAAGCACGTTTGTTTATTGTTTGGTTTAAATTGCTGTTGTCTTTAGAGATCTCTAGATATGTTTACACAGCTTGTTGCAAATTATCAACTACATTTGAAGTTTATTTTCTAAACATATAAACTAATGTGTTTTTTGGAAAATCAACTTTACCACCATTACAACAAACAAGCAAATCTCCTGAGCAAAATAAAACTCAGTCTTTTAATACAAATTCTATGTACCCTAGTTAGCTTAGGAGCTTAGAAGTAATCTTTATTCGCAGTTGCTGCAAGCTGGGTTTCTTTTATTAAAAGTGTTGACACTAAGCTGGCTAAAGGCTTACGTACAGAGTGTAGCGAAAGATTGCGAACATATATTTATTGGTGATGTAATCCCTATATATTCCATAAATGGGGACTCCTGAAGTAAGCCCGATAGTGAAGGCAAAAGGATTAGGCATACAGATTTTAATCTTTGGAGTAGAAAATCAAATATAACATCACGCTGCGACCAAAAGGAGCGGAGCATAAATGAAAAATATTGCAAAAACGGGGAAAAATGTATTCCTTTTGTGAGCTGTTTCTCTTTTATGTGACGCAGACGAAGTTGCGTGGGTCAGCTATATTGCTATAAAGGGTGTATAAGACCTCTTAACGAAGCCGAAAGGCACTTATTCTCCCCGTCATTGCGATTTTTTTTTTGTTTTAAACCATACTTGGGAACCTTCTAGTTACGAGATATTGGGGGTCAAAGTTCCAACTTGTTGACAAGTTTTTTTTTATTTATAAGTTTTTAATGTAATTTTTCTACTATAAACACCTCCACGACCCCCATACTATTCAGTCCATCCATCAGCACAATGTTTTGAGTTTGTTACATTGAGTTCTACCACAAAACGTGATTTTTCACCCCAAAAACAAAAGTCGTTTCCCAGCAATAATTTTTGCGTAAAATTACTTAGTTTGATGTACAGAATGCTTGGCTGACGGCTTCGTGACGAGGTTGTTTTACACCCTGTATTTTTAATTTATAAAATGTACCTTATCATTCTTTGAGCGAATATCACCAGCGAAACTGTAACCGCACATCTAAACCAAGCTGCTGCAAAAATTGAGGTTAAATATTGACACTTATTACACCTCTTGCTTAAACGTAGTTTAAGTACTAGTCTTACTCAATTTTATTGGTGAAATATTCCCTTAGTGGTGGTTGAAATATCTAGAATTCCTATTTTAATCAGACACGTCTTGTAACTTTTACCACGGTTTTTTTTACAATTATTTCTGAATAAAAGTTTGTAAGCTTATAGCTGAAAAACTACAACAGTTACGTGCTATTCACAACAACACACACTGCTCTCTTTGGATTCGCACACCGAAAAGCCTTTCAGAATTACATTCGTCATGTTCCATCCGTATTTTTTTTTCAATCAGACCATTCTACACTCAATGTTTTTCATCTATTTTTTCTCTTTTCCAATTGCAATCGGGAACGTACAACCACAGGCTGCCACTCAGTCGTGTTTCAGGTTTCCGAACGCACCCAATAAATTCACTGCGCGTAGTTTTTTGTATTTTTAAATAAGCGAATGAAAATGGCGCACTTAATGCCTTTGAGTAAGAACTTTGTCTGCCTTTTATCTAGTGGAAAACAGAAAACATTGTAGTGTAAGCGTACATAGGGGAATATTAGGTTTCTAGTTCGAAAGTAGCAACTGGCTGGAAAGTATTTGTATGTATGAAGAGAGCGGGTTTCTAGCAATCACATTTACAACAACACTGTTGTTTAAAGTGTGTTGAACAAGTTTTCTACCGCATTTTGAAGAACAAGAGAACTTAAAACAAGCTTTTATTTAACGTAACCTGAGATCAGTAAACAAGAGCACTTTTTGGCAGTCGTTTCCAATTTTTTGTTGATAATTGTGATGGCTAATAGCAATTAAATATCGTGTTACTTAACCAGAAGATGCTTGGCCCATAGCTTTACTTAAAGTTATACGCCTATACAGGTTTAGTTAGTCCAAATAATAAAATTAGTAATAGAATTATTGTAAACACCAATTATACACTGGCCTGCAAAACTAAGTACTACACTTTTAAAATAGCAATTTTTTCTAAACTCTATAGAAGTTAGAGATTTAAAATAAAAACCGTTTTATAGCAATTTTTATCAGCTTTATTAGTTTTTATGTACAAAATTAAACTCTTTTTCGAGTCCTTTTTGTTTCGAAAGTATATCTTGTGTACTAAAAAAGTTATTGCAATTTTAAAAGTGTGATACTTCTTTTTGCTGGCCAGTGTATTAGAAATTTTGTTGTCCAAGGACAAAGTTGAAATTGATAAAAACATGTTTTTTTTTTTCAACATTGCCCCACATTAGGACTATCTCCTGTATCGTGAGTGCGTTTACAAACATTTAAACTCGCCTAAACAAACAGCCAGTCCTGAAACCACTACCAGCGCGCGTAGCATGGCGACGTAGAAACGGGGAAAGACTCGACAAATCTTTTGTTCATCTGTCATTTTGTCTATTTAATATCGACAAAATGACAGATGAACAAAAGATTTGTCGAGTCTTTCCCCGTTTCTACGTCGCCATACTACGCGGGCTGTTAGGTCATGCAAAAATATTTGTTTCGTGCGGGGATCGAACTCGCGACGCGCAGTGCAGCAGCCAATCGCTCAACTACTGCGCCAACCGTACCTTCAAATTCAGTTTACATAATATGTTCTATATTTTCCTAAAAAGCTTAAAAAAAATCTAAGCTGGTTTCCACTACCTGCGACTGACATGTTAGTGACGTCAATTTCCGAACATTTCATTTTATTGACGTTATAAAGCCAAATAGGATATTATTTTGCTTCTAAACGACGAATAACCGTGGGGAATTGAGGGAGTGATTACTTCTTCAAGGGCCTAATTCCCAGAACGGATCAAAAGTACTAATAATTAGGTTTTATTCGACAGAGTGGTACGAAAATCTTTCTTTTAAGCTGGATTTATTCGACAAAATGGTGCAAAAAATGTAAGTATTACCAGGTTCTAATTCCCAGGTCGAATTTAAAGTAGACTCTTAGGACTTTATAGGGAAGATTAAGTACTTGCTGTTAGGAGAATTCGTTTTTATTGTGATGACGAATAAATGAGTGCAAACTATTGGGAGAAACACATACAGAATTCGCAATTTCCATTACTTTCTGGTAATATCAATGCAAACAAAAAATACGATGTTTTCCAAGTGTTAATACGTGAGTCAAAAGAAACGTGAGGAAACCAGCATGCCTGAGAAATATTTCTTGATGTGACAAGACGGCCCAAAAAAAAGTCAAAAGTGGTAGAGAACTAAGTTTTAAGAAACTGTTATATTACCATTAAACCTACATTTATTGACCTAAGGCAATGATATTCTAATAAACAGATATGTTATACACCTACAAAACCAACGAAAAAAGTGTTCCGCGCTCACATCCACGCAGTGACGCAGAATAAAAACAAAACAGGCCAATTGGCTCGTTTTAGAGTCTTCACGATTGCGTGCTCACAACATATAGTAAATCACTACATCACTATATATTATAAAACAAAGTCCCCCGCCGCGTCTCTCTGTCCCTACTTATGTATGCTTAGATCATTAAAACTACGCAACGGATTTAGATGCGGATTTTTTTAATAGATAGAGTGATTCAAGAGGAAGGTTTTAGTATACAATTTGTCAAGCGGGCGAAGCCGCGGGCATCAGCTAGTCACTGATAAGTACTGTTTGGTTGTACTGTGAGGAATTGACATTGTTTGAAAGGAGTGTGGAGATAAAATCCCAGTTAAAGTATTACTACGGGGTAGGTTTAGTCTATCGCTAGTAACCAGTTAAACAATACAAATATCATGAAACACAATCTTGTAGTGCTTATGAATTTTAATAATAAATTGTCGTGATCATTCGTTTTCATTATTTTTATACACGATACAGAGCATATAACTCTGTCCAGTGTCAATCATTTATTTAGATTGGCGTGAAAAAAATACAAATCTACCCAAATTACACAATTTTATAAAATCGCAGTTTAAAACTTAGGGGATGCCTCCGTATTTATGTACGAAAATATCGCCGCGATTCTCTCGCTCGTGGAGGGGACCTATAAGAGAGTGTATAGAAAAACGTGGCAAGGACGATAATATCGCCGCGATTCTCTCGCTCGTGGAGGGGACCTATAAGAGAGTGTATAGAAAAACGTGGCAAGGACGATAATATCGCCGCGATTCTCTCGCTCGTGGAGATGGCCCGAAAGAGAGTGTATAGAAAAACGTGGCAAGGAAGATAATATCGCCGCGATTCTCTCGCTCGTGGAGACGGCCCAAAAGAGAGGGTATAGAAAAACGTGGCAAGGACGATACTATCACCGCGATTCTCTCGCTCGTGGAGGCGGCCCCCTAAGTATCCCAAATGCTAACAAACAGGAAAAAGGATCCAGCAAGCATGCAAACGTACCAGAATGGAAAAACGTACTTCAAAGTCAAAAATAAAATCGAATTGTGTAGGTACCTGCACGTAATCTTGTTTAACGAATCCTTGTACAGGTAGCGCGTGTCCCGTTTCCATGGCAACGGTGAAAACGGGGAACACGGACCGACCTACACCAAAAACGGATCTGTGAAGCTCCCCCGCCATAACATAAAATATCCGAGCCCTCCAACTTCTCGTAGGGTTGGAAAAAAATCTGTTTTTTGATTTGAAAATCAACAGATTTTATGTATTTTGGAGAACTATTTTCTTCTTTAAATTAGACTAGAGTTACTAGAATAGAGTTGGCATATTATTTGATTAAAATGTTTACAGTTATATGCAGTACAATGTCAGCTATTAATGCCGTATTACCATTTTTTCTTAATACAAGTTAATTGAGTTAGTCCGTCAGTTAGATTATAAAAAAATATTTGAAACGTATTTTTTCTTTTGACGAAACCAAAATTGACGAAGATACGACGCTTTTAAAATTCTTAATACGTCACGCCGTGCTATAATTTTTAGTGCGTTGTGACGTCACGAGCCCCCACTCCCGAGTATTGATACGTTTTATCTTTGTCAATATTCATTGATTTACAAAAACAAAAAATATGTGTCTATCTATACATATAATAAATCTGTAGAAAAGTCATTTTTGTACATTGAAGAAATTGAAACAAAAAATAGCCAGCGTGTGAAAAGATAAGTAACAGAACCCATTTCCATCATTTTTGAAATTTTTGTCTGTTTGTCTGTTTGTCTGTTTGTTTGTGCGCACATCACGTAAAATCTACGAATTCAATGCTGACAATGTTTATACATAAAAATTGTGTGTAACTTGGGGTATGATTTAGTGTTTGATTCATTGAAATCGGTTAATTCTATCAAAAGATATATGAACTTAAAGTTTTCAAGAAGAACTAATCATCAAATGTAAGATACATACATGCAGCGACATCTGTTGAACTAAAATGATACCAATGACTAAAACTGTGCTCACCACAGTCATAACTTTTAAATCGACTGACCAGCTTTAAAAAAAAATTATAGTATAGGTAATATACTTTAGCAGTTTAACATTTTGGTCGATAGACGGCGTTGTTTATTTCACTCCATTTTCTGAATTGAATGAACCTCGCCCGTGTCAGTTGCCTATTTTTTGTTTTTCAACCTCTCAACGTCCCGGCCGCCGTGGCAGACGCCCCGGGCTTCCGGGGCAACCACGTGGCCCCCGGCCACCGTAGGCGCGGGCCTGTGGACGGTGGGCTATGGGCTAGCTCGCCGTCCGTCCGTCTCATGACGACAGGCCGATGGTGGTCGATGGCGCGTTCGTGTTCCACGCGCGCCTAAAAGAGAGTCAGCAAAAAGGAAGGGCCGATCCGCAAGGGCCGATGCCTGCCGGGGTTGCGGGACTGTTCTAAAGAGATACCGTGGCCCCGGAACACAAAGGGCGATGAAGGAACATGGATGGGTTTAGTCAGTAAAAGTATGACACTGCCTCCTGGTCCGCCCAGAGCGGGAGGAGTCATTTGATGATTTCCCATCCGAAAAAAAAGGCTGTCGAGGTAAGCCCTTTTTTGGAAAAACATAAGTAGATTATTTTAGCGATTAATGCAAATATATCGAAGAAATTAAATTATTACCCACTTGGATCTACTTAGGTATATATCTACTAATATTATAAAGCTAAAGAGATTTTGGTTGGTTGAACGCGCTGATTACAGGAAAACTTTTAGTGTTGAATAGTTATCGAGGATGGATATAGGTTATCTAACATCACGCTATAATTAAAAGGAGCGGAGCATCAATGATAAATGTTGCAAAAACAAGGAAAATTTATTTCTTTCGATAGCTTCCTTTGCGGGCGCTGCATAAACGGTTAAAGTTGCGCAACAATCATGTATTAGGGAATTCTTCGTTTTAAAACGTTCTAAAAAAAACCGCGATAGCATTATGTCTATCTTTCAAGTTTGACTCCACTCTCTCTAACCCTTGGAGTCCCTTCTACGACAAATACTCAAATAGACTTGAAATGGTTCAAAAAAAATTCCTACGTAACGTGCAGTATAAATTTTATCACTCGAGAATTTCTTATTTAGAACTACTCAAACAGCACAATCTCTTGAGTTTGGAGTCCAGGCGTAAGCTCCTCATGGTCATGATGCTGCATGGCATTTGTAATAATAAGTTCGATTGTAGTGAACTTACTAATAAGTTATGTTACGTAGTACCTAGAAGTATTATACGGCGGGAGGTGCGCGTTCCTCGTCTGTTTCACACTGAGAAGTGCAAAACAAACGCCGGTGAGCGGGCACCTCTCCGTCGCCTTGTAGTAACTTATAACACACACTTTACTGATACTGATATTTTTGCGTTTTCTTCTGCACGATTTAAAAAAATAGCTATAGCTTTACTTACCGACAACCTTTCATAACTTACTTTTCTTTTATTTTCTTATTTTCATTAATAATTTAAATATGCGACCGTCCGTCCTTTCCTCTTTTCAGTATTTTTTTTTTAAATCCGTGGACAATAGTGTGGGTTATACGTTTATTATATGAACCTAATTAGCTCCGATGTATAAATTGTAATGTGTAACTGTTTTTTGTCCCTAAATAAATAAAATAAAATAAACCCTCTCTCTCTCATGTGACGCAGACGAAGTTGCGCGGGTCAGCTAGTTATTTTCTAATACTCGAACTAATGGACTAAATAGATTTGCAATTTATTGATGGTGGAAACAAGGCTATTCCTCTATTTTTTTTTAAAACACTTTTTAGATAAAACTGACTTTTTTTTTTTTCATTAAATCAAGAGTATCACAAATAAGTAAAAATTCTTTTGATTCTCGTTAGATAAACCAGCCAACCCTGGACTACATCGTAAAATAAAAGGCGAGCCGAACCGTTGTTAGTTATTAACGTTCGACAAAAGCGGGTAGTGCAAAAACTTTACTTTGTATCCAACATGTTCTCATTTATTCATTACACATACTGAAACTTTCGACGTAGACGGTCGTGAACGTCAAATAATGTATGGCTGTTAATGTCAGAATTCAGGAGGAAGTGCATTAAATTGTTTATTGTTTTCTATACTTTGGACAGTTATAAAGTCTGACAGCCAGTCTTACCAAGAAGTATCATGACATTTAGCAACGAGCTTACATAGGCAGTCACTTCATATAAAATACTGGCAGCTGTATAGCAGCATTAAACTGGAAGCTAACTCCAACATAGTTGGCAAATAGGTTATGATAAAATGATGATACTTTGGATAGTTAAAAAAGTAGAAAGCTTTTTCTTTAGACAGTGGCATTTAGCAATCTAAAGGCTCATGAAGTGACCCAAGTAAACAAATATAGAAAAAAAAACCATTAGGTAAGTCAAGTATCAGAATAAAATATGAAAAACAAAATCAGTCACCAGTTTCTTGTCAGTACTTAATACACAAAGAAAATACAAAGCTACTAACAATTCAACTAGTTCAAATATCGTAACTTTATAGCAGTAAAAGAATTAAGTATTAGCTCGAAGTTGCCAACTTACCAGTGTTGCCACTTGTAAAAATTCTGATTTAAAAAATAGTCACGTGCGAAATGAAGTTGAGTAAAATTGTTGAGTATCATAGTTTTAATGAAGTTACTAACTAGTTAATATTTTAAGTCCATTTGTATGTGTAGCAGTGTCTCTCTCTCTCTTTTAAAGTTTAGAAAGTATAATTCGAATTATTTAGCTAGCTAGATCGTCATCTGACTAACCTTTTCCCCAATGGGGAGACACACTGTGGAACCAATGGCGCTAGCATAGCTGATTCCCAACATCGTCATTGGTTGAAAATGTGGTAATGTCATTTTATATTTCAAAATAGCTTAACCTCATTGGTCAGATTGAGACCAGCTATGGTGGCGCCATCTTAGATTATCTTTGCCTGTGTCTCCCCATTGTGTTGGGAGCGGCTTACAGTCTAACCGGCTACAGTTTTGTTTCTGTCAAGAGTTTGAGTTTTGTTTCTGTCGTACGTATGTAATATGTGATCATTAATATCTCTCATTCATGATAGACAATGGTGTTGATTCTGTTGTGCACAAACTAAACTTAATTTAGGCTATTGCTATCTTTTACTAAAAGACAGTGCGAGAAAAGGACGGCTATAGCTATGAATTAAGCTATAGATGTCAAACTAATTTATGCCTTGCGAAGCGCAAGCAAAAGCCTGTGTTTAGACGACATGTTTTTACGTGCACCCTTCATTTGTATGGAAATATTAGTTCCTATTGAATTTGACAGCTCTAAATTATGTCCGTCTTTTTATCGTTTTATTTTAGAGAGAAAATGATAGCAATAGCCTAAATTAAGTTTAGTTTGTGCACAACAGAATCAACACTATTGTCTATCATGAATGAGAGATATTAACCTTCCTATACCCGCGCGTTGGTCTGTGAGACCGACGAAACACTTTTCTTAATTTATTTGCTTTCTAGGAAACGCTAGCAACCCGCGCTTTTTGCTAGCTGCCGGATTTTTTGATGACTTTACTTTAGTGCGCACTGAGTGCTTGGGCGAAACGCACGTGTAGGTGTATTTGACGCCAATCGGTCTGTGAGACCGACGCGGGTATAGGTGTAACTTTTTGTGTAAGTATAAAATTGGTATGATTATTGCTTCTTAGTGTTTTTTTGCGTTATTTGTTATGTGTTTATATATATTTATATATATATTGACCAATTTTATTATTTTATAGGTTATATTTTGCACTAAGATGGATGAAGAGCGAATTAGATTATTCTTGGAGGAAGAAAGTTCTGGTTCTGATTATGAAGACCAAAATGACAGCGAGGTGGAAGATTTTGTTGAAATACGAGAAGAAACATACGATACCGAGCAAGAAGATGACATGGAAGAAGATTATGAAGAGTCGGGTGAGGTGAAAAATTGTTTGATGAGTGTATAATAATGTAATAATAAATATAAAAATAATGTAATATATAATAATGTATAATAATATAATATTGTAATAATGTAATAATTTTTATATTGTCTGATAAGTGTTTTTGAATATGTGAAAGTTTATTTTTTTATTTCTAGAAGAAAAATATGTTTTAGTTCTGTTTTTTTAGTACTTAAGAAAAATTTCACTATTTTGAAGACTGATTTGTAAACGACTTGATAATCATTATATAATTGATAATAAAAATACTGCATAGTATAATTTTTTTCATTTTATCCTTTAGTTTGGAAAAATAATTTTATCTGTACAGGGTTTGTTTAGGGAAAAAGGGTTCAAAACTTTCGGTCTGTGAGACCGTGCGCGGGTATACGTGTTACAAAAATTAGCGCGGGTATAGGAAGGTTAATAATCACATATATTACATACGTACGACAAAAACAAAAACTCGTCTTGCATTTTTATAAAGATCCCAAACGTACCTTTGATATCTCTGCGAGTATTCACAGAAAGCCATAAACAAATTCAATATTTATATCATTCGCCTTTTCCTTTTCAAAAAAGCCTCAAAGATATTGCTTCTCCCAAATTTTATCATGAGCGCTCAACAGCCTCTTTTTCCAATAATGTTACGAACCACTATATAAAAGGATAAATGTACGGAAATAGTAGCAACCGTTGTCATAACGGCGAGCGAAGTTTTTACGCAAACAAAGCATATTATTTCAAATCAAACTCGCATTCAACCTCTATGCATATTTGTATGTTTAAATCTATGACATCGGTATAAGAGATATACATAAAATATGTCATCATTGAATTACCTACAAAAAAAATACACTTGGAGAAAAAGCACGTTGGATTTAGGTAGGTACGTACCTACGTTGTTAAAATCAAATGTTACAAGCAAAATATTTAAGAAAACTCAATTTTGGTACTTTACCCATTCTACACAGCCGACCGGCTCTACCTAATTATCATAAATTAAACTTAGTAAATCACTTTGGGGAAAGATTTAAAACCTGGCTGACTTAAATAAAATTTTACAATTACGATTTATTATTTCCAAACTGGAAAATGCTCCTTTCGCGCGTTTTTCGTCGTAGCCAACTCGCTTGTTCATTTGTTTTTTCGTGCATTATTAACTGGCACAGGAAACCGTGTTCAGCTTGCTTTTATTTTGTGGTGGAACAGGGGAATATTTAAAGTCATTTTTATTCATCAGATTCAGTACATTCGTAAAACATTGTTCTATTTTAAAATATTGGTTAAAACATACAAGCAGATGTTGATTTCATAAATAAATTCTACGTGAAATATTAATGAAAATTATTACAACACATTTCGAAATTGGAATCGCTTATTATTCATACAACCACAGCAACGGAATTTATAAGCATTATGGGCCCTAATATTTTCCGCGCAATATCGCTGAACCGAATCAAAGGGCTTATGTGTGAAACAACGCGTTTTAGCTTCCGAGCGGGAATATTATTTTAGTACCTACCTATTTATGCACCGGGAATAAAGATGATTGTCTACTGATTTGAGAGTGAAAATAAATGTTTGAAAAAAAAAATGCTTGAGTCAAAGCCGGCTATATTCCGTCATCAAGGGTGAAATTTACTGTCCGGGGGTGCGGGACTGTTCGAAAGAGATACCGTGGCCCCGGAACACAAAGGGCGATGAAGGAACATGGATGGGTTTTAGTCAGTAAAAGTCTGACACTCCCTCCTGCTCCGCCCAGAGCGGAAGGAGTTATTTGATGATTTCCCATCCAAAAAATAAAATAAAAAAAAGGGTGAAATTTACCAATTAAATTGAACGCGACTAGCCCATTTAAACTGCGTGTAGTGTCATTATTTTTGTTGTGGAATATTGACACTGACAGCTCTTCTCGGTTTAGAAATGTTGATCGCTTTCAATCGCCTTAGTAGTTCTCAATGGGGGCTATCGTTTTAGAGCTCACCAGATGGCGCACTGTCGAGTAAGGTCCTGTCAGTAATTCTATTCAATACTTTAAAGCACCAATAACTTCATAAAAATCTTTATTTTATTACGTATAACAACATAGTGTAAGCTTTAGATATATATTTACAATTTTCTTCCTAAAATTAGCAAGCATGAAACATTTAAAAATCATTCTACCTCCAAGTACTAACAATATTATGATCCTAAGTTGCTACTTAAAATCTGCAAGTCATAATTAATCAGGAATGGCTGAATCTAGAACACAATCGTGAGTATTAGTATAAATACGTGATAAAAAAGCACACAACGCGCGAACACTCTATGACATCTGACATTTTGGAGGACCTTAGTCTACACAAGCGCCTCTAGCGGAAAATTCACACGCGATAGCCCCCATTTAACAGTCACAGTTTTAGGTGAATGACATGTAAGAAGAACTTTTGATTGCGACGCCATTTATAATTGGTAGGATATTATGGCTATCATTCCCTATTACACTATAGGGTCAGCCGAAGTCAAATACCTTATTGGTGTTCAGTGACGACCACTAAAATGACACACTGAACAAAATTCTAAAGTCATTTCCTCGTGAAATTACGTTTCTACTTTGAGATAAGACCTATTTCTTAATAGTATGGCTTCCAAAATAATATGTTCGTGAAAACGTTTAACGTTTTGATGAGAGATGGCGGGAAACGGGTATTGGCCTACTGATTGAGATTTCACTCTTGTTGCCAGGCACATAATGCAATGCCAGTGATAATGAAAACCTTCTGTCCTTCTGTAATAAAATGCTATGATGTCGTCGTTGTCATATATTATTTTATGCAGAGTTGCTGTATAAGTGCACGGACAAATACCTGAAGTCTGTACTTAGTGGCTGCTGAAGTTTAAACTTTGGAACAATGCTTCAATACAGTAGGAGAGAATTATTTTCAAACGTTTCTGCGTGTATACATAGCTCGTGACTGTACATACCAAAAGATATGATCTTTGACTTCACATAACATTAATCTTTAAAATGTTTAGCCAATCCATAAACTCCTTAAATGGCCCAAGAAACGTGTTATTGCAAACATTGCTCTATGCCCTGGGCTTGCCTTACACGAAACATAACATCACGACTTTAATCACCAAAGGGTTAGGTAGATATGCACCTGTGGGGTTACCATCACGTCATAAAGCAGTATTGTTTTATTGTCATTTATGTGTTGGAAATAGACAGCGCTATACGGAGTGTCTAGCGCTATCTCTTTTCCACACTGGCATAAGATTAAAACAGTTCTGCTTTAAGACATCATTGTAGGCCAGCTGGTCACGTACAGTGCTATGCGCTGACTATTTCCATCAACCTGACATAAATCCAGACTCCATGGCTGCTACTGAGGAATTTCTAATGGAATCCAATAAACTTTTCCGGACCTGGGGATCGAACACAGGAGTTCACGCTCAGAAGAAGCGCTTATTACCACTAGGCCAATGAGACAGTCAAAACTTGCATCATCAAATATAGCCTTTTCCTAACTATGTTGTTTTAGTTGTTTGTTGAGAGCAGCGGTGGCCCAGTGATGGTGGCCCCGACTTACGAACAGTAAGTCGTGGGTTCGAACCCAGACAGGCGCATTACTTTGTGTAATTTATTTCATCACTACTGCTCTTAAAACGGTGAAGGAAAACATCCGAAGACTGTGACATCTACCAACCCGCGCTGGGCCCGCGTGGTAGATTATAACCCATTCTCTCTCATTGTGAGGAGGCCTGTGTCCCAGCAGTGGGAACATTATAGGCTGATGATGATGAACTATGTTGAGGTTGGCTTACAGTCTAACCGGATGCAGCTGAATCCCAGTATTTTACATGGAGCGACTGCCTATCTGACCTCCACAACCCAGTTGGTACTGGGTAATACGATACCCCTTAGTTAAGACTGGTTGTCAGACTTTCAGGCCACTAACTACCTGTAAGGACTGCCAAAGATCTACAAATGACAACCGGGACCAACGGCTTAACGTGCTTTCCGAGGCACGGAGGTACTCGGTATGTAATAGGTGGTCCTGGTCACCCATCCATGGACAGAGGCTGTTATTATTTTAGACACGAGCTATTTGATAAATACAAATAATACTGCAGCAATAAATCCTCAGCCAGAAACAATGCTACAGACATAAGAAACTTCTTCTCAACGATTTGAACTAACGTTCATTTTTCTACGATTTCTTTCATTATTACAAAGAAGCACAATGAAAGTTTCGCAATAAAACAGTCCGGAGTTATTTACTCTCCCGGGAACATTTGCTGCAGACGATGCACAATATTGATGCAGGAGAGGTTTCCGAGATTCTCAATTGATACCTGAAGTTTTAACGGAGTAAAGATGGCTGCGGGAATGTTAGGGATGATGACTTATTAAAAAAAATATAATGTAATGTTTAGTCCGTCAGTTAGATTATCGAAAAATATTGGATACATGTTTTTTGTCTTATGAAATTAATAAAAATTGACGAAGATAAAAAAAAAAAAATTGACCGGAAGACGTTGCGTTGGAAGGCCTCCCACTAGGTGGACCGATGACCTGGTGAAGGTTGCAAGAATCCGCTGGATGCGAGTCGCACGGGACCGGTCAATGTGGCGACACTTGGGGGAGGCCTATGTCCAGCAGTGGACGTCTTTCGGCTGAAATGATGATGATGATGATGATGACGAAGATAAAACGTGTCAAAGAGATTGGGTGCTTGTGATTTGAGTAAAAAATGTACTAAAATGTGACGTCACACGAGTTTTCGACTCACTCTATCGTCTTTATTTTTTGTTTACGTGAGCAAAGAAAAAATATGTGTCCAATGTTTTTTGGAAATCTATCTGAAGGAATAATTAGATTTTTTTTATCATCTACCCAATGGTCCTGGAATTGCATGTCAAAATATGTTTCGAAGTTTAGTGGACTGGGGATATGTAGGGACAGTACCCAGGCGTTATATTCACATATGGAGCGTACTGTACGATTTTCACCGCTGGGCTGAGCACCCACGTTGATATTCCAACATTTCAGGCATTCATTAAATGCCACTTAACGTTAGACAAAACAAGCAATAAAAAGGAGAGTGCCCGAGGCATAGGCAGTCTAGGCACTAATTAGATTTTATTAGTGGGGGCACTCCAAAAAGCTGGTTTTCTATAAATCTCTACATGTCAAAGGTAACGTAAACAAAAAAACCGGCCAAGTGCGAGTCGGACTCGTACACGAAGGGTTCCATACCATTGACTATATTTAGTATTTGTTGTTATAGCGGCAACAGAAATACATCATCTGTGAAAATTTCAACTGTCTAGCTGTCACGGTTCATGAGATACAGCCTGGTGACAGACAGACGGACAGACGGACAGACGGACAGATGGACAGACGGACAGACGGACAGACAGACAGCGAAGTCTTAGTAATAGGGTTCCATTTTTACCCTTTGGGTACGGAACCCTAATAAAAACAGGAAAATAATAATAAAAATAAAAAAATTGGTAATACATATATACAGATTTACGTAAAATTCTAAGTAATGACATACCGTTGAATCATCTACCCAAGGCATAATTTATCCATAAAACACATTTTTCTAGGAAATAATGCCATTATCATCGGCTTGCATAAAGGCTAAAGTCGGCGTTTTTCAATAACCGCAACATACTACAAACACAAAGAACCGCTAGCTGCAGATCCAATATCGACTTAATAAGCTTTCCTCCTCAACCATCCATTATGAATTTTAAAAATCGAATGAAAACGACGAGACGGGGTTGGTCTTGCCTATCGTGTGATGATAATCTATCCTGGTTAAGACTTAATAATGTCGTTTAAATGTGGCCTAAGGTAGATAGACTATTGGGAGGAAATGGTAGCGGTGTTTTATCAAAAAAAAACGTATTCCCCTGTTTTCTCCCTGGAAAAATAAAAGTAGAGCAATTTTTTTTTACTATATTAGCAATCTCTATCCATCCTCGCCATGCCTCTTAAATCCACACTTTGCCCGACCTGGGAAGCGAATTCAGGACCTCTTGCTCAGTAGTCGCGCTTGCAACCACCATAGATCAATGAGGCAGTTCAGTGCGCATTTATGTGTTTTTTACTAGCAATAGAGTAAACCTACCCAGTAGTAATATATTAACTGGTATTTTATCTCCATACTCCTTTCAAGCAATGTCAGTTCCTCCCAGTCCAACTAAACAGTACTTATCAGTGAAGAACACAATAACCTAAACGGTCATTGTGAATGCCTATAAGTAACATTTCCGATACGGTACAATAGTCGCCGCATCGGCGAACAGTGACGACACGGTCCTAACCAGTCGTGCTGATGGAAGCACTGATTTCAACGGCGACTGAAATTCATTGGAAATAAGATCGGAGCAAACGCAATGTACTGAAAACGTGCGCTATTGTGGGAGGCGAGGCTTTTACGGCTGTGCAGTATACCCCCCACCTCTCACCCCGCACGTCTCGACTTCCCCCCTTTCCCCCTACACAGCTGATCCCTCCCCTTCTTTCAGCAGACGGCGTGGCGCTACGGCCCATTGTAAGTACTATCGTGGTCTTTTCCGCCTGACCAGTTTATTTTTTTTTCGCTTAAATCATGCAGAGGCGCCGCGCCGGCCGAACCACGCCCCCTTAAATTTTGGGCCTATTAGAAAAGCGTCAACTTTGGCGCGCAAAATAACAATAACTCTCGTTTGGCGTGCGTCGTCAGTGCGCTCGGCCGATTCGGTATCTTTTCATTCATTATTTGTATACAAAGTCAACGGGGCGGGGTTAGTGAGGGTTTCTATGTTGCGAGTGCAAGCAAAAATAAGCTTAGTGGTGGTCAGGCGGGAGTGTCCTCGATAGTACACTTTCGTACGACTTGCATCGGTTTCCTTAATCATCTTTAATTAACGACGCACTATTGTGAACTTCGCCGTAGTTAATGATTTCTACTTTATAAGTCTTTCGAAGTTGTAAACGGGAAAAGTATGGTGCTTATCGTAAATTAAGAGCGGGTTATGGGATATATCGATTCATTTGTAGATAAAAATGATGGGATGTTCTAACATTAATATGAATAAGTACTAAAGTGACGACACTTAAAATAATTTAGTGATCGTAAAAGGGACGTAAAGATAGAGCAAATAGATTCAGTTTATTACTCCTGAGAAGTTGATAGAGTGGCTTCTAAAATGTCATGCGAATACCATTATAGTTTACCGTAAAGTTCAGTTTATGTTTAAACGAAATAACTTTCATGTAGATGTCTTATTACAGACTTCTAGAAGTTTGAAATAATAAGAACCTGGACAATTTGTTGCAAAGGCGGCTGGTGAGCCAGAGATATTGGCTTCAATTGTTAGACATGTTTTTAGATTTTTCCATTTGAACCTCTAAGTAGCACGGAGTCTACATTTAGGCCCGTTTGATGACATTAGGCTCGCATTTCATATAAAAGGCGAAATGTGTTTTTTTTTATTACAAAATGGGCCTGCTCTTGAACTCGATCACGCCTGATGGAAAGCGATGGATGAAGTCAAGAGCATCTAGTACACATCTGTCTAACCCTTGGGAGATTACAAGCGTGATGATGTTACGTTTGCATACATACAAGGTTCCTCTTAAATTCTTGAAGGTAGATGCACTAGCTTCCCGTGAGTATGAAACTTGATAAATCATGAATGAGGAAACTAGTTTGCTAATCAACCGACTTTCCTTAAGCAAAGCCACTGACTGCTATGTACAGTCAACAAAAGAATAGGCTAGTTTCCACCATCAAATAATTGCAAATCTATTTGTCTGTAAGTTAGAGTATTGGAAAATAATGGACACGTATTTTTTGTTTTTGTAAATCAATGAATATTGTCAAAGATAAAACGCATCAAAACTCGAGAGTGGGGGCTCGTGATGTCACAACGCACTAAAAATTATAGCACGGCGTGACGTATTGAGAATTTTAAAAGCGTCGTATCTACGTCAATTTTGGTTTACGTAACAAAAGAAAAAATACGTGTCAAATATTTTTTGATAATCTAACTGACGGACTAATTAGATTTTTAGGACACAAGCCTATTAAGTATGGAGGCTAGCAATCTTCTTACTACTATTAAATGCGAAAGGGTTATAGGGGGATGGTTGCCAAATTTACTACAAATCCGTTCAATAATTTCTGCGTGAAAGAATAATAAAAATCGATCCTCACAAACTTTCGCATTATAATAGTAGTTAGACGATTACCAACCTGCATACCTTACTGTTTTGCTTACTGTACTACCAAGTTCACTGACGGTCTGTCTCTTTTCAACCCTGTTACTTGGGCCATAAGGCTGAAAAGAGGCGGAGCTTCAGCGAACTAGGTAGTACTTGTATTGACTTAGTTACTAGTTCGGGAAGTTTTAGGTTTAGTAGTAGTAGTAGTTTTAGGTTTAGTTTCGGGTTAGTTATATAGATGCGAAAAAGGCACCGATATTTCTTAGCCCCAATGATCGGATCGGATCGGATCGTCGGATCGGTCACGACGCCAGATGTAAATAACAAGTTACATTTATATTTACTAATTATAAAAACAACTGTTCTTGTCATAATCTAGCCCTGTATGGAAGTAGAATTTGAAAAAATATATTGGTTTGGAAGTTATGAGCGTCAAAACTTCCATATTTCAACATTAATTTTAGCTCATCTTTGGGCGTAAATAAATAACTTAGGTAGTATGAAAATGGAAAAAGTGAAACCATACAGCGATAGATAATATATTCAAAAGTTCAAATAATTTATTTTGAGTAGATACATCCAGTAGTTTTTCCATAATATCTATACACCCAATGGTCAATTTTTCAAATTTACGAGCTCATTTTCGTTATAAATCGTCGTATATTTCACTAAATAAATATATAAATTAATGAACAAAAACCCGGTAAATGAATCTACACTAATATTATAAAGAGGAAAGATTTGTATTTTTGTGTATGTTTGTAATGAATAAACTCAAAAACTACTGCGCCGATTTCAATAATTTTTTCACCATTACAAAGCTACATTTACTTTGAGTAACATAGGCTATATTTTATCTCCGTACTCCCACGGAAACGGGACCTACGCGGGTGAAACCGCTTAACGTCCGCTAGTACTAAATAAACTAAACTAAATTACTTAATTAAAAACTTTACTAAATAGCATGCATATTATTATAGCCACGCCTGCCAACGAGATCGAGCCGTTGACTTGTTCACCCTTAACCACAAGCTCCTCCAATGCTATTGTAGTACAGGATGTTATTTTAAATCCGGTACCTACTAAACAAAAAACAGGTGAGCGTAAAGTCGGGAAAACGGTACAACAGAGAAGGTTTTTCTTAAACGTAGGTAAGATAATGTAAAATGTATGAGAAAGATTCAAAACACCGCGCTTGAGGTTGCTAATTATAATGGATTCAAGCTTCCGGGTTGCGGTATCAGTTAACACAGTGTAGACCAACTGCTTTTATCATACATTTTCACATTAATTTTGCAAAACAGAGAATGTGAGAGCACAACAAAATGCATGAATAAGTACCGTTGGTATCGTGTTACGTTACTCGGTGTAGCACTGACGCAACACGTTAAAACAAGAGTAGAATTAAATTCAAAGTTTTCGTGTTGTTTTTAATAACATTTATAAACCCCTACTGTCATGCTCAATAACCTCAGCTTAGCATAAATTGCTGTAATGATCCCACAACAGGGGCACAGGCCTCCTTTCTGTAAGTAGGTGTATATTTCACTAAATAAATATATAAGTAAATAAATGAAAACTAGATTGAATACTAAATAAATTAAAAACTTTACTAATAGCATAAGCCACGCCCGCCAACGAGTTCGAGCCGTCGACTAATTCAACCTTAATTCACGACAGGTGCAGGTTGGTGAATAGCGCATGTCATCATTTTTAGTTCTATGTCATGCCTATTTCTGTTCACTCAACCGTTAAAATTGGTGACGACAATATTCCTACACGATTCTTTAGAACATACTGTATGTGTGAATTCTCAGTTCAAATTCTATAGTCACCTCCGCATTAGGTCAATGACCCAATTGCACTGTCGTTCCAAAAATATTGCAACAGTGATAAATCATGTGTGGAATTTAATTTAATCGTTAATCAAGCTTAGGGGCAAGATAAGGCGTATTCTTACGAAAGGTAATTCCTTGTTACGCGTAGAGAATCATTTTAATCTACAAGACGATCTCGGATTTTCCTTCAAAGAGATTATCTGGTACGTGACAGATATTACATTCCTTTATTAATGATACCCTTTTATTGAACGCCTAAATAGCGCACGGCTAAATCGTTTTTGTTGTTTTTAATTATTTTAATTTTTTGTTAAATAATTTGTAGTACGTATAACTATATATATAAAAAAATATAAAAAATATATATAAAAAAATTAAAAACACAAATGATTTTTATGCCCAAAATAAACAACATACAGCTGTGCTTTTCAGTTATATGTTTCAGTATATAATAATAAAATATTTAAAAAAAATGAAACGGTGGGTGTAGCAAATAATGTAGGTGGACTCGTAAAAAATATAAAATGTATTAAACTAAAAAATATATATTGTAAGTAGGTACCTAAATAAAACATTTTGCTATGCTTTTTTATTTTAAATTTTCAGTATTTACTAGATGTGTGGGTGTAACAAAATGTGTGTGTGGGTTGAACTGTAAAAGCAAAATTATTAATATGTTAAACGAAGTTAGGCTAACCTCTTACCTATTTTATTATATTAAGGTTTCAGGCCAGGTTAAGGTCAAAGTGTTACCGACGACGTACCTATTACCAAGTTCACTGACGGGCGACCAATTTCCAACCTTAATGCTTAGAGCATAAGGGTGAAAGATCAATTCGGTAGTACATCGACTAAACCTCCTATCTATTCTAATTATATCCTCGTTGTAGTAGTGGTCGCAAGTGCGACTGCTGTGAAAGAGGCCCTGGGTTAAATCCCCAGGTCGGTCAAAGCCACGGAGCTTGGAATTGTTCCCGGTTGATGGCAATAGGTTCGCCCCCATTACATGGGACTTAAACATAACTGGCGAAATCTGGGATACTATTAAGTACACCCGTTTTTTCTGTTGGGAAATCATCAAATGCCTCCTCCCGCTCTGGGCGGAGCAGGAGGGAGTGTCAGACTTTTACTGACTAAAAACCCATCCATGTTCCTTCATCGCCCTTTGTGTTCCGGGGCCACGGTATCTCTTTCGAACAGTCCCGCAACCCCGGCAGGTTAGGTACACCCCTGTCTTACCCTTCGGGAATTAAAGGCGTAATGTTATGTAGCTGTATCAAAGAAAATATCTTGAGGAAAATCATGAAAAACTTCAAGCTTATATCCCATGTAACTCTTTTTCAACTTTCTAGTTTTCCTCTAACCACTTACTTTTCAGCCAGTTTTTCCGTAATAATTGACTGCTTAAGAAGTTCATTAGTAAACTCAACACTGGAAAATCTATTTGGCGTTCAAAGGCAGCCATTTTCCACGCGGTTGCGCTTCTATAGCTACTTAATAATGTAATTGTAAGTCGGTTCCGACATTGATATTGAAGTTAAGGTTATATTGAAACTAGTTTAGGTAACAATGTTGTGTCTGGGAATGGGTAACAGTCCTGTCTGTTTGACTGTGAGAACTTGTAAGTGAACTCGATAATAAAGGGTGTAAAACACCTCTTAACGAAGCCGAAAGGCACTGCCTTGTTTTCCTCATCATTGCGATCATTTTTTTGTTCTACGCTATACCTGGGAACCTTCTAGTTACGAAGATATTGGGGGTCAAAGTTCCAACTTTTTGACAGTTTTTTTTTTTTTTAATACAAGTTTTTAATGTAAGATTTTTACTTTTAACACCTCCACGACCGCCGTACTATTCCATCCATCCATCAAACAATGATTTGAGTGCGTTACATTGAGTTCTACCACAAAACATGAATTTCACCCCAAAAAAAAATTGTTCCCCTGCAATAATTTTTGCGTAAAGTTACTTAGTTTGATGTACAGAATGCTTGGTTAACGGCTTCGTGATGAGGTCTTTTACACCCTGTATTATGTACGGTCGAACAAGCTATTTGGTTTACATTTTACAATGTAATTTGTGGGTTAAACTGAAAACCAAATAGCTTGTTCGACCGTACATACTAGCATATGTCCGCGGTTTCGTTGGAGTTCGGTAATTGCCCTACGGGATAGTACTACTGACATAGAAAGTATCCTATGTTTTAATCATGGCTATAAACTATCTGTGTGCCAAATTTCATCCAAATCCGGTCAGTAGTTTTTGCGTAAAAGAGTATCTAACAAACAGACATCATCCATCCTCACAATCTTTCGCATTTATAATTGACTTGCGTCCCGCCCCGGCTTCGCATGGGTGCAATGTAGATATAAACCTTTCTCTTGAATCCTTCCATCTATTAAAAAAACCCGCATCATAATCCGTTGAGTAGTTTTAAAGATTTAAGCATACATAGGGACAGACAGACAGCGGGAAGCGACTTTGTTTTATACTATGTAGTGATTACTAAGATATTATTTCTACAAAAGTCCCGCTTCTGGATGTTCCGCTTTTGCAGCCGAGCTTACAGTTGAAAATTCAAGTTTGCTTCGAACTAGTTAATTATTGGGGTGTCTAGTGTTGGTATAAGCACATCATAAATAATCTTACTTTTTAATTGAGTTCTACAGCTTCATAATTTTAACGAAAATAAACCAAAACAGACTAAATAAACGAGATTTTTGCTTTAATAATTCAAATTCTGTACTCAATTTACCACAGAAACAACATTCATCATAAAATTTGAATAATTAAACCATTAATTAAGAACGTTATAATGCAGCTCGGCTTTTAACGCAAGAAAATAAACTCTGACTGAACTAAAATACGGGACTCTTTCGGGAACTTTCGATTTAATTTGCTAAAGTTCTGACTTGGCGTAAATTCAGTGGTCGGCGACCTTTAAACTATGTAACCGAGGCTGCACAATGCAAAGAGCAGACACAATATGGAGACTACAAAAGGTTCATTTTCACTATACGCTACAGACTAAATACAAGCTTTTCGAAAACGGAAGGTCCCAAAGAGGTTAGAGACTTAGCAAACTGTTTGTTTTTAAGTACCGCTTGGCTAGCGCTATTGCCGGCCGTCCAGTATATTGGGTCATTGTTTTTGGCTTGCAGTGTAACGTTGGTCTAGCAGGATTAGTGTCTTTGGACGTTATATTTGGAGAATGTGGACTGAATAGACAATTTACACTTGATGGGTGATTTATTGGGAGGATGAACACCATTTTTGGAAGCACTACATCACTACATCACAAAGACTACATCAGCGTAAAAAATCTCACTGCTATAATTGTCTCTGTGTTGGGTGGGTACCTACGGGTTACTGGATGTTATGTACCTATCTATGAATTTTTGATTCCAGGGCATACTGGTTTCCTCACGTTCCTCTTTCACCACGCAGTGGTGATGAGGCTGGTACAAGAACTGGTGCTTGGCACAAAAATTTTAAATTGTTTTTACACTTAATATTGTTTTTTTTTCTTTTCTTTTATAATGTCATGTTGTTTTTGTTTTGTGTTACTCTTAGATTATTAAATGACATAATATGTATTATCTCTAGTTTATATCTGACATTTTAATTAGATGACATAATTATTACGGACCTTTTTATATCAATTTGTTTTTTTATTTTATTTTATTTATATTTGACAATCTATTATTATTATTGATTATTCACAGAAAATTAGATGATTTTTAATCTTTTATACTCAATTTTTCGTTTTTTTTTTATTAGGATTATTATCGTTTTTAATTTTTTATTTTTATTATGTTTGATTGGTACTGTTTTAGTTTACAAAATTTCTACATAATGTAGGTATATTGTTCTGAAATAAATGACTTATGACAAGCAAAAAGAGAGTCCTATACCCAGCAGTGGGTGAAGTGGGACTATGAATGATGATGATGATTTGATGATGATGTCTGAGTTTGAGTTCTAACCCAAAACCAGTGTGATCCGTGAATGCAGTACCTACCTACTGAAGTTGTGTCCCTATTTTAGTACTTAAGTCATTTACCCTAACGTTGTTTTTCTGTAAACACGTTATGTTGCACACCAGTGACTATATTAACACGGCACATATCCCGGGAGCAACATTTTCCTTCAACACAACACGGTCCATAGATTCAGTGTTTGCTAGATGTTCTATGCAAACACAGCTCTAGCCTCGCCTTTCGCCGTAATATTTTCCTCTCTGTGCAGTCTGTGCAAATTGAATGTTAACTCAGCAAATAATACAATTTGCTCTCACTATGTGTTTATTAACGAGTTCTCCTGTCTGTATTTCTGATTGGATATCAATGATGTTTTTTTTAAAAAAAAAAAAAACCGGCAAGTGCCAGTCGGACTCGCGCACGAAAGGTTCCGTACAATTACCTACCTATATCTATACAACATTAGACAAAAGTATCATCGAAATCGGTTCACAATTGGCGAAAAAAAGGCTGAACATACTTACAAATAATAAAAAAATAGACGAATTGATAACCTTCTCTTTTTGGAAGTCGGTTAAATACGACAAAAAAACACGTTTGTTGTATGGGAGGCCCCCTTAAATATTTATTTTATTCTGTTTTTAGTATTTGTTGTTATAGCGGCAACAGAAATACACATCTGTGTAAATTTCAACAGTCTAGCTATCACGGTTCATGAGATACAGCCTGGTGACAGACAGACAGACAGAAGACAGTGGAGTCTTAGCAATAGGGTCTCGTTTTAACCCATTGGGTACGGAACCCTAAAAAGTATGAAAGTAGACGAAGCAAAAAAAAAAAAACCGGCCAAGAGCGTGTCGGGCCACGCTCAGTGTAGGGTTCCGTAGTTTCCCGTCCGTCACAATAAGTGTTCCCACTTATGAGTTTAAAGGTGGGTATCCATTATGTAAAAATGCTTGCATATACGAATATACTACAAACTTAGTCCAGAAATTATTTTGTACAAATTTTTGTCTTTTTTGTACAAAAACTGTTGTTTCCATCAAGTTCAAAATGATTTTCCTAGAAAGTCCTTATAAAGTTCTACTTTTCAGATTTTTTTCATATAATCTAAACAAATGGTTCAAAAGTTAGAGGGGGGGGGACACATTGTGTTTTACTTTTGGAGCGATTATTTCCGAAATTATTAACATTATCAAAAAATGAATTTAGGAAACCCCTATTCATTTTTAAATACCTTTACAACAATATATCACACGTTAGGGTTGAAATTAAAAAAAATATCACTTCCCACTTTACATATAGGGGGGCTACCCTAATAAAACATTTTTTTCCAATTTTTATTTTACCACTTTGTTGGCGTGATTGATATACATATTGGTACCAAATTTCAGCTTTCTAGTGCTAACGGTCACAGAGATTAACCGAGGATGGATGGACGGACAGACATGGCGAAACTATAAGGGTTCCTAGTTGACTACGAAACCCTAAAAACCAATCGAATTGAGAACCTCCTCCTTTTTGAAGTCGGTTAAAAAGGAGAGTGTAGATATCGTAGCAGCTGTTCCGTAGTTTCTGCGTACCCCCTTAGAGAAATGGCGTAAGTAAGTCGTGGGTTCGACCCCAGACAGGCGCATTACTTTGTGTAATTTATTTCATCACCACTGCTCTCAAAACGGTGAAGAAAAACATCGTGAGGAAACCGGCATGTCCTAGAACTAAACATTCCGAAGACATGTGATATCTACCAACCAGTACTAGGTCCGCGTGTTGGATTATGGCCCATTCCCTCTCATAGAGATAGAGCTTGTGTCCCAGCAGTGGGAACATTAATGGGCTGATGTTGATGTTGATCCCTGAAAGTACTATACAATAGACTGCCTCGTTGGTCTAGTGGTGGCAAGTGCGACTGCTAAGCATGGGGTCCGGGTTCGATATCCGGGTCGGACAAAGTCTTATTGGGTTTTCTATCAGGAATTTCACAGTAGCAGTCACGGAGTCTGTGCCCGATCCGATTGTGGACTTAAACATAACAGGTGTAGAGCCTATACCTACTACCTCAGATTAGTAACTCTATTTGAGGTTGTTCAAACTTCGTTTGTAATACTGTTAGAATAAAGTTCTAATCAGCTTGCACTACAAAGCGGTTGTTACGTGAGTCACTGCGGCCGAATAGTGCGTAATGAGTGGTTTTTATTCTTTATAAAATCAAATTCTCGTGTTTTGGAAAAAATAAAAAACATAAGACCTGCTTTATAGTTAGTTCAGTTAGTATGCAAAGTTTCATGATCTAATTCGAAGTAGTTTTTGAATACCAGCGGTTTATTGTTCGATTTGGAGGTAACTTTGGGAATTTTTTCTATCGAGAATTTTTTATGAAATCGTGTTTTCGCCAGACATAAGACCTAACATTAATCCTCAACTTTACTATATATTTATTTCAAAATTAATGCTGCAGTATTTTAGGCGTAACGGAGGATCATGCTAAGCCATTTGAGGTAGTTTAGGCCCTTAATGTTATTCCAGTGTGAGAAAGAGATGGCGCTAGTCGTCCTCTATAGCACTGTCTCTTTCCCACACTGGAATGACATTAAAACAATCCTGCTTTAAGGTGAATGCTTCGACCAGCCCGCGAAATTCAAATTTTCTTACGTTTTTGGCAAATTGCAAACCAGTGCAAGGTTGTATGTTGATTAAAATATTGGACGCGATTGTAAGACGTATGTAGTTACAGAATTATAATAATCAAAACCATCAATACAACCCTCCAAGTTCATAAAGGTCTAGCAATGACTTTGACCTTGAAAAAATCGTTTCTCGACCTTTATGAACTTGGAGGGTTGAATTGATGGTTTTGATGATTATAATTCTGTAACTACATACGTCTTACAATCGCGTCCAATATTTTAATCAACATACAACCTAGCACTGGCCTGCAATTTGCCAAAAACGTAAGAAAATTTGAATTTCGCGGGCTACCCTGGAGCATCAGCCTTAAGACGTCTTGGTAACCCCTTGGCCAAATTTGAGCGTCCTATTAATACACCTCTGCCTATCCCTTCAGGGACTACACGCGTGATATTATGTTTGTTACTATACAATAAAAAGCAACGGTACACGGGCTTTAAGCCGTGTGGTATCCGGCAGAGTAGAATAGAACCAACCCATTACACTCACGGGTGTCGTATAAGGCGACTCGTGTCTGAGGCAGAACACCTTGCGCCTCCGTAGACCAGAGAATGGGCAGCAGCGTTTTCTGTTAGTCTTTCATCACTGCGATCTCCAATCCGCCTGCCAAGCATGGAGATTACGGCAAATTCCTCCCATCATGGGAGAGGCTTATGACCAGCAGTGGACGTTATGGGCTATTGTTGTTGTTGTGGAACACACTGGAATAAGAATAAAACAATATTGCTTTAAGACGTCTTGGTAACCCTTTGGCCAAATGTGAGCGTCCTATTAATACAGTTCTGCCTATCCCTTCAGGGACTACACGCGTGATGTTATGTTATACAATAAAAAGCAACAGTTACACATCAAATCCCGTCAGAGCGCAGTAACATAATAGTTTTGACCGTCGAAAACCAAATAACATGAACTCAAACCTTTTTCCAGCTGAAATAACCTTTAATATCGAATATCTTGACGAGTATTGTGAGGATATTTGATATGCAAGGCTCTTTTTTTTGGGTCAGCACTGGATGACCCAATAGTTGGGGATTTTAATATTTCTCTTATTGATCTACAAGCTAGTGATGCTGAACGATCCTGGAGCAAAGGGTTTTTGGGGTTTTCCAATGAGCGCACACAAAAAGGTCTAAACGGTAAAGGAAATTTTCGTGAGTCT